>VZRN01004182.1:695329-835409 GCA_013397935.1 Dasyornis broadbenti
TTTTTTTAAGCCAATGCAGAGATAGGCAAGCAGGTGTCTCCAAGGGCCCAAGGAAGCTCAACATGCAGCAGGGGAGCAGGACATCTCTGCCCAGTGCAATTATCTTTGAAATATCAGGACATTTCTACCCAGTGTGATCATCTTTGAAATATATTGGTCACTATTTTGACTGGATTTTATTTTTGATGTGTCCATATAGACCCTGCTCATCTCCACACCTAACACATAGTGAGATCATTTGATCCAGTTTTTTGTTGTTGTTTGGTTGGGGTTTTGGGTTTTTTCTTTCTTTCTTTCTTTTGAGGAGGTGAATTATTGTGTCCAGTTCCTGGCTTTTGGCCCTGGTTCCCACTCTGAAGAGGGGGCATTTCCTCAGGAATTCTCGTAGATAATGAATAATTCTGCTGGGATTGCTTTGTGTGAGGTTCACCACACTGAGATGGTGTGGAAAAATCCCGTTTATTTAAATGCTCTCTTCTTTGCACTTTTCGTATTCAAGACCAGACTTTAGTCCCCATTCACCATCATGGCTTGTGCTCTCCGCTCCCCCGCAGCTGTGTCTGAAGGCTCACACAGAGCGCACCGAACGGTTGGGTGTCCTCAGCAGCTGCCGTCGGTGCTTCCGCTCAGCCAAGAAGCAGCTCAGCACCGTCCCAGGTTCGTGCCCTGCTCATACAGTGGGGGCTGTTCCGACACCTCTTGCTTGGTGCGTGCTGCCAGTAGAACCTCAAAGCGCGGCGTAGGTGCGAACCTCGGAGCCCCGGCTGCACACGTTAACGCTGGGCTCAGGTAGGTCCAGAACTGTAACATGCGACTCTAATTTCGGTCCCAGCCGCCGTTCAGGGCCCGGTGCCGCCGGGGATGCGGGGCCGGCCCGACCCGGCGGCAGCGCCCTCAGAGCGGTCGGCGGCGCCACCTAGCGGCGGGCTGCAAGGGGTGCTGCGCTCCCGCCCGCGGGGCCGATACAGCCTCCGGGAAAAACCTCCTCCCGCCCCCCGGACAAATACAGCCTCCAGGAAAAACTGGCCCCCCTCGCTCCCGTCCACTCCACAGCCCGGCTTCACCGGCTCTCACAACCTGGAGCTCCGTCTACTCCCGCCTCCGCGAAATCTCCCTGTCTGCAACACGTCCTCTGCCAGGCCCGTGCCAAAGCTGCAGCGCTGCTGCCCTGCATCCCGCACTCTCCGCACATCCCTTCATCCGCCCCTAAGCCAAGTTGCTCCAGCTGTGCGAGAGTCCTCAAAGACGCCTTCAGCGGGGACCACAGCTTCCCCTGATCACTGATTCCTGCACAAGAGGCAACCGATTGCTCTCTGTGCCCTCAAAGTAAAAAAAACTCTACAAAAATAGACAAATCCTCAAGATACACCCTCTCCAAAGCAGGCCTGCTGTCTGTTTCAGCTCACCAGCACACATAAGAAGGACTTTTCTTCACAGAGTACCAAGAGGAGATATTTCTAGGGAGCTTCAGGCCAAGAGCACTGCCCTGGCAAAGGAGGGTGCTCTTATTAGATCCCCAAGCCCCAGAAAGTACCACCACTTTCCTCACACCCACAAGTCAGCATTGCAAACAACTTGCCAAACAGCAGCAGCAATAGAAGAGTCTTCCCTTGGCTAGGTCTGGGAAATTTATTGCTATCTCTTGTTTAGCCAGGGAGAGCAGCAGAGTTAAAGGTCTAATGCTGCACTGGATGATGGTGTGCATTCCCTAGAGAGGGTGTCGGCCAGGTGCAGTAAGGTCAGGCCTCCTGGCAGCATTGGAAAGGGAGTACCCTCATTCTGGGTGGAGAGATGTGGCGATTTGAAAATCTGCAATGACTCTAGGAGGGTGAAAGAGATTCCCTGCAAGACAGTCTCTGCAAACCCTCATTCCACTGGGTGGATTCTTGCCCCATGAAAGACATTTCCCACTCCAGCAGCATGGATGGATCTACAAAGAGCTCTTACAGAGCTGAAGCCTTCTGCAGATGCAGAGCACTGCCTCCAGTGCCCTGCTCTGCGCTGCTGGGTGGGGGCAGAGCCTGCGGAGCAAGGGGGACCAGGCAGCTCACACCATCCCACAGAGCATCACCTCCAAAGCACCAAGTCTGGTAGTTTAGGTAGAAAAAGATCAACTGTGAACACACCACTTCTTCAGTGTTTTGTGTCTGGCCAGACCCGGAGAGTTGCAATGAATGGAGCTAATTCCAGTTCTTGAACCATCTCTGGCAGTGTTCCCCGAGGCTCAATTTGGGGTTTGGTCCAGTCTAACACCTTTATTGATGATCTGGACATGGGGATTGAGTACACCCTCAGTAAATTTGCAGATACACTAAGTTGGGTGAGAGTGATCTCCTTGAGGGTAGGAAGACTCTACAGAGACACCTGGACAGATTCAATCATTTGGCTGAGGACAACTGCAGGAGGTTCAATAAGGTGAAGTGCTGGGTGCTGCACTTGTACTGCAGCAAACCCAGGCAGAGCTGCAGGCTCGGGGAGGAAGGGCATGAGAGCTGTTCAGAGGAAAAGGACTTGGGCTCAATATGAGCCAACAATGCGCCCAGGGGCCAAGACGCCAATGGCATCCTGGCCTATAGCAAGAATACTGTGGCCAGCAGGACTAGGAAAGCGATTGTCTCCCTATACTCAGTGTTGGTGAGGCCACACCTCAAGAACTGCCTTCTGTTCTGGGCCTCTCATTTCAGAAAGAACATTGAGGTGCTGGAGCATGTCCAGAAAGGCTCATGAAAGATCTAGAAAACTTGTCATATGAGGAATGGCTGAGGCAGCTGGGTTTGTTTAGTTCAAGAGGAGGCTCAAGGGAGGACCTCATCGCTCTCCACACCTGCCTGAATGGAGGTTGCAGTGAGGTGGGGATTGGTATCCTACTGTGCCTACAGAGAGTGCAAGAGGAAAAGGCCTAAAGCTGAGACATGGGAGACTCAGATTAGATATTAGAAAAGAATTTTTCACTGTTAAGGTAGTCAACCTGTGGAATAGGTTGCCCAGGGATATGGTGGAGTCACCATACCTGGAGGTCTTTAAGAGGCGTTAGGGTCCGGTGCCGGGTGATGTGGTTTAGTGGTTACAGTGGCAGCATTGCATGTATGGTTAGACTTGATGTTCTTAAAGGTCTCTTTCAACCTTGATGATTCTGTGTATTTGCACAGATGCTCAACACAGCTGATAAAGTGTTACTGGGGCAACTGTAGACACATAGAAGGAGAGAGCTGGCAGTTCCTTCACCAGGACCACAGCTGTCATGGAAAGTGCCCCAAACAGCACCAAGCAGAAGAGAGACCACCCCATTACTCCCATATGTTCACCATCCCCTCTCTAAAGAGAACTTCTAAATGTGGAAGCCAGTTGATTCCCATTCCCCAAGACTTCAGCTGACTGCTTCTGCCTTTCCCAGAGCTGGGGAAGGTGCTGTTACATCACCACCCAACACGATGCCAAGTCCAGAGCAGGAGCCCTTGTCATGGAAGGCTGGACAGGGCACAGACTGCTGCCATCTCCCAGCGTTGAAAGTGCAGTCGACAGCCCTGTGGTAGCTTTCCAGCCCACTGCCTTGAAAGGCCAAATCTCATTCACCAGGTAGGAGCCAACACACACCCAGAAGCTGGACATTTGGACTCAGGCTCTGAGGCACATTTTGGCTTTATGAATCACAGGGACATGCTCAGTTGAGATGGTAAAAAACCAGCCTGATTTTTTTATCATCTCTCTCTCACTTCCAGTTCCCTGGTGGTCAGCAAAGGGGCTCAGGCAGCAGGACCAGCTGATGACTGTAGAAGGGGTAAGCACAGAGGGACAGAGCCTGCCAGACACCTCACTAACCCTCAGGAAGACACAGGATCAAAACAGAGAAATCAGCACTTCTCTCTCAGTTCTGTACAGAGGTCAAATAGGAAAAATGTATCAAAGAAATCCATCAGTCAATCAATCCATACATTACAGCATTTATTAGTCGTCTGAACACATCACCCACTGGCAGATGCACCCTGAGAGGAGTTGACTCTGGGACACTTCTGTGCCCAGCCCATGAGACTGAGCATGGGCTGGGACCATTGGCAATGCCTGACACGCTCTGCAGGACAGAGCTGGACTCTGCTCAGCTTCTAGGGTGTGAGGCAGCAGCCAGACAAGTTAAATATATTGCTTAATTGTATTAGAGGAACACCACAGCTAACAGCATTTAACGTTTATGGGATTCAGTTTCTTGCATCACACAGGAGAAGGGAGAGCCTAGGCAGAGGCCCTCCTTACATAACCTTAAAATACAGCAGGAATTCTCCATTTAAGTGCTGTTCCCACCTGTAATCTATTTGGGCTGCCCTGCAAGGGAGCAGCAACATTGGCCTCTGTTCTTCCCCAAAACTGGGGACCATGGAGAGGGCAGTGCTGCTCTGAGAGGAGTTTCCTGACCTTTTTGCCAAGGAGACTGTTTGTGCATGCAGGATCCTATCAGTGCCCAGGAAGGAAGTGAGGCACAAGGCAAACCCAAGTGATGCAAAGAAGGAAAAGCAGAACCACAATCCCGAGGTCTCAAGCCCCCCAAGCCTCTTCCCCCTTCTCCTGTTACCAGCCTACCACAACCTGCACCTCACTCTGGCATGCCACCCACTGCAAGGCAGACACACCAAAGGCCAATGTGCAAGTTACTCTCAAGGCTGTTATCCACAGTGATCTCTAGCTAAACCCCATCATACTCATCCCATCAGGCACTTGGCCTCCAGACAGAAGCAAAAAGGTCCTCTTTCCCCTCTCCCTCTCTCCCCACTTCCATCCCAATCTCTTCTTCCATCCCTGGTTTTAATCCCACTTTGATTTCCGGGTGTTACCCAGATAAGTTTTCACAAAGAAGTTGGTGAAGAGAGCAAGTAAAGTTATATAATGGCCAGATGAAAGGAAAAACAGTGGCCAGTTAAATGGGCAGAGCTTATCATCCCTCCAGAAGAGCATCAAAATGTTCATGATTACAAATCCTGTCATCTGCATCATCTGTGAAGTGGTGACCATAATGGCGATGGAGCGGGGTACCCGGATGCCCATGGCTGTCACAGTGTAGTAGGAGTACGTCACAGCGTGGATACTGAAGTTCAACGCTGCATTCCAGCCCACACCAATCGCCATAGTCTTATAGCCATACCAGGTTAAAATCAACGTGACTAAGTGATGGTACCAGTGGACAAAGTTGAGCTTCTTTTTCCGGAGAACAATGAACAGAGTGTCACCTGGGGTTGGGGGAGAGGTGTATCGTTAGTCAGGTGAAAGCACAGCAATTGCACAGGTTTTCCATGAGACAGACCAAGTGAATGCTGAAGCCATTATGTGGCTTGATCCCACCAACACCTAGGTTTCCACTGAAATCATCTGGATCAAAAAAACACCATTTAGGTACCCTACCTGCTGGCATGTTTGTCATATAAGTGCCTTTGCCCCAGGCTTGCTTACTCAGATCTACCTGCACAGCACTTCAGATTGGCTCTTCTTTACTTCTTTGGATGGAAACTGGGGGGAAAGCCCAGCCCTCCCTGCCTGTCTGCTGCCCCCTCACCACAGTCATTCCAGTGCAGAATTGCCTAGTCCAGGCACTGGCCTGGGTAATCAAACTAGAGCAGTAACATCAGGCTGCAACCCCATGGAGAGCAACCATCATCTGAGGGCAGCAACAGGGAGCAAGAAAATGAGTGAGACATGCAAGGCTAAACAACCCTCTTCTCCAAGTAACATTTGGACAGAGACCTGTAGAAGAAAATCTGCGTGTAAAAGCAAAGGAGTTATGAACTCACAGAATAAGGAGACGTTTCAGACTCACCCAATTCAACGAGCTTGCTCAGTGCAAATAAATATATCCAAAGCTTGGAAACAGGGTGGATGAAGACAGATTGACTACACACTGATTGCTTAAGACCCTTGGTACGGAGGAGGAAGGCCATTTGCTTCCAGACCCGAAAGGCTGCAATGAAACTGCAAGAAAACCAGAGCAGAGCTGAACACTGTGCCCAGGGCCTCACCATAGCCTCCGACAGCTCTGCACACAAGGATATTCACTTAACTCTGTCTGGATGCTCAGGGCAGTCTCAGAGACATTTAATAAACTGTTGCCGTCTTAGACCTCCTAACAGGTTATAGCCTGGATTTAAAACCTATTCCTGCAAGACAGTGCAGCATCAAATAGTGCTCCCTCATTACACTCTCTGCTTCCACTGCTTGAGGAGGCACTTGAGCAAAAGCTGCCCCACCTGATGAGAAATGGGTGACAATTGTCCTGATGTCCCACCTCTTGACATGGGCCCACCTGACATACCCAGGGAGCATTTACAACCTGCCTGTGGCAGACAAGAGCTACAGCTTAGGAGAAGAAATACCACTTTCCCTTTGTTATCAACCTAAATGTTTCATTTGCACGAGCTTGTCTCTGAACAGACCATGAACAGGCATCCCCTGACCTCTCCTCTCCCTCAGCTTGTGATTTTACAGATCACTGCCATACCCTGCCCTGACAGAGGACAACCGCCGTCCCTTTGGCCTGATCAAAGCCAACTGCAATTGCAGAGGCAGTAGTCTAGTTTTGCTCTGTCCCACCAAAGAGACAGAAAAAGTTGTGGAGATGAGGGGAATTCTCAAAAATTGACATCTGCTCGTTTAAATAGAGAGCACAGGCTGAAACATTCTCACGGCCACTGCAGGAAACCTGGACCATAACACTCGACAGTTGAAAACACACAGTTTAGACTGATCTTTTGTGCTTCTGTGAGTGTAGCACAATTTTCACCACCTCCTACACAATGGGATTGGAGAATGGCAGGTGGTGTGGGGAAAGGAGGGGGCTGTAAAAACGTTCTAATTTTTACAGAGTGATAGACCACAAATCAAACTTGCAATTGGCAGGCACCCTTTGAATGAGGGAAGATCTCTACCCTTGCAGGCTTCACATTCAAATCTACCCATAACGATTTTCAAGCACTCTCCCCAGCGATCCTTTTGCAACTCACTTGACTTGCTGGAATATTTCTGGTGAGAAATAAATGACTTGCATAGGAGGTCACTTCCCCTATTTGGAAGGGGCCTTCAACAGGAAAAATTTAACTTATTTCCCTGGTGACATAGTGGATAAGCAGAACTTTCCATCAATCCAGTTCTGAGGAAAGGTCTAGAGCTCTCTCCAGATTTAGTAAAAGCTCTTACCTGAACAAGCTCAGGCTGAAGGACCACAGAGTCAGGGGTAGACGCAGGTTGAAGGGTCTCCGTTCCTTCATGAGATGCTGGATTCCAAAGATCAGGATCACATAAATCAAAGAAAAAATAAAAGTCTTTTGCCTGCAAGTAGAGAAGAGGGAACAGTGAGGAAAAAACCCAAACTGATCTATTTTTAGCCAGACTTCTGTAGCCCCAACAAAGTGCTCTCACCAAGAAAAAAAAGATCCCCCACTCTCGTGTTAAGGTTGTGTTTGGTCACAAGAATCCTGCCCTGACAGTGAGCAAAGCTAGCAAGGAAGAACCCTGGGAACTGCAGAAAAGAAAGTTACATCATGGAGATGTCCAAAAGACCTTGATGGGATGAGGCAGGTTCTTCTAGCCTGTGGGCAGGATCCAAAGCAAACACATCAATGCCCTTTTTTATCCCCTTCCACACGAGACTCTACAGACAGAAGATGCCTGTAGAGGATGTCTAAAAAGGCCAGCTTCAGGTAAGAGCCTCAAGTGCCTTGTGTTACATCCCACACCTTTCCAAGGCTTTAGTGCAGCATGGCAGAGCTGAGTGCCCCTGTTTGCCAGTGCAAGGGCTGCAGTGGCCATCCGTGGCTGCTCTTTGCCCCCTTGCCACATCACCATCTCCCTACCAAGCTGCAGCACCACCTGGACCACTGTTTGCTCTGCCACATGCACTGCTGCAGCCCTTCCTCCACAGCCTCAGGTATGCAACCGGAGATCCCCAGCCTTCTCCTCCTCGGGACTGAAGATCCTCACATCTGTTCTGCTAAAAGCAGCAGACCCCGATAGGGCTACCCGGGGTCCGGGATGCACTGGGTCAGCAACCTCCTCTCTCCTCTCACCAATGCTCCTCCATCCATTTCCTGGCTGCCAGCTGATTGAAGTTCTTCTCGAAGTCGTACTGCCCCAGCGGCTGCAGCTCCGACGGGTCAACGTTCGCTTCCATATCCAGCATTCCCGGCAGCGACCCGAAACCAACCGCTCTCGCACCCTTCACCGCTGGATATAGTCCCGGGAATGCGCTCCGCCCCAGCATTACATCGGAGTGGGGGGCGGGACCGGGAGTCGCCCAGCCCGACTGGGTGACCGGAACCTCCCACTGCTTGTGCTGAGTGAGGAACGGGAGGCTCGGTCAGGCTGGGCGAGGGGATCCTCCTGCCCACTGGGTACCAGCGCTGTCCAGCCCAGCTCGTCCCTCAGAAGATGGGCAGGGTAATTCCACCACTGTCACCAGCAGCAGGCAGACATTCCTTTACCCTGAGTGCGGTTAGCTGTTGTGCCTTCTGAACCATAGACTAAAGCATCTTGCCGCTGCTGGAGACTAGATGGGTTCTGGGTAATCTCCTACTTAAATACCTGCAGCTGAAAATGGCTCCAGCACAGGCAAAACCCACCGAATGCAGCATGTCTCACCTCACCCTCTGGTCACTTCACTCATCGCAGTGTTTCACCCAAGTGTCATGTCTTTACCCAAGTGCAACAGCAGCACCTTGCAAAGCTCACAGACGTGGAGAGGAGTTTGCTTCATGCAGGCACCACTGCACCTGCACACAAGTCATCTGCTTAACTACTGCCTCTTCATACAGGTGGACATTTGCCTGGATGAGACATTTCACAGAATCATAGAATGATTTGGGTTGCAAGGAGATCATCTAGTTCCAACCCCTCTGTTGTGGGGAGGGACATCTTTCACTAGACCAGGTTGCTCAAAGCCTTATCCGGCCAGGCCTTGAACTCTGTAGGGATTGAGCATCCACAATTTTCTCTATATTTGACAAGGACACTAGTGTGAGAAAGTCAGTAAAGAATTTGACATGTAGAAATTAAAATCCCTTGGTGATTTTTGCACCATCCCTGACTTACAATCCCCATTTTGCAGAGCATTTGCACGTTTCTGTGGAAAGTTCATCTTATACATGTCAACAGCAGTGGTTTTGCCATACCCCACCCAGGGAAAACACCCTGTGCACAGCATGAGCTTCCACTGTGCCTTGCTCAGCTCTCACCTTAGTGCTTCCAGCTCCCAGGAGGTCCTGCCCCTTCCCAAGGACTGCAGGACAATGACTGTACAGTCTCCATTCCCAGGTCACTTGCCTTTCATCTTTCATCTCCTGCTTTGGGCAGTAGCATGATCAGGCAGAATACTCAGGTGCATGCTGAAGGAAACTCATCTCTTGCAAAGGCTTCTTCAACCCACAAGACCAGCTGCCACCACCACCAAAGCCAAGAGTAATGGCAGAGAAGAGGCAGCACAGTAACACACACAGGGTGCTCTTTGCACCAGCTTCTAGTAGATACAAGTTGACATGCAATCTCTTTATTCTGCAGCAAAAGCTTGTTAGGGGCCTTACAAATTTATTCCTCCCCATTCTCTTGACAATGTTTTCAGTGTTGCTGACTTCTTTGCCAGCACATTGTCTGTAGATTTGCTCTTCTTAGATGGAGAAAAAGAGTTGCTGGCTGTTTGAGGCACTACAAGTACAAAATACCTGCTTGTTTGACCTATGCTTTAGCAACTATTAAACAAGACCTCCTTTATGTAACACGCCATATGACAAGAGAAAAAAGCCTTTAAACGCCTATTGGGACATGCAAGGATGAGCTGGATTAGCTGAGCAGAAAAGGTGCTGACATTGACATAATTTCTTATTCCTAATCTAGTCCTGGGTTCAGTAGTTAAAGTTTTCATTTTGAAACTCTTGCATGCCACATGAGCAAGAGCAATGCCTCTCCTAGGGAAGATCTCTCCATCCATCTCTTAGGTGGTGGCATGTTCAGTTCTAGGAGGAGCTCATGACTGCAGCTGTTTGGTACCACCTGAGCAGGCAGCTGGCAGTGCCTTCTTGGCAGACGGGAACAAGAACAACACATGTAAAGAATAGAAACAGACTGCAGGGATGAGACTCTGTCACAGATTGAAAGCTCACCTGTGCAATCCAGATATGACATTCTGGTTATCCTCTTTCCTCGCCAACATCAAATACATCTGTGTGCACTCCTGGGTCTGGGTGAACTAGCAATGCAGTGAGCTGCCAAGTCCAGTGCCTGGTCACTGGCACTGCTCAGAACCACTGCTGGACTCAGAATGCTTTAGAAGCTGACATGCAATATGGACATCAGAGTGGCTTGTAAATAGATGAGCTTATTTTCACACATCACACTGAGTTGCACAGAGCTCAGCTGTTGCAGGTGCGGAAGCGGAGCCCCAGCAACGCTTCACACACAGCAGGAACATCAGGGCTGCAGCCCTGAATCAGTGGGAGGGGAGCACTTCATTCTTCTCCAGCTGAGTGGAGTCAGATACCCTGTGGAACAGAAGCCTCCATGCCTTTATTTTGAGCCCATAATGGCTAGGTAGCACCTCAAAGAGAAAGGACAATTTTGTGAGGACCATGAAATAAAGTTGAGCATGCTTAGAGAGAGCAGGGTCCCATTACACTGCTTCTACAGCATTCCAGAAATAATTCTTCTTTGAGGTAGCCCTAAATAGATGAAATCCTCACTTAAAGTTCAAATTGCTATTTTCAACAAGAGTTTCAGTTTTCTGGTAAAGATTCACTTTTTTGCCAATAGTTGGCAAAACTATTGGAGAGAGAACGAGTTCCTCATATGCTGACTGAGGATCACCTACACTCTTATTTGTCCTATGGTCAAGAGCAGAAGAAAACTGATTTTTGCACAACTATCACATTTTGTATCCCAAGTCTTAAAAGAAATTTCCTTTAACAGTACAGTAAACAACAAATAGACTGCTTTGCTGGTAGATAGCACATTTGCCTTCTGTCAAGACTTGAGAGCACGTAGATGCTTGCTCAAGACTCCAGGTACCATTCAGAATGAGTAACAACACGCCAAACCCTGGTACAATTGGAAGTGCAGGAAGCAGTTTCTAGAAAGATAGAGTATGTCATCTCTTTTCTAAGAATATTACAAATTAACAAAACCAAAGCTTTAGCAAAGGTAAAGGACAGCAAGCACTTACAGCTCCCTAGCCTGACAGATCAACCACTTCCATAGAAAGTGACACAAAACAGACTGTACAGGGAAGTCTGCAGGACTTAAACACAGTGGGTACATGGCAGGAGTCAAGAGAGCAGCTACAATAACTAAAATGGGGCAAAACATTATAATTGTGGGGGCCAGAGGCGGTGTGGCCAAAGTCTTCACAGTCTGCTTGTTGGCTAGTTGACTGTCACTGTACTGCCACCAACTACCTGCCTGATCCATGCAGGTGGGAACAGGGAAACAAAGAGGCAGAATTGTTGATTCAAGAAAAAACAAACCTAAAAATAAAAAAAATTCAGTTCCAGATATAATATGTCAGTTCAGATTGACCCTAAATATGAGATCCCTGATAGTCTGCAGGACAAGAGTGCACACAGAGTCAGCCTCACTCGAACTACTGGGCCTTGCTGATCTGAGCTACGCTGCCATCCCCACCAGTGCAGAGGACAGACAGTTTTCTGCCCAGGAGGCAAGGCTGAGCAAGCTAAGATTGCACATAACCACCTCCAAATCAGCTTGTTCTACTGCCTGTGATTGTTACTTGTGATTTACACATCAGATCAGTGAAAGTCATTGAGGGATCTCCTTGCACAAGCACTGCAAACTTTCATCAAAGCTTAGGATAATGACCTGATTCCAGATGAACCTCTTGACTGCAGGGAATATGACTTCATATATGGGCCCTCCCAGGGCAGCTTCTTTATCACACTGACCACACCACAAAAACAAAGAACAATCTTTGTTCCCTTGATCAAAATATCTTAACTCCTTTGACACCAACAGAGGCAGCCTGGCAAGTAAGTTATGATTTTACACATATTGCAGCTTGTTTTAATTAGATTTAAGAGTTGAGCAGAAACGGTAGGGATAAGGAAACAAAAGCTTCTCTCCTGATCGATTCCCTCACTTTAGAAAGCAGCCTAGTTTTAATATTGCATATTGCAGCAAAGGGCTTGACAGAAGATGCTGGAGGTGTTTTCCTGGGCTATCAGGCTTATACTCAGCTAACACAAAACTTATGACCACGTAAGTAGTGAAACTGTGGAACAAATTGTCCAGAGAGGTGGTAGATGTCTAGTCTCTGAAAACATTCAAGGTTGAATGGGGGTGTCAGAAACCTGATTTAGTTGAAGATATACCTGCTGATTTCATGCAGTTTGGAACTGGATGGTGTTTGGGTCCCTTCCAACCCAAACCATTGTCATAAATCCCTAGATGCAAAAGCTGATGCAAAATGAGATATTATTTACATTTTCTGGTACTTCACATGTGGGCAGGCTTAAGAGCTTTTTTTTTTTCAGAAAGAACAGCAAGTAATGCAACACAATAAATAGCATATCTATTTGAAAACCAAAGCCTCAAGCCCATGAGCACACACATTTTTGCATGGGTTGAGGCTTCATGACAACCAGTCTGAAGAAGATTATTAATAATCTGGCTTAGTGAAAACCCAGGCAGTGGGCATCTCCTTGTTCCAAAGAGAGGGAAGAGCTGCAGTGCAAATGTCAGAGGCAAAGAGCTTCCATCAGGAGGTAGGCAGGAGACACTGACTCATGGAAGAGTGATATCTGTGCAGATTTACCAATTTGCCTTCATTGCCTCACTTTCTCAAGTTTAACTAGAACACTTTCTCCCAGCCATCATAGCACAGGTGCATTTGTTTGGAGATGTAAGAGAAAACAGGAATAAACCCCAGCAATGAGAGCTGCAGGAGGAGCTGTGGGAGACCCCATCCCAGTGCAGTGCTGTGTAACTGTGAGCATGCCTGCACCTGAGGCTCAGTGTCTCACAGGTTTGCTACCACAGGGCACCCTGTGGCACCAATCACCACAGCCTGTGACACCAAGGTCTCCACCAAGGGGCTCTCAGCTCTTTGGCCATTACAGGGGAGCAAACACTGAAAAAGTGCAGAGGGGCACAACCTGCTGAGCAGATACACAAAAGCAAGAGCAGGCAGAAGGTTTGCTGTGCATCTTCCTGATTCTCTGGAGCTGTTAGCTCTCCTACCTGGAGAAGCATGCCCTCAGGCCCAGGGGGAAGAGAGGATGCCCTGCTCTTTGCAAGCACTCCATCTGTCTTCCTTCTGCTTCCCCAGCCTCAGGTGAGCTGCATTGCCTTGCAAGAGTCACCCAAGCAAGCTGGTAGAAACTATTTAGTGTTTAACATCTGCACAGAATCAGAGGAAATAGTCCTTCCTTGCAGCTCCCTGGATGATGTTTGGCTAGAGGTCATTAAGAGACGCAGCTCAGCAATAGCATCTCTTTGTACCCTGGCAAAATACACAGCCATAATCAGCAGCCCTCATACCTGTATCAGACCCTCACTGTACAGTGTTTGAGCATGGTCCTTCTGAAGGATGATCAAGGAAGTTGGGCATTTGAGAACAGTTTTGCATAGAGCAAGACAAAGTATTGTTCCTTCGTGCATATACACATACTTTGAGAGATAGCTTCTAGGGGACACTGAATGTGTCTGCCTTCCCTCTGCCATGCAAGACAGTGTTTCCAAGCATGAAAAAAAACAAAGCAGACCCACTGATGGGAATATGAGACCTCTCAGAAGGGACTACTTGAAGTCCTTATTAGTCCTCCAAGTTATTTCTTGCTCTCTGACCTAGTTGCCACAGTTACCACTGTGAAAGACCTTTAAATAGAAAATAACATAGGGGCTATCTAATACCCTAAGGGTTAAACAAAATGGTGGGGACATCGGGGCTATTAACTCCAAGATGTCATAATCTGCAATCACCCCTTACGTGATTGCTATCAACTCCAAGCTAAGGGTTACAAATCTCATGTGAAACATCCATGATGCAAATCACCTCTAATGAGCTCTTTTGTTGATATCTTATCATTTACAAACCCTTTTGTTCTCTAAAGTCTCTAAGTAGGCCCACTGGTGTTTGGAAACACTGATTAAAACAAGTACATTGAGTGGGCAGCTGGGCTTTTGCCTGGAGTTGCTATATCTTCAAACTTTTTTTGGAAAACAATAGTTGAATAAACTCACAGAATCCAGAGAACCTGAGATTAGCAGAGAATCTGCTAATTTAATTCATCAGTGTCTGTTTTCACAGTTAAAATTTAGAGGCTGAGGCTAGTTTAACTAACAAATTCTTGAACAAATGCATGTACAAAAATCCCACTGAAGGACTTCTGATTAAGATCAAAGGTGTTCTTTGAACAACATAATCACCTATGCCTTTATCACAGAAGACTCAAAGCTGAGGCTGAGTTTAAGAACCTCTAGAAGCATTTATGCACACGTATTTGTGTTTTCTGAAGTGTTCACTAAAGACAGACTTTGTACAAACAAACAGTCTGTATTTCTCAAGCAGAACTGGTCCTGTACTTTAAATAAGAGTAAAATAAACCTTAGCACAATAACAACATTATTGCATTAATGAAATTGCCAATGTGAGCTGCTGCCTACGCTTCACTCATAAGAGCTCTCCACCCTGCATTCTCAAAGATACAAAGCACCTTCTGCTTTGCTAAACCAAGCAAAATTGCCCCAGGGTCATTCACAGCCAGGTTTTGCATTGGCCCCTCTCCGTTTAATTGTTCTTGTGCTCCAGTCCCCAGTTGAAACATCTGCTCTCATAGTTAGCAGAAGTTACACCAACACCAGACAGACATAGAACATCTTTCCTCTGGTTGAAATCTATCAAGGCTGCAGAGTCCAGGTAAATTTGCCAACCCCAGACGAATTTAAGAACTCAAAACCAAAGCTCAGCACTTTTCTTTGTAAACCCCCCTGGCTACAGAAGTGGGACTAAATTGCTATGCCTCTAACCCTAGAAGAAAGTGCTTGTTTCTGCCTTTTAACTAAACTAATCAGCATTCATTCTACTTGATTCTCTCTTGAGACTACTTTGATGCCCAGTAAATCTTGGATTGCCACCACCAGTTACTTACCTCTTTTTAAAAGCTTTTTGGAGAACCAGTTGAGAAACATCTTTGGAAAGTTGTGATAATGAGAGCTTCCACTCCTTTACCTGATTTTGAACTGATACAGTCAGAGTATCCCTTGGTTAGCAAGGTATGACCTGCGAGGAGAACAATCTTCAAGCCTTTGCTTAGTATTTGGGGTTTTATTTCAACCCATTTGTTACAAAATTTATTGTAATCCCTGATCAGATGCAACCTTTTTTTACAGTATTGGTGCTAACTCCTTTTGCTCCTGGGCAGTCCTGACAACAGGTGGATGGGATATAATCCAAACACCCAACTGAGAAAGGTGTTTCCATGCTGCTCAAAAGGTCTGCAGTTGTTTCTTCAGCTCCTCCCAACTTCCTAACCCAAACTACAGGTAGGGTTTTTAAGATCAGCTGTTACCAGTTTTGTCTTCTGTTCTTGCCAAGGCCCTCAGCTTCTTACCGGTTTAGTTTAAATAAAAATTAACCATTCAACCCTTCTTCCCAGTTAGTTTAGATTTTAAAAAGACTGTCCTTAATAGCAGTCCATGTAGATCACTGTTGGTTTCAGGGCACAGACTTTAACATTTCCCTGCCTAGAGCCCAAAACCCAGCATTATGATTGCCTGAACTGATAGATCACCTCACCCAAGGCGTTGCAGGAAGAGCACTGATGTTCAACTCCCTCCAGAGCATCTGTTGTACTCTGTTGGCATTATAACACAGGGTTTACCACTTGCAGAACATGTAATGTTGTTTCTCTTTTTTTTCCCCCCAGCAAGATACACAAGCTAATCAGTGCTGTTTTTAAGAATGCTTTGGGTATTAATTTTTCTGTTTATTGACATACTTTTCTAAGAGCAGACATTAGATATATGGGGCTGCTGTTACCCTTGTGAACACTACCATTCTGTTTTCAATAACTCCTCCAACCTTCCTCATTATCTTAGATTTCACAAAAACATCTTCATTTGAACTACAGATAAATGGTTCTGTGTATCAATATAAGCACTCTTACTCCTTCACCATCAAACAGGATCCCTCTGGTTTTCCAGGATTGCCAATAATGGAAGAAAACTAAACTCTGCAAAGCTCTTTACCCAAATAGCTGGGTTTTACATCAGCACATGGTTTAATCTTGGAAGAACTTATCTTATAGAAACACTTAAAACTGAATTCAAAGGAGACAAGATTAGGTTAGTCAACAGTATCACTACCATAGCACTAGCACAAATTTATTACTAAATAATAATTCAAAAGTTTTCCTTAGAAAGATCTCTACACAGCAATTCCTACTGCAGACACCACCTAGAGCAGACATAAGAACCTGAAAATTAACTAGTCTCAGCTGTATCCCACCCAGAGTCTTTTATAGCAGCAGGTAGAGTGGTGCTGATGGGCGTAAATGGGCTCAGCTGAAGAGGGAGAAGCATCTTAGCCGAAGAGCCTGAGCAACAGGGAAGAGGCTGAGAGAAGTAAGGAGCTTTCTGAATCCCAAGACACCCATCAGCTAATTGGAGTGATTGGCTGCCCTCAGCTGTCCTGAAAAACATAGTGCCCAGCTCCTGGCTGGTGTGTAATGTCTCCTTGGTGTTTGTAAGGATTGGGGGAGCCCTTCCAAAACTTCAGAGCTTGCCGTGCTGTTCCATCTACCAGGACACAACCTCAAGGAGGCTGTGGTGGGGACAGAGGGGCGAGCTTCCTCCAACAGTGGCCTCCATGGCAAACGGTCACTGCTGGAGCCTGGGGACTTGCAGAACTTGGCTCATTGCCTTCCTCTGTGGGAAATATTTGTAATGTGGAAGCATCAGAGGAAAGCATTGCCCAGACTCTCAAGAACATCAGAGAGGTGGATGGGGGCCATGAGGGAGATACCCACAGACAGAGAGGAGAGCCTGGGGCTGAGCCATGCACAGGCAAAGGGAATGAACTCCTGCCACTGAGGTGCTCTTTAGTCACCGTCATTAAATGGTGGGTAAGTAAAAATTGTCTCCTGTAGGCTTTCCTCTGCCAGTTGGAGCGATTTCACACTCACCGGCAGAGGGAGCTGGCTACTCTTTATTAGCCAAATTTTGTTGACACAGTTTGGTGCCACCAACTTACTAGGCCAGAAAAACCAGATACGGAATTGATGTGGCCCTTCTGCAGCCGACAGCCAGATTCTCCCATGGAGATTTTGCCAGCGGTGTGCAGGGACCCTTCCAAAGCCAACATTAGGGCTGGAGCAGCAGTAGTTTATGAGCCATTTGCAAAGTTCATCAGGGGAACAGCCTCTGAGGCAGTGCCAGGCCCCACTGTGTGCCCCAGCAATGCTGCAGCCACTGGCACTGGGCCACAGACAGGGGTCATAACAGGATCCATGTGAGCGTGTGGCTTCACCCCTTCCCTACTTCCCACAAGGAGCTGCTCCCAGAAGAGGAGCTGCCCCCAGCCCGGAGTTGGGGCAGTGCTGCACAGCCATCACCTGGAAAACACTCATATGCAAACCCAGGGTGTTTCCAAGCCAGGATGGCTCCCAATCACAGGGCTGCTGTGCCTCACGCAGAGTTTGTGAAGAGCTGTGTGGCCGGGTGAACCTGTAAAGCTGGCTCAAGCATGCCCTGAACACCTCCCTGCTGCACTTGGAGCCACTCTGGACCCTCGCAGGGAGACCTGCACACAGCAGTGAGACTGGGGGTGGTGCTGCATCCTGCTGGATCCTGCTCATGCTCCCCCTGCCCTCCCAGGAGCAAGACAGAGGGGCAGAAGGCAGCTTTGCACCGTGCACAGCTCAGCTGGGGTTGCAGCTCCTACATGAGGCTTCTTCAGTTTTCTGAGAAGTATTGACTCATGTCCTACTTTTCCTTGACGGGAAAAAGAGAAAGCAAAAAAAGCTTACTCCCTGCTTGCTGCTGCATAAACCACAGTTCTAACTTTTTAATTTCCCAAGTTACAACACAGCCCTATGTGCCTTCCTCAGTACCTATGACAGGGAGGGCACTCAGTAACTGAGGGCACTGTGCCCAAAGATCAGGCACCAAGCTGAAGGCAGAGCTGCCTGAAGGATAAAGCTCATCCACATCCCTTCCCCCGCCATGGCTTTTAATGCATGTGACAGGCTACTCATTATTCCTCATTTAACTTAATAACTAGCTTAAGGTCTTGTTATACTTTGCTTCTGTATTCAATGCTGAAAGAATAAGAAAGAGAAAAGTAAAGAGAGAAAGCTATGTGTTCAATAGATAAAGATTTGCAGTGGGCAGAAATAAAGCTGGCAAAGCTAAAGGAAACTTCATCTTTAATGACTATATTCAAATATTTCTATGAAATCACCTTATAACTTAAAAGAATGGCTCCTGACAGTTTCTAAGCCAATACACAGCTTTTCCTAGGGAAGACTCTTTATTTCAGGAGTGCTTTTTGAGTGTCCACTTCTTACTCACAGGGTCATTGGGCAGGTTAGTGCTTTACTCCATTAGAAGTAGTTGTCACCAAATTGTGGAATGATTTTTTTAATAGACTATTTATAGCTTGACTCCTTGGCTAGACATGCCTCCTAACTCTGCAATACCATTGGAAATGAAAGCTGCCATGAGAAGTTCAAGAAGTTAAAAGCATCTCTGTTAGGAGACAACATGCTAATACTGCATGGGATGCTTGCTTGATCTTCTGTCTGAATTCGCGAATAGCAGGGAGGAAGCAGAGGAAAACACTCACATTTGTGTAAGCCCACACAGCTTCTTGGGTCTCAAACATTTCTGTCTGCTCTTTTGCTTGCAAACAAAGGAATGTGCAGGTGTCTGTTCTCATCAGGCCACGGTTCCCTCAGTGGTGCATCACTTGCAAACATGGTGTGTTTGTCCTCTCCCTCTTTTTTCTTCAAGTTCAAAACAATCCAACATTGTCACCAAGCTGCAAGCTTGCCAACTCTCTTGCTATATCCAGCCTAATCTAAACATCCAAACTATCACGTAGGCAGCAGTAATGATCTCCTTCCACCTCAGAGATGACAAAATGCCCCACCTCCACCCTCTTGTCCAAACTCATCTGCTAGGAGATGACAACAAGGTCACCATAGTGCAACTGGCAGCAGGCAGGAATGCTGAAAACTTGTGGCAATATATCTTTTTTATCTAAAAATAAACCCCAAATCCCATCAACCTCTTAATTTCAACTTGCAGACAGAAAGGCGCCAGGCAGTGTTCCTACTCATATCTTATATTAAGGAGAAAATGCCCATTTTCTCCCTAATATCTATTAGCAGCTCACCCTGCTCTGATCTCCCTCTGCCTCCCATTATGGACTATTAGACCCCACATCCTCAGGTCAGAGAGCATGAAGCCACAAAGGACCACTACAGAGCTGATGGTTTGTCCAAAGTCATCTTCACTTCAGCCCCTCTGCAAGCTGAGGGTTGAGGAGGGAAGACAGCACTACCTGGCCTCAGAAGAGCCCCCAGGTCAGAGCCAGACACTGCCCAAACCTAGAGCATCCCAGGAGCCTGGCCAAACTATTGTGTCACACATTGCATGCAGTAACACGTCCTTCATCTGGAAAAAGAAACACATGCAACAGCAAGCAAGAGCAGAGCCTAGAACCACCAGTGAGGGCAGCTGTGGCATTGAGGTTACTCTCCAACTTGTGCCAGCACTGCAGTGGCCCCAGTGAGAGCATGGAGCAGAGCCCTCGATCCTCAGAGTGGGGCAGTGCCAGTCAGACAACGTTGTGGGCAGGTTGTGCAACTGCATCACAGTGTAGGTTTGCCTCAGAGTTCAAGGTGAGTAAAAACACATTAGGTACAAGGTCCCAAGTGGGACAACAATATTGTCCGTTAACATCAAAATGAGCAGGCGTTTCCCTTTTCTTCAGAAAGGGCAGAGCTTGCTGCTTCTATAAATATGGTGTATGGCCACTGCCTATGACCAGCTCCCTGAGCTATTGGCTACTCATTCCTGTGGTCCTGGCACTTGCATCTGTTCCAGATTCTTCTTTCATCACAGGTCTGGAGATGCCATGGGCATGGGTGTGTGCCACATGCCAGCAGAGGAGGAAAGGCACTGCACAAAAGCCTGTACACAGGCCAAAAGATTGCTGATGGAGGTATATGGAGACCATAGCAGCAGTAATGAGAAAAAAGCACTTTAATCTTGCTTGGACAACTTCCTTTTACAAGAATCACAGGTTCACATTAAACCACGACCAGAGAACTGCCACACAGGAGAAAGAATGTAAGTTTATTTTAAAAAATAATAATTTAGCTCAAACACAAACAGGATTGCAGCGTGTTGACTGAAGCAGGCAGAACAATATTTACCCAAAGAACTTAAAACAGACCAATTTTTCTCTCTTGTAAATGATACTTTTGGTGCCCTCTCCTGTCTCTGCTTCAGGTTCTCACCCGCACATAAAGGTATCCTGACTCCTGGGGCTCTTAGTAACAAGGCAGAGGAGAAATGATGTCTGCTGCACATGACATGCTATTCCTACCTCCAGAGCTTCCATGATCCAAAAAGCCAGAAGAGCAACACCAGCATCTAAACCAATGTGCAATACAAAGGGAACAACTTGCACTCCTCCCTAGAAGTCTACCTACCCATGTCCCATTCCCAGCATCCTGGCCAAGTGCTCCCACCCACGCCTGAATTCACCCCCCCGCCCACAGGTGCTGTATACAGAGGTGTGCACACAGGCCTTTGCAATACTCCTCCCTCCCCACTCTCTTCTCATCCAGACCTGCAGATCTTTCACCTCTCTCTGTGCCTGCATGCCGTACATTTCTTGGCACAGCAGTTCATTTCACAGTGATGGGATATGCCCTGGAATGCACTGGCCACTACTGCAGTTTTTTCTCATCTGTGAAGTGGCCTTTCATGCAATTGCCATTCTGATACACAGGACTGGCCCTCTTCCTTCTGCACCACACCACAGATTTGTAGAGAACAAATCCAATACCAGCCAGACACAGCAAGAGAAGAGCCAAGATGTCCAGACAGAAGTACTCGTACAAGGAGAGGTCATAGACAGCAGGGCGAAGGTAGGGTGCACCATTGTGCCGAAGGATGTACTCCAGCCAATACACTGTCCTGTTGAGAGCATGCATTGGTCTGTCCAGATGCAGAGCTGAGATGTGCTGGGCCGCTTTTCTGTAGCTGCAAGGGAAGAAGACAAGAAATTAACATTTTGACAGAAGCTTTGTACCCGAGAAGTGGTCTGAGACATCCAGTGAGGCTTTCAAGTCCCAAATAATACCTTGGGAGAGTGGCAAATTTCTTCCATTCTTCTTCTGAAAGCCAGCCTGATGGCACTTGCCAGCCATGGAGGCACAAGCCAGAGTGTATTTTACTTTGTGTTTTGTTAACAACACTGACAGTTTGGCTTGCAAGTACCTGTTCTGTGAGTTCATGTGTATTGCGCTTTCTGAGGGAAGTTTGCACCCTAAGACCTCACCCAGCATCAAGTAAAAGTTACACACTTGACAAGTGGCCAAACCCTTCAAGGTACCAAACTACAACACTTCTTAATAGGTAAGAAATATAAAGTATTTTAGAAATCAAGCTCTCAGAGAACATTCCAAAAACCAGCAGTTGCACATGTCCCATTAGAAAACAGGAGCCCCGTGCTACTGTTCTATTCCTGCTGAAGCTCTAGGAAAGAGCAGAGTATATGATCGTCAGAAGGAACAGATGCAGCACTACCTGCAGTTCTCTCTCTGTTTCTACAGAAAGTTGTTTGCACAAGACCAGGGAAGTCCCAATGTGAGGCTGTGATCTCACTTCCCCTGATGACAGGCTGGCATTAAGAAAAGGTCTGTTCCTCAGTATCTCACCAAAGTTTCTAAGAAGGTACCAGTCGGTCAAATAGGACTAAATCACACTCTCTAGCAGTGAATGCTGGAGTATCTCCTCCTGCACTGTATTTAAGGCAGGCATTTTGAGGTACTGACACATCTGGCCAGCTGAGCAATGCTTGCAACTGTGCTTGGTCCAGAACCCACCACAGGCCGTGTAGGGGTCTACACAAAGGCACACTGGTCCCTACACACTGTCTGCACCAAAGAAGAGCTTGATGCTTCCAGATGCCTCACCTGGGGTCAGAGATGACTGTGATGACAGCCTGGTAAAGCTCCTCTTCTTTTACTCTGCTCCAATCCATGAGGATACCCATACCCTTTGCCTGCACTCTGGTCATGATGTCAAACTGGTCCCCATAGAAAGGAAATCCCACCACTGGCACACCATGATAAATTGCCTCAAATACACCATTCATCCCACAGTGGCTGACAAAGGCTTTCACATTAGGGTGGCCTGCAAGTAAAGAAACAGCAGCAAGTCAGTGCCTTCCATGTTGCAACAGGACTACCAGGGGGTTTCTCAGTGTTGATGTATGTTTAAGAAAAAAGAGGTATGCTGAGCAGAGAGGATGTTACCCTTTGGGAATACATCTGGCTTTTGGCAGCCCAAAATTACTGAGTAGAGCCTGGAGGAGATAGGAGCCAAGCAGCTTCAAGCAGGTGTTAGGTGGGGATCATGTTTTGTACAGATCAGACACACAAGAAGCAGCACTTAGACTCACACAGGTGCTGCTTATGTGCCTTTGCTGTGGTTTGGGCTAAACTCTGGGGATGTTGCTAGTGGCACACACATACACAGAACCCAGCCTTACCTAGCAGGTCATTCTGGGGCAGCCACCCCATCATCAGCGTATTCTCACCCAGGTTTCTTGGCTTCTGACCAAAGTATCTGTGGGAAGAGACAGGAAGGGAAAAAAAGGGGAAGAGAAACATAGAACAACAATAAATTCAATCAGATCAAGAGACAGAAAGCTAATTCTGTGATTTGAAATGAATCACCCCTCAACATTGTTATTCATCCAACTCAAGTGAATATGAATCCCATTCCCTTTTCACCTCCACACCACCCTTTGCGGGATGCGAGCAAATGCACCAGCCATCTTCTCCACCAAATTGCTTGGAAGAGCTCGGATCCCGATGCCAAAGGAGACAACGACAACACCTGCCTCTGCTGCTTCCACCCAGAGACGCAGACCCTGTGGGCAAAACACACACAGCTACCTTCAACTATTGTTGCAGAAAGGCCCTTCCCACTCCTGCCTCTGTCAGTAGAAAGCTGTCCATAGAGAAGAGGAAGCCAAATCTACCTGGAGCACAAAGCTACACGGTTTTCACCAGGCAACGAACTCTAAAACCACTGTGATTTCTGCACCCAGACTTGAGCACTTGCTGGTCTTTGGAGTTTGCAGGGAGGTGTTCAAAACCTGTGTTTCATAGCATTATCTCCTGCATTGGAGGTAATACAATTACTCTTGGACAAGAAAGGTTCTGAAAACATAGGGCCCACATAGGAACAGCCAGAACAGAGAAGGAAATTGGAATTAGAAGAGGAAGGCTATTTTTCCATCACCACTAAGTCAGGAAGCCTGTCAAGGTCTCTAGATGTCGGCTGATGCAACAGACAAAACATCACAGAGTCAAGAACAACACCTTGCTGGAGAGTCCCTACAAACTCTCCAATGTCAAAGGCTCCTGGAGGTGGCAGAAAGTTTTGCCATCTTGACAGGAGATTTCTACCCTTGATAGCTACTTGCAGGCAGCAGATTTAGTTTCTGATCACTGGACAGAGAGGTAGCTACAGATCCAGTAAAACCCACAGTTATTTGTCCTTCATTTACAGACTACCTGTAACACTACATAAACAGGTCTGTATCTAGAACAAAGTCTGTATTTTTTCAATCAAGGGCAGAAGGTAGCAGGGAGAAGAAATCAGGTACTATAGCTGCTGTGGAGCAAACACGGGCTATTCCCTTTTATGCCAGGCTGGATTGAGGTTATTTGTCATTATGGGTTCCGTCCTGCTTCAAGTTTCCTATGTATCCCAGTCATGAGCATTTTAGGGAAGTTTAATTTAAAAACAAAACAAAAAAAAATATCTATATCTTTGACTATAGATACTTCCTAAAATAAAGGTGTAGGAGAACATGAATAGCAAAAAATTTAAAAAAAAATAAATCTGTTATTAAAAGAGAAAAAGTGATTAGTTCAGAATATTAATAGTAGTCTACAGGTTAAGGTATCATAGTATAAAAGAGTTACAAAGCATATCTTAGTGTTACTCTCTGGGGATGTTTCTCCTATGTTGTATGCTTCAGAGACACTAGCCTATCTTTGCAGAAATGCTTAGAGTGCCCTAATGCAATCCAAGAATCAAAAAGTTTACAGAGATATTTTGATTCTCCATTCTTTTGAGTTTCATATCCTTTGAGCAGTAAAACCACTGAAACTCCAACAAAAAAGAAAGTGCTAGTTTTCCTTTTCTAAATAAAAGTACAATGACTCTTAAACTAAATGATTATGTTATCCATTGTAATTGGACCATAACATTTGACTTTCAGAAATAGCTTTGAAGTTGCCAGGGAAGCATAGTTGACCACCAAATATTCTCACTTTCTCTCAAATACATATCTATATTTCACCAAGTCCTAATTAGAAGCACTCAAAAATCACAGTGTTTCAAACAGGAGGAAAAAAACATCCTAATTACATAACCCTGCTCCATTTCAGATGGGACATTCTTCAGTGTACACCTAGAGGGTTACAGAGGCCCTCTCTTCTGCTGGCATCACGTAACATGAACACAGACATGCCTTCCTGCTAGCATGACAGCCACTACCTTCTGCAGGGCCCCAGACTTATCTCCATCATTCTTTCCTTAGGTGCCCTGGGATCTGTTCTGGAAGCTGTGAAGCACATGAGTAATGCCCTAGCAAACAACTCCCTTCTTTATAAGGCAGGTGTGTACGCAGTCAGGTTGGACCAAGCCAGTGTTTTGCAAGAGCTGTGAGGCAGCCACCCTCTGACACAGCTTTCGGAGCACCCTACATGCATTTCATTACCTGCAGGCTGTGCCACGTGGGAAAGGCTGATGTGCAGCCAGACACATCTGGAGAACTTCTTTTTAAGATACATTTTTTTTAACTGAAAAATACTGGCATCATCAGTATCAGTTAAAGTTGCCATGAGAGATCTTGACAGGCCCCTAATAATTTGAAAGTTGAAATCTTATCACCATTTCAGACTCTTAGTCAGGACACCAGGACATCTTGACTGGCCAGGTTTTATTATCCAGGTTTATTTCCCCTCAGTGTTTGTAAAAGTGGTAAGACAAGTCCTGCTCTGTTCCAATGCTGTCCTCAGCCAGAGGCTTTAGGAGCTTGTCCCTCTGAATTTACTATTGGGATTAGTGAGGCATAGGCTGGAAAAACCCTTGAGAGGAGTTTTCAGGGCTGGACCTTGAGAAAAATGGGATGATACTCTTCAGTTTTCTACACTTTGGGATTCTACATTGAATTTGATCAAGGAACAAGAACAGCTCTCCTCTGTGGTTTCTTAAGACTATAAGCTCAAGGGCAGAAACGTCCTGTGAGAAATAGGGTAAAGGAGGAAATTCTGGATTAACATATATCAGTGATGAAGCAAGGAAGATTAATTCCTCTTTCCATTTCCACTTTAGCATAGAAGCAAACAAACTATTCATTATCAAGTCCCAGGGGCAATGCTTCCAGCTTAGGAATTCCACACACCATTTTACATGGACAGTGAGGCCAAATCCCACTTCAGAGTGGACAACTTAATTCTACATCCTCCCTGCAGCCTGACAGCCTTCAGTGGTCTCTGCCTCCCTGATGCACCCACAAGCACCAAGACATAGCAGCTTTCCAGACTCTTGGGGCTTCAGAACTTTTACAAGGTTCTTCCAAGGAAGATCTGTACTAAGTACCTTCCCCAGTTCATGTGCAATCATAGATCAAAGCTTTCTTGTACTTACCACTGGAAGGGGCTTTGCAGGCTCAGCAAGGATCCCCCCTGTGAAAATGACATGGGGGAGCGTTGGACGGGGAAAGTCCAACACCACATCATTACAGAGGAAGAAAAGACTAGTTCCATGAACAAGGTCCAACATGGATGTCTTTGGCTCCACCCTATGCTTCTCCATGAGGCGTTCAAACTTGGGCAGGATGACCAGTTTTGTAGCCACACGAGTGATTATGTAGACTAGGAGATTCCAAGTCCTGCCAAAGAAGCCCATCCTGTCTGTCATCAGGGAGTTGAATTCAGGAACATAGGCAATGGGGGAGGTGGCACCAATCTCTGCTGGGAACCAGAAACCAGTGGAAATCACAGCATATTTGACATGTAGGATGTGGGCCAGGATAAATCCACACATCTCATTGGGGTCTACCAAAAGCAGGTCAAAGTGCTCCCACTGGAGTTTCTGCAGTACGGTAGAGTTTCCCAGTACTAGGTCACAGTTTTCCAGGTACTTCTCCAAAAACGAAAACACCTCCAGGGAGGTCATCTTCCCTTGAAAGACACGCTTTATCTTCTCCTGCACCCAGGCATCCGCACTCTCTGTGCTGAAGATACCCCAGTACCTCTGCACACGGAAGCCAGGCAGGGTGGTTTCCACATCCCGACCTTCATGAAGTAGCAGCACAGGGTCATGGCCCCGGTCAGTCAATGCCTCTGCCACCCGCATGAAGACTCGCAAGTGGCTGTCAAAGACTATGGTGGGCATGATCAGCACCTTGGCACAGTGAGATGGTTCCACAGTGAATGCAGTCACTAGGAAAAGAAAAGCAGCAGGGCATGGTAGCACCTTCATCATCTTCATTACTGCAAGGAGATAAGCATGCCATTAATGTAGTATCTCTGTCATGCACTCAGCAAGTAACAGCTGCAATTGTAGCTGCAGCCAGAAGCTCATGAGCTGGGAAAGGAGAGCACTCTGGAGTTCTTCACTGGGGAACATCCACCCCCACCCACCCTGCCTTGCCCTTTAAAAAAACCGAAAAACAAAACAAACCCAAAAAACCTACCCCAACAACCAAAGTCAGATATCAAGGTGTTATCAGGGAAGTTTTCCAGAAAACCTCTTCTCTGTGCTCCTAAGGGTCAAAATCCAGCAGACTGACTTGCAGAGAGTTACAGAGGGAGGGTGGCTGGAGGAGTTCTGCTCAGTCACAGCACCAGCAGGGACACTTGCTGCTCAGTCCCTGTTTACCGCTACAGAACCAGCTCAGCTGGATTTCATTTTTATTTCTGTCCAGCCAGAACAGCTGGTTCTCTCTGTGCCCTTGATGTCTGTGCAAGCTCTCAGGGAAGCCTGCAGAGCTTGGTGGGAATGCCATGAGGTGTGCTCTAGCTTTGGCCCTCTCATGACTGGCAAGGCACCTTGCTCAGCACAAAAAGGGCAAGAGCAAATCCAGGTCATAGCAGGACCTGCTGAGAGGAACCGCAATACCAGAGAGCACAGAAACAGTCTGGACAGAGAGCTGCTCCAGTATGGATCAGTCATGGGAGGCTCTGGGGAAAGGGCTGGGAAGGGAAAGTTGCCAGGATACTCATCCATTAGAAGAAGGCAAACCCAGAAAGCAACCCCAGAGATAACATGCAATACCTATGGCACACTGACGCCCCTTAGTCACAGTCCTAAGCCGTCATCCCCTCTTCAGTTTGGTGAAACACCCAAGATTTCTGTTGTGTAAGGGATGTTGCTACACCACTGGAAGCGAACGCGCCTCACCCACACCTAGCATTATTTTGGGAGAAGAATTACGTGATAATTATTTGGGAATAGTCAGAAGCACAGTAGTTTTCTGAGGACCCAGTTCAGACATGCTAGGAAGCAGCAGTGGGAAGGGGAAGAAGTTACAAAGGGAACAACTAGAAGTGGATTTTGTATGGCCCAAACACCCTAAGCCCCTGTGGGGCTGCAGGGATGTGGTAGAGTGGAATTTGGTACAAGATTCTCTGACAGCCTTTCCACTAGTGCTTGATCAATTAAGAGGTGGAAAAGAAAGTAATGGACAAGATTCTACTAAATACAATCTTCAGACTACCCTCAGCAGCTGGGTATCTCTGGCCAAACTAAGCACATAAGGGTGCAGACATGGGTGAGTAAAACTGCCATAGTCTTCCTCCACTGCTTTCTTGTCCCATGTGGGGACAGGACATGGGAAAGAAACAGAGCTGCTGCTGGTTGAGACCCTCCCCTGTTTCAAAGGCAATTCCTGCTTGTGCTTGGACTACCACAGTCAACCATGTGGCTGTGCCTCCACGAGTGATAAGAAACATGAGAAAAGCTAACAGATACCAAGGGGGTAGGTGGACCCACAGAACAAGAGCTCCAGGAGAATGTAGAGAAAGAGGCTTGTCGTGGGGCACCTAGTGGGTCATACACACACATTAGTATGCCAAGAACAGTAGAAGAGGTTTTATATGTGGGGTAGGGTGTTTTCTCATTGGGCAACAAGTAAAAGGTGAGGAAATAGTACAGGTAAAAGGAACAGTTAGTTAAAGAAAAAATTTGTCACCTATCTTCAGCAAGGACTATGTTCTGCCATGGACCTATATGCCAGACATTGCTGAGACCCTCAGCTCAGCCAGGACCCTCTGGGGGCTACCAAAATCCAAATGACAAGTAAGCTGTCAATCTCAGCCCTCAGGCCAGGGGCAGATGCTGACACAGTGAGTCTTGCAAACTGCTCTTGGTGGTTTCATCCCTTCCAAAATCAGGAACAATCCCTAAAGGTGCTGGTTCAGGAACCTCTTCTCCGTGTCCATGCAACAAGGGAGGCTGTAAATCTTGCTAAGAGGTGAGAGGATGCCAGGCTGCAGAAAGAGAACTTTTTTCCTACTCCAGCTCAATACCACCAGAGATAATCTCTGCTCTGTTCATGTCCAGAGAGGTACCCTGGTCACAGCTCCAGCCCTAGAGCTGTGCTGGATACACCACACACATCCCTGATTTTTAGGGCTATTGGGATATAATGAAGGCGTAACTACCAGCATAAAGAGCAGTACTCCGCTCTCTGTCCCTTGTTCAGCAACTGGTCATTGTTGCAGTCTTACATTAATAGCAAAGGGGAAAGAAGCCCCAAACGTAGACAAGGATTGAATGGCCCAGATGAGGGAAGGCTCAAAATCCACCTTCTCACCTCCCTGGTTTACCTCTCACTGACACAACAACAAAGCTGCTCTATGAGCTTTGCAGCAGGATCCTCCAACCCAGGTAAGTGCTAAATACACCTGGCAGGTGCTATGGCCAGCAGTAGCGCTGTCTGCAGCGTGAGGCACAGGCTCAGCCCAGCTCTCTGGCTGGTAGTCTTCAACAGAAACCTTCAAACACCAGGACATGGGAATGCGATTCTCTGGGAAGGTGAATTCACAGCTTGTGCCTTGACAGAGATGCAAAATCCAAGTAAACGACAGATCCCACACCAGCCCTGAGAGCAGAGCAGACAGAACTACCTCCTTGTTTGTGGTCCAGAAGTCCTGGGCTAGTGGCTGCATCAGAAAAATACTGCAAAAATAACCCTGCCACTGCAAGGAGAAGGCTTTTAAAGAGTGAATAGACCCTTCCCTGTTTTCATGACAAGTGCTTGGTGGAGCCATGCCAGCTGGCTGATTTCCACAGAGCAATGCCCCTAATATCACAGTTAACACTGGCAACCAGAGTAAGGGTTCCAGGGAATCGTTGGAAAAGCCCATGCCACAAAAGTTTTACGTTTTACTGCTGCAGCATTCAGGGTAGAGCAGGCACCTCAATAAGAGCAGGACCAGACCCTGCTGCAGTGGGAAGTGAGATTGCCTCTGCAGGCAGCATCCCCCCTACCCTACACACCTGGCCACTTACAGCTGCTGGGAGATTGCTTTCAAAGCCACAGAAATGCATTGACATTGAAATATGAGGCAGGAGAAAGGGAGCAGAAAGAGCACAGCCCTCTGAAATGCCCCTGGGAAACCTCTTACTGGGCTGAAATTTGTCCCCTGATTTTGCCCTGTTTAATGTGTTTGACAGGGTATGGCTTTGGTATTGATGGAAAAATACACCAATCAACTTAAGTGAAATAACTGAACAGCTACAGCTCTAATTTAATTCAGCTACCTTTTATTAGGCTGAAATACTAAAACCTCCAGCAGCAAGCAGTCAAGGCAAAGAATCCCACAAAGAAAGGGCAATGAACAAGCTCAAATGCAAGGGCTACCATTTACATCTCTCTCTCTCCCCCATTTTTTAATATTACATAGTTCCTGCCTAGGACCTGGAAGCCCATATCCATGAGGCTGAATTATTTCCCCTCCTGCATCCTAGTCCCTATGCAGCTCTTGCCTGCAGTAAGAAATGTTTTCACTGCAAGCTTCTCAGGAGTTAACAAAGCAGCAGAATTCATTGAAGCAAAAGATATCTTCACTTGGTTGCTCAAAACTCTTCCTGGAATAAGATACTGAAGTTTGTCTGTTCTGTTGGGTATGACCCAGAAAAACGAGGACCATCTGCTACCATCACATTGATGACTGCCAGACTAGCAGCAGCTAATTTATGGAAGTCAAGACTCTGAAAACAGGCAGGTATGCAGCTCCAAGAGCAATTTTGTCACTGCAGGAAGATGTTGCACTACAAGCACGAGCTGCCCAGGGGAGTCTCTAGTAAAAACCTAGAGGATACAATACCGTACAAAGCAAACTTAACAAAGTACAGATTGAAATAGGGAAGTTGAATGATCGATCACATCCAGCCCAGTGGTTGGTGGGCTTCTGTGCTCTGGTTTTGGTTTATCACAGACTCTGGCTTAACCAGAATCACCCGGATAAATAACACTAACACTAAAACATTAATATTAGCACTAGAGTATACTAATATTAATATTACAGTACACCAATACTAGCGTTAGTATTTTAGTATAGAAAGCAATGATAAAGAAAAAAACCTGTCCCCTTCAAATATAAGCATCCTCTGGCAGTCTACAACCCTGAGGTTTTTTTAAAATGTTGTTTGCACACAGAGGGAATAGTGCACAGATGGTCTGCTCAAAACAACATACCTTTCTAGCATTTTTCCTTCTACATATTCATGGCAGCCCACTACAAACAGAGATAATGAAGATCCCCAAAGGACCAAAGTGAACAACCACAGCAGTGATCATGTCAGCATCAGAATAATTCATACTTTTCACCACCATTGGTGCTACTGCTGCCACAAAACAGCACCAGAAGTGCTTTGGCTCATCTGTTTTTGACAAAGATTGATGTAGTCCCCAAACAGTTCCTAACTTTTGGGACTTTGGACCATCTTCAATATCCTTCCAGTCTCATTAGAGTTATATGAAAGAAGTTCTATGGGCAAGGTGGGAATCTGTGGGCTGGCAGGAGGTTGCCAGACCATAGATCACTGCCAGGGAATCATGATACTAAAGGAAATACTGGTCCGTAATAACTGAGAAAAGAAACAAATCTGTATCTCAGTTTGTCACAGTATTTGAAACTACACCTATCTTCAAGACCTTGAGCTGGGGGACGGTGTCAGACACCATACTTCTGCTTCCCCACGTGGCCACTCATCATACATTAAATCTGTCTATATAGTAAGTGAGAATACCCCCATTCCATGTCCACAGGCTTCCTGTTTGTCTTCTGAAAGGAACAGACATAGTTTGTGACACGAGGGTGCTCTGCAATACAAGTTCTTCAGGACAGCCTTTTCCTCTTGTTTACAACATGGTCGCAAGACAGAAGCAGCTGATGTGAGACTGTGCTCCTTGTGAATGGTCTGAGGTCTGCAGTGTGGAAGCAAGTCAGAACATTATTTGTAATCCCTGGATGAAAGAGAAAGAAGAACAGCTTGGGACCATTTCCAAATAGTCATGTGAGCCATATATCTCAAAGTGAGAGCACATGACAGGGCAGTGCATTATTTGGTCTTAAGAAGAAGCTATGTTTGTATGACAGTCAAGTTAAAGAAGATCTTCAGACTGCAGAGAAAACTGGGGAGATACAGGTGCACTGAACTTTAGAGAAGCGGTCAAGAGGAGTGGGAAGGAAAAGAGTCTTCCCATTTACCGCCTCACCATTTCAGCTTCTTTCTGCAGAGAAAAGCCTCATTAAAAGAAAAGTTATTAAACACCCCAGAAAGTTGTGAAATCTTCTGTAGAAAGCTCTGGGGACTGATAAAGTCCTGACAGACAAGTCTGATCACATTTGACAGAGTTACAGGAGTAGAGAAGCTAGGGGTGAGTCTTATCTTCAATGAAACAATTGACGCCCTCATGTAAAAAACCCCACAACCAAACCAAAGAGCTTCTTGGCTCTGAGCACACCAAAGGAATGAGACCTGGCTGAGCTGCCATAAACAGAGGTTGACGAAGGATGCATAGGAAGAGGAGGCAGGAGATGGAAGATACTCCTGAGATGTAATCTTCTAAAGGAAGATGAAGCAAGTTACACAAAAGCACTCTGAACACGTGTCCAGGTGCCAAGGCACTGGTGCTGCACTCTGAAACGGATACCGAACTCGCGCCCATCAGCAACTTCGCTGGAGCTACCCAGGCTGCGCACATGTGTCCGGGCAGAGCCGGGGCCGGGCTGACAGCTGGGAATTCAGACCGAGTCCCTGTCCCCGTCTCCCCAGCCGGGCAGCGCTCAGGTGCCTCTGCCATCAGCCCAACAAGCTCAGGCCAGACCTGTAGCGCTCACCCGGAGCGCGGCTGGCAGCCACTGCCCGCGGTCACCCCAAGCCCCGCTCCGCCCGCGCATCCCACCGACCCCACCACGCCGCATGGCGAAAGACCTTCTTCGCACAGCAGCCGGGCAGGACAGGACGGCCGGCAGAGGGGCAGCACCGCCTCGCCACTGCGGAGCCGAGAAGCCTCCTCGGTGGGACGGACCGAGAAGCATCGGCCGCAGCTGCTGCCGGGCCGGCTCCCCACGGGCCGCCCGCCCCCGCCCCTCCACCGCGGTGTCGGCACCCACCTGCAGCGAGTTCCGCTGGAGCCCGGCCCGAGTGAGAGGCGCGGCGGTGCGGGAAGTGGGAGGGAAGACAGGGAGGAAGGAAGGGATGCAGCCGCCACCCCACCGCCTTCCCCTTTCTAGCCGGCGGGAGCGGGTGGAGCCGGGCGGTGCAGCCCCGGCCCACGGGCCGCACCCCGGGCCAGGCTGAGCCGAGCCCTGCGCTGTGGTACGAAGGCGGGGCGAGAGGGGGACGGGGCGGGCACGGAGAGCCGCACCCGCTGCCCCGGCAGTTCGACAAGCAACGGGCAGGGCCCGTCAGCTGCAGCTTGTGCCTCCGGCCAGGTCAGTGCGTATGACCGCCGTCAGAGCATCGCTCCAGTGACCGCTGCTGGGCCCTGCCCGGACACCCCCAGGGCCTGGACCCTCTGGAGAGGAGGACGATAGGAACACGGTAGTCAGGACAGCAAAAGGGAAAAAGGATGGTGCACAGTGTAATCGGGATGTGCAGGATAATGTTCCAGCACACACCAGAGCGGGATGTCCTGTTGGTAAAGTTCCAGCATCAACCACAGCTGTAACTGCACCACTGTAGCACAGGGAAACGAGATGTCTAAACCAGGACAGTAGCAGAGCAGAGATGTAGGTTAAAAGTGTCATGCAACTGCAAAATCTTGTGAAAGGAGTTTTTTCCAGGAGTGTCAAGCACCTTGCTTTGAGTCTCACAAAGCATTTCCCACCCCAACACTTGTTGCACTTGCTCAGTCAGGTGCTGATCTCTAGCGAGGTTGATGACATTCTTTGCATCCTCTGCTGAAGCTTCATAGTATTACACCTTCTCCCATATCATGAAGTTCAAGGTGGAAGGCTGTGGCAGAGTGCTGGATAGAGAGCTGAGAGCCCAATGCACCTGGAGCATAATCCCACCCTTTCCATAGAAGCATAGTTCAAGGGGTAAAATTGAGCAGTACAGCACTCAAGATCTCCACAAGGCCTGACCTATTCGCAAGTTTCTTTTCCTTGCACACATAGAGGAAGAAATCTAAGGCGACATAGAAATCACTTATTTTAACGAGGTCCATATAGGGTTTTTCAGTTATGTCTATTCTTTTTCCTTCCCATATGCTGGTGCTGCTTATGTGGCCAGCTGCCAGACAGCTAATTTGGCAGCAATATTTAGGAAGACCAAACTAGATATTCTGAAGGGACTTGAGCAGCCTCAGTTTGTGTTGATATAAGCAAATACTCCTCTAGTATCCTATCCAAATTTCTTGTAGTCACTCAGCAGGCAGCTGCACAGGCCACCTTTCACTGCTGAAGGTCTGCTACATGCCCACAATCATTTAAATAAGATGACAAGAAGTGGTTGTAGACAGATGTAGAGACAGTGCTGTTACCCCCAAGCAGTGGTGCCCTCCCTTTTCCCATCCACTATTCCATATCTTTAACTACCAGATCCACATAGACTACAAAGGCAGCAGTTTTTATTTTCTGACACATTATATTCTCACACTTTATAGACTTTTTTAAAAACCTGAAAGCATAAAAGTATTTTAAAGAGTTTCAAATAGAAGTTCCTGATAAACAGAAAAAAAAGAGGGCAAATGACAAGAAATATGATGTTCAAATCCCCATGCAGAAAACACTCTTCCCACCTTCCTTTGGCCTCTAACCTTTACTTTCTTGTAATAACCATGGTCTCCTGGGCCCCCCTGCATTGTTGCCTTGAATCCAGGTCCCAGTGATAGTGCAAGCCAGAGGGGAAGTCCTGAAATATGCTCACTGGAAAAAGTTGCCACTCACGTACATGGGGGTGGCTCATTAAGTCTCATTCAACCCTCAATTAGGTGACACTGCTTTGCACACAAACATAGCTTTCTGTAACAAGGCTCTTCTCATTGGCACCCTTTAGGGAGGGAATGGAAACATGGAAATCAGGCCCTGCACTATCTCTCAGTGGCTGGCAGTTTCATCATGGGGTAAGCACATCCCACAGCCCACTACTCCACTTCCCAAACATGCACTACACCACTGTTTAACTCGTACTGGCTGAGGGCTCACCCACTGCTCCTCAAACTAGTTAACCCATCAAACAGAAGGCAAAGTATTTGGGTGAGTATTTTCTACCAGATGCAAGCTGCACCTAAGAAAGGAGGCAGCCACATAACTGGAGTGAAAGCAGGCCCACCCCTCAACAGCAGTAGGCCATCATACTGTCAGTTGCTTGTGAAATCTCAGTTTAGGCTGCAAGTTTCTCAGCTTGGTTGTGGCTCCCCATATTGAACATACACTTGTAGCTAGCACTTCAAACCTCACAGCACCAGGCTTTATTTGCCTTAGTGCTAAGGGGAAACTGGCATTTTACTTCTCAACAGGGATTTACCAGATGGAAAACAGCTCAAAGAGCAAGTGATCCAACTCAGAAAAAAAATTTAAGGCATTAATGATACATTCATCTGGACTTCTAAAAAGCTGCAGCTCACACTGCTGGCAGGAAGCATAAGCTGGCACATTTTATGTTCAGACAGAACAAGGAGTAATGCCACAATGCAGCCAGAGCCTCTTAAACAAAAGCACTGCTTATCCAGCTCTGCCTTTTGCTAAGAGGCCTCTATCTCCTCAGTCTCCTTTTCCCTTCCCACGAAGTGAAACTTCACAACCCCCATGCAGCCAAATTTCTGTGCAACTCCACTCCCCAGCTACACTAACGGAAGTGTTATCGAGAGTGCCACAGCAGTACTATAGACCTTGGTCTTTCTGACAATAGCCCCCACTTTGCAATTGCAATCAATACTGTTACTCAATTACTAAGACCTATTTAGAGACTGCTTCTCTAAGTACTCTGGTTAGTGGCCTCCACAGGAGTGCAAGGAAGAGGAAAGTAGGTATTTACTGCAAGGTGAAACCATAAAAGAAGACAAAGAGGAATCCTGTCACACTATAACGGTAAACTTGAAATGCCAGGTGGGGTTGGGGATTACAGCCAGAATGCTCAAATCAGTTTTTGTTCTTACAGTAACCAGTCAAAGGTGAGTGACAATACTTGCCTTTTCAGTTATTAAACTGGCTGAAAAAGAAATGGGAGATTAAAACACACGACAATGATTTCTCTTTCTTCTACCAGATGGGGGGAAACCAAAAGTAAAAATCACTACCAGCCTTTTAAAATAAGACTGTAGAAAATACAAATCTTGGAGGTCACCCTAGGGGTGCCAATAACACCAGCTCAAGGATGGTTTCAAATTAGGAGACTAAAACAAAATTAGAAATAAAAGGGGGAAACATCCAACCATTCTCACACTTCCCTACACTGGAGCTGCCTGCCCCACAAGGGGCTAGGGGTGGTGGCATTCCAGGCAGGCTTGACATCCGTAACGTCCATCTGCCCATACAAGATGTTCTGGTGAGCAGATGGTTTATGAATTCCAAAGGCAACATTCTCAGTCACTTTCAAATTTGACAGAATTGACTTGGGTCGATATAGTGCCCCCACGGTAGCTGCCTCGTTTTTTCTTTGTTTTCTCATGGCGGAAAGATTTCCCTTTAGTATATTTCAGGATATTGTTAGCCTTCTCACCCCAGTCACCAGCTGCTCCTTTCTGTGAGAAACAGAGAGGGAGAAGATAAATAAATTCAAGTCAGTACCCAAGAGAGTAAAGGTAATGCTTTGCACTTCACCATACCCAGCAAACACCAGTACATTCACACTGAAGCTTATACCACTCTCCCATGCACGTCCTGCTACTGCTCATATGCTCCTCCTGGTGGAAGTTCTCACCAAAATCACTCCCCACAAGCACACCAAGGCTGCTCTGCAGACACGTACCTGCAGAGACCAAGTGCTACCACTCTGGGACTACCTAGCCCTACCTTTGCTTCAAATGAGTTATCAGCCACACGGGCATCCACCTCAATCTCTTCTTCCCTTACACGGCGGAATGGAGAGGACGGCTGTTGAGAAAGAAAATGAGATACAGTAAGCACATACAAACACAAAACATTCTCTTCACGACAACCTCCTTCCCTGCCCTGCAGATACAGAGCCCTGTTCATATCACCTCAATCTTTAAGTGTCTTTCAGATTCGTAATTCTTTCCCTGCTTCAGATCAGGCAGCTCAGGGGCTGCTCCTGTGCATGCATATCCAATCAGCTTTGGCCAGAATAACATTATGTATTTATGTGCACTCCCTAGAGGTCTCCAGACAAGGTTTAGGTGCTTAAGGAGAGAGTAACAATACAAATAATCTTGTGGGCCCAACCTCCCAGAAAAACTCAAAACAAGCCTACTTATTCAGAAGGCAGAGTTGCCTCTTCAGCCAGTTGCCTCAGTCCACCCTCACTCACCCGTTTCACCTTGGGAACTGTGTGTGGTGTTTTGGCTTTGATCTTTGCTTTTTTACTGTGTGGTGTCTCTGGCTCCTGAACATCTTCCCTCTTCTGTTTCTTCCCGACTGTGCCTGTTAGATGTACAGCAGCAAAACTTTAAAGGCAGTGTGGGAGAGGTAATGGCTTCTGTTCCCCAGAAAGCAAACCCAATGTTGACACAGGTGTGAGAATTGGTCCCTGCATTACTTCACCCAGAAAACAGACTACTGTACCAGACACTAACAGAAATTCTGAATCAGCAAGGATCTTCCCATTCTATCCTAATGGATAAAAATAATTTTATGGAATAGGGTAGCTCTATATTAATGATTTTGTGTACTTGAGAGAGTTCTGTTTGTCAAAATTTGCCAGGTCTCAGATATACCATAGGCACCTGCACAGATCACTAGTAGTTTTCCTCCTGGAGGATTAAAGATTGAGATTGTGCACTGGGGCCTCAATTGTGGAGTCCCAATCCACACACACAAGGTCCTCCAGCAGTCTGCTTTACTGTCACTAAATCCTGTGCATGCACAGATGGCAACTGGCAACAACTTTATTGAAATGTACTTCACATTACCACATATTCCATTGCCACCAGCTATGCAATACAGACAAAAAAGATCCCACCAAATTCAAAACTAGCCCTTCCCACTTATTACCGCACCAGATGGCATAATCTAATAACACAGAGATTAGACTGAGTATTGTTTCAGAAAGTCTTCCATTCATGCTTAGCTCAGTAACACTGTCTGACAGACCCACTTCCCAGACTGCTGATAATACCTCCATTGACTTTTCCAGTCTCTTCTTCAGAGCTGCTTTCACTGCTACTACTGCTGCCACCAACTGGCTTAGACTTCATGTTGTTTGCAGCTGCTGCAGATGCTTTTGCTTTCTCTGTGGAGGCAGTGGCCTTGGAACCATTCTGCATTCCTTTTGCTGCCTTTTTGGGCTTCCCATCCTCTTCACTGGAACTGTCTGATGAGCTGCTGCTACTACTAGAAGCAGCTGGCTTCTTCCCCACAGTTGCTTTTGCTGCCGCTGTAGATTTGGTGCCTGGTTTCCCTGCTGGCTTTTCTTCTTCACTGCTTGAGCTATCAGAGTCAGATGTGTCTGCTTTGGGAGCTGGAGTAGAAGGTTTGGACACCAGCTTAGCCACTTTGCCAGCTGGTTTAGCTGGAGGGCCTTTCTTTTTCTTCTCATCCTCAGAACTGCTGGAGCTGCTATCTGAATCAGAGCTACTTTGTGCTTTCTTTGTGGCAGCTGGTGACTTCTTTGCTGCAGGGGTTGCTGCTTTAGTTGTGGGCTTCACAGGAGCTGCCTTCTTGTCAGAACTATCAGAATCTAGCATAGAAAGAAAAAGAATCATCAAGACTAAGTCCCATTCCTTCAATACAAGGCTAACATACAGATTCAAGGTTGATACACAATGCATTTCATTATCTGCTTGAAACAACACTGCAATGGGTATTCCCTGTCAAACCGCACCCTCAGACCCTGCCTAAAACACAGAGGTCTGAACAAGAACAACATGCATGTAGAATTCTCGTTCTCTCCCACCCAAATACCTGAGCTGTCTGAGGAAGAACTGGAGTCTTTCTTTGCTTGTCCAGGCTTGACAACTACTTTTGCTGGTTTGGAAGTATTCTTAATCACAGGTTGTTTAGCTGGGAGCTTATTTCCAACCTTCTTTTTATCATCTTCAGAACTAGAATCTAAAAAAAAAAAAAATCCTTAAGTTAATAGGCTTTATGTGCAAGTTACTTTAGTGTAAGTTACTTTAGTAGTAACATGTATGTAACTCATGAGGGAGTGAAAAGTAAAATGGCTTGTGGCTCAAGGCTGAGCCACTATATAACTGCCCAGCATTTGATGAACACTTGAATGGTCAGGGGACAGCATTCATCTTTCCGCGTATCTTCTTTGTTGGGAGAAAGTGGACATAAACAGTTTAAGTTCTTCAGTAATACATGCACGAGGAAGTAGGTATTTGGAGACTAATGTAGAAGAAGTACAGAATAAGAACCAGAGAAAGTACCACTACAATCAAACTCAGGCAGAAGAAACATTGAGAAAAGAAGCTATGCATGTGGTAAGGATCAAAAACACATACAAAAAATTAAGAGATAAAGTTGACAAAGAATACAAAGTGAAGCAACAACAGCACAGTATCTCCTTTTAGCTACCTCTTCTATCAGATGAGTTTAATAGCAGCTTGATAATGGAGATATTGAGTACAAATACACCTTTGTATTGTGTTACACAAATCTGGAATACCGAACCTGATCTATTCCAATATTTCTGAACATTTTAATAACAGCAATCAAAACCTTGACAATTTTGAGAGAAAAGAGGCAACAAAACCAATAAACACAGAACTGCTGACACTCACTGGAGTGTCACACAGCCTAGTGCTAGGACTAGCTGTCTGCAGGCAGACTGGCAGCTGCCACCCAGTCCCTGCCATGGCACCAGAGATGTTGAGATACACCAGAGAATCTTGAACTTGGAAGGAAATGTAGCACTTCTGTGAGAAACACCAAACCTCAAACCTGGTTGACAGGAGAGACAAAGCACACTGCCCCTATTTCTAGGGTCACATTAGGAGAAGGCAGGCATCTTTTAAGTCTGTTTTGAACTTCATATGGTGACTACATTTTTATTTCAGAAACTTCTCCAAACACAATGGAGTAACAGAAACCAAAAATCTCAAGACACAGATGCTCAAAAAGAGGTTAACCATTAACCTTCTGCGAGAAACTGGATACACAATTTCCCACCCTTTCCATCCAGCACTATGCAGACCTTTCTGCACTTGCCAATGGTCTTGTCCCATGGTCAGATGCCACTCTGCTGATTTTCAGTTTTGCATCTTGCTAGCCATGGAGACTGAAGCTTTTGAGCCATACACTAAGGATCTTAGATGTACCACTACAGAGCAACTTGACCAGTAAAAACATTAACAGAAAAGAATCAGAACTTTATTTCTTGAGTTACCTGAGTCACTGTCAGAACTGGATGCTGCCTTCTTGCTAGTCACAGCTGTCTTCTGGGGAGCAGGGATTGTTTTAGCTACTACTGCTTTGCCTGCAAAAGCAAGTTTAAAATTAATAGGCCACATCCACACCAAACCTTTGTCCCAAGATCCAGACCTTTCCAGATGTGAAAAAGCTCCAATTCTCAGTACAGCAGCCATTCAGCCAGCCCACTGGAAACCACACCAGAACTCAGCTTATTCCCTCTAAACTAGATCTTGAAGACTTTTCAAACCAGCATGCACAAAGTAATCCAACCTGACCACAGTTCAGATCCACAGTGTTGTTTGGGATGCCTTCAAATTAATCGGAAGCTTCCAGAAAAGCAAACAGCAACACAGAGCAAAGACAAGTAGCTTTTTTGAGAAAGCCAAGACCTTGCCAAAACCTGTTGGCACCATGCAGTGCTTCCCCTGCAGCCTCTATCCCTCACAACATACCTGCTTCTGCCTTTAAGGGCACCTGTTCTGCCTCATCACTACTGTCTGAAGAGTCACTGCTCTCAGCCTTTTTTGCAGGAGCCTTAGCAAGGCCCTTCTTTGTCTGTGTTCCTTGAGGAGGTGGTACAGCACTGTACTGACCTATGAAGAGAGACACAGCATTCAGATGCCTGCATGATAATGTCAGCAGTATGAGATGTTTGTTGTAGTTAGAATAAAGCACTTCTGCTATTCACTTCTGTTTATTCCCCTTCTGTAGGTACAATCCAACACTAGCTTATAATTTGAAAAATTATACCCACCCCACTGCTAACTCGCTGTTTCTACTCTGAGTTTAACTCTCCTCTTGGGGTTCAGCTTACCCAACCATCTCTGCAGTTCTCTGCACTTTTATAAGAACAGGAGCTTTTCACCAAACTTTTTCAGAAAACAACCAGATATGTTAATTTTTCATTGTTTTCATTTTTTGCCTTCTCAAATCCTCTGGTTAGAGTCAGACTGACCTTGGATGATTGACCCTCTACTTAGACCAGCTCTCCACCGGAATCCTAAAGACATTATACCATATTGAACAGAGGCCCATTTAGCCCATCAGCTGGACTGCAACTGAACAGCCCTGGATACTTCATAAAAAAACCCTATTTCATAATTTTTACATACCAGATTTTGGCTTTTGTTTTGCAGGTGGCTTTTCATCATCTGAGCTGTCAGATGAGTCCTCACTACTGGAACTTTTCTTGGCACGTTTCATTTTCCCTAGACATGCTTGAGTGGCTGCAGGTTTTGGCAGAGGTGATTTCTTGAGAACAGCCTTGTCAAAAGAAATACACATTAAAAAAGGAAGTTGCAGAATCTTGTGGTGACAACTGGATGTGTATCTTGTTTAATTCCATACCTCACTTAAGAGCAAATTCTGAAGAAAAAGAAAGATTAAGAGATTCTCAAATGCAAATTTTAGGAAACACATGAACATCATTATCTTTCTAGCTCCTCTGCTACTGTTTCCTGCTCCATGAAACCCTAACGAGGAGGTCCTCTGGTCAAAGGGGCAGAGAACTAACCAAAATTTAGCAACTGCCACGTGATAAAAGCAACCATCATTATTTTTGTGTAGCAGAAACCATTTTTAAATATTCACTAGTAGAAAAGTCAAAGTTATAGAGAGCTAAACATGAAAGAGTCAGGCCAAAGCAAACATATAATGGAGACATGCTATGGTTATGACACAAGATGTTTTCCTGTAAAGGAGTAGAGAAAGCAGTAAGGAGGTATTAGGGAAGAAAGCAGTGCATGAAGAGATGCTAGAACACGATCCTACTGTATGAAGGAGAAAGAGGTATAAGAGTTATGTTGAGCACTGGATCTGTGTAGTCTGTGCCTGCAAGATGGTAACACCCAGTTTTACTAGACTTCTACACTGTTCATGAAGTTTTTCATGGTCTAATTTACCTTTTTTGGTGCAGCCTTTTCCTCATCAGAATCTTCACTGCTACTGCTACTGCTTGCTGCTTTTCCGTTGACAACCTTGGTAGCTGCCTGGGCAGCTTTACTTCCTTTTGAGAGAAGTAAAAAGGGACATTACAAAACATGCTATAGTAAATGAGGGTTAATAATATTAAGCAGTGAGTATCTTAGAGAGAAAAGAACCACAGAAGCCAATAAGGCAGATTAAGGTAGTACTGCAAAACCACTGGTTTATCCTACAGCAACCTTAGAGAAAGTTTTCTGAAAACTGTCTCTTCCAGCTCAAAGATCTTCCCTGATTTTTAAGGGGAAGACAATGGAAAAGCAAAACAGTTAAGGCTGCTGATTACAGCATTCAAACAATGCAGTGCTCAGGACCAGATGTTTTATTTGCACTTAGTTCTACACCTCCATGTAAGAAGACACTGGACTGGAGTGCAAATGGCAGTGAAAACAGATTTTCAGGTTGCTGTCCCAATATATATGTCTTTGTTAATAGGTACAGTCCCTAGCACTCCTCGCCTATTTTTTTGATTCTGCACTTTACTCATGATACACAACAAGAGGTACCTGATTTAGGTGTTGCTGATTTTAGTGGTTGCTTCTTTGGTGCTCCTTCATCTGAGCTGCTTGAGTCAGAGCTGGAACTCTCTCCTTTCTTCTGAGGCTGGATTTTCTTTTCAGCTGGCTTCACCACGGGTTTTGCACCTTTCTAAACAACACCAGGAAAAACTAATTAACCCTCATAGTCATGAAAAGACAATGAGGATAGTAAGATAGCATAGATCTAAGAGCATAGAAACAGCTGTCTTTCGCAGAGGTTACCATTTTAATTTGAAAACACCACTCTGCCTAGTGGTCAGGGTCTGAAAATCCCTGGGTAATAATATTGCTCTAGAAAACCTCCCAGAAACACATGGGAAGCTTCCTTTGCACATCAATCTTCAGTTAGGCCTCCTCAAAATGGGGCAGCTCTGAGGCTGGCGCTGTTCTCTTCCTTCTACAGATCACAGTAGCTTGGAGACTGAAAACACTGACTGGGCAATTCTAGTTGGTCTCCTCTAGTGTACAACGATGTCAGTCTTCCTCTCCTGACATCATTCTTCCTCCCCAACATTTCAAGACTATGACTGCACCAAGAAAAAGGAAAGAGAATATTCTCTTTTTACATAAACACACACACATATACATCTATATATACATACATATATACATATGTATATATATAAAGATTACATTTATTGTGGCAACTGTAAATTAATCTTTCTTTGCAAAGGAAGTAAGCTCTGACAGTCTTAGGATAAAAATAAAGAGCAGACCTGGACACGAAACAAAGCGGGTGCTGGACAAGAAGTTCATTTTTCCCAGGACTAGTCCAAATGGCATGTTGTCCACTACAGAAATGTCTTTTTTGCATTGCACCTGCAGTAGCCTGGGCACTTCATAGTTCAGGACAAGTGAGCCCAATTTCACGCAGAATTCTGTTGGTCAAATTTCTTATTATTTATCACTGTCAAATATGCATTAAATAAGCTGGAAAGAAAAGCCAACCTTTGCTGGTTTCTTCTCCTCCTCTGAGTCTGAATCATCACTGGAGTCCTCACTGCTGCTCTCTGCCATCTTGGCTGCAGGAACAGCTTTTGCTTTGGGCACAGCTGGTGCTTTAGCTGCAAATAAGGGACAGCATACATTGACGACAAGTTAATTCACAATTTTCATGTACCTATATCCTGCACTAGTGCGTATCAGGGCAAAAGGACATAATTAAGTCATTAAACCACAACTGAGTTCATAACAATGACTTTCCCTCTTGGGCAGCGTGTGGCAAACTGCTCCAAAACAGGTAAGCAAAAAGATAAAACTAATTCTAGAATTTGTCTTTGTCACACACAAATTTAAGTGTGAACTTCTATCACCAAAAAGGCCAGTTCACAAAGAAAGAGGACCCCCCAAAATGATATAATATCAGCTGGGTCTGCACACCTTCCATCTTAAAGAAACCTGCTGAACAAGTACAAACTTGTGCTTGCAAAGAGAGCCACTGCAATGATGTTTTAAAGTTCCAGATACCTGTATGTGTTTTAGCCAAATCTGCTTCCTGGTTACTGACTGCCTTTTAATAATGTGGAGTAAAAAAAATAATTTTGTCTCATGTTATATTCGCAACTGTCCTTATCAAATAAAAATCAGATCCAAGTTCAAATTCAGCTTTAGGATGGTTAAAGTTGAACACATTTTCTTTTTGTGTCACTCCCTCTCCCCATTTATTCCTTCCCTACTGCATATCTACTGCTAGATACACACAATCTTGTGTATATTGTAATTAAGGGAAAATAAAAGAACCCGTCGAGATAAAAGGGAAAAATACAGCTCATCACATAGCAAAGTGCACTGGAGGGATGTATTTTTTGATAGTACTAGTACACGAGCTTGAAAGAAAAAAGAGTAGGAACCTCACACAAGCAGCAGGTAAGTACAGATGCCTGGCATTACTCTGGAATAGCTAAAACCTTCTATGGGTCAACAAACTCTGCTGTGCCTAAATCATAACAAGATAAAAAGATTACCCTTAGTTAGAATGAACACGTCCTACATGTCACAGGCAAAGAAGCTACCAAACCCGAGATCAGTCAATACAAACCTAGTCCCTGAGAGCTGCTGAAAGACCTCAAAAGAGCCGCTGAAACTGAGCTCTGAACGCACGTGAGAAGCCAATGCCAAACACAACCCCGGTCTGCACCAGGGCCGCTCAGAAACCTACCTGGCTTCTTGGCAGGGGGTTTCTCATCCTCCTCGATGGAGCTGTCACTGCTACTGGTGGACGGCTTCCTCTTCGCCTGGGCGCCGTTCGGGACCAGCTTTCTCTTCTTGGCCGCTGGAGACCTGCAGGCAGAAAGGCTGAGCGGGGCCCTGCGGGGCACGGGCTGGGCGGAGGGGCACCCGCACCCCGCGGTCGGAGAGAACTTACCGCAGCCAGTAGGAAAAGATGTCCAGCAGTGAGGCCGCGTTGGGGTCCTGCTCCTTCTAAAGTGAGAGAGGCCGTATCAGCCAGTGTCTGTCAGTCAGTCAGTCACACTCGGTCGATCAATCGATCGACCGACCCCATGCCCGTCCCCGTCCCCGTCCCCGTTCCGCTCCCCGCTCACCGCCTGCGCCTCCCTAGCGAAGGCGCGCGCGGCGCCCTGGCAGCCGCTCTCGCGCAGGAACGCGAGCACGAGGGGAAACAGGTCGCTGGGCACCGGGCGCCGCTCCGCCATGATGCCCACGCCGACACGTGCCACGGACACGCACGCGCCAACGCCTGCGTGCCTGCGTATGTACGTGCTCACGCATGCCGTCGCCGAGGCCCCGCCTTTCCTGGCAGCCATATTGCCCACGCCGCGCCACCTCAGGGCTTGGTGGTGGCACGGAAGGACCGGGGGGCAGGGCCGGTCTCGGCGTTAGGGAAAGGGCCCCTGCAGTATCGGCTCCGGCGTCAAGGCAACGTGCAGTGCCGAATGGGTGCCTATCGTGGAAAGGCAGGAGAGGGGCTGGGAACCCGGGAATGCCCACACAACTGTGGAATAGGGAAGACTTAGACTTAAGTCCACTTAAGCCCCACTAGCTTACTCCTCCTTGTAACCCATTTCAAATCAGTGAAAGGAGAATGCTGGGGAGCAGGAGTAAGGAGCTAGGGGAATGCTGGGGAGCAGGAGTAAGGCTATTCCAGGGAGGAAGACAAGCCGGACAAGACTATGGCTTTAGTCACTTTTCCAGGGAAGTTTTTTCCTGTAAAACTGAACGTTTGTTCTGATGGCTGTAGCTCTCTATTCCTGCCCTTGTGATAGATGGCACTTTTCTTGATTTTTCTTCATTAGAGTGTCCTATAAAGCTGCTCAGGGCAAAGGAAGAAGAGAGTCCTGTGCTTGAAGTCTAGATTTAGGGCTGCCAGGATCAAAAAAGCAGTGGTAGATAAGTAGTGTTCTGCTTTTTACATTTCCCCAGCCTAGCTCTCTGCACTTAAATGTTTCCAAATTCTACTGTTCTGTGCTGTGTGGGTGTTCTGTCCTTCAGTGCCTAATGAAAAACACACACTTGGGTGGGCTCTGTTCTCCGCAAAGCGTGCCTGTTGCTGGTGTCTCTGGAAGGCTCCACCGTTGCACTCATGGGGAAGTAAAAATCGGCTCTTGTGGTATTTTGTACTGTAAGATTCTGTCATTTTGTACAGGTGCTGTCACCTGTGTTTTAGAAAAGGGGTGTTCAGCTAAGGCTTGATTAAATATGTGTACTTACTTTCAGATGCCCCTGACCTGCCCCTTTGTGTATAGAATATGTTGTGTATAGAATAACAGGGGGCTGTGATGTGGAAAAGAAACTGCTTGCAGGAACTAATATTTCTTAGTTTTTGTAGTTTCCCTCTACAGTAACCTCCAGCTGCAAGCTTTATCTGCAAAGCTCAGCAAACTCTTGTGCTTTTGCCTGCATTAGAAAGAGATGCAGCCTTTGCTGGTAAACTGATGTTACTTTAAGTCCTGCTATCTGAAGTAACCGCTGTGAGGAAGCAAGGAAATCACTGACTGTTTGCTTTGCTGCCTCACTTTGCTTCGCCTCTGGTTAATAAGTACCTCCAGCTCCTGCCTGGCTTTTACCTGTTTGGTCTGTTCCCTGTGCTGTGTGGCAGCTTCTCTTCAATGATGTGTGGCTCTCTAGGCATGTTCCCCTGTGTTGTGCCTGCAACTGTCCAGATGACCTGGCAGGGAAAACTGTTTTATTCTTGTATTCCCCAAGGCAGTAGTGGGAGATCCTGGAATCTAAAAAGCAAGCAAATTCAACTGATTTATGTTACTGCTTGTGAATTCCTGTGTTCCCCTCAGCTACTCCTCATAAATCTTTTCAGTCCTCCCCTTGGCTGACATCTCTCTTTTTCTAAGGCTGCAGGGAGAGCTATACATAGGATCTTTCTAACATTATGTGACTAAATTGGCCCTAGCACTCGAGGTGAGGCTGCCCCAGAGCAGAGCAGGACAAACCCCTCTCTTACCTGGCTGGCAATGCTGTGCCTGATGCCGCCCAGGACACGCTTGGCCCTCCTGGCTGCCTGGGCACTGCTGACTCATACCCACCTTGCCATCGACCAGGACCCCCAGGTCCCTTTCTGCAGCACTGCTTTCCAGCCTCTCATTCCCCAGCTCATCTCAGAAGAGAACATTTCCATGAGAGGTCTCTATTCTGTCCATTCTTTAAATGACCAAGAAAAAGTGAAGAGAGATAGCAGGGGTATTCAAACACTTACTGAATCCTTTCCTTGTTGCCCCTTGTAAGTATCTAGCAAAAAAGCAATTGCTCCAGAAAGAGCGATCTAGTCCTTTCTTTGGATAGCGATAAGACAGACCCTTGAGAATAATGCTACACATGCAGCTATGTTCATATACTGCAGTGAACTGAAGTGAGGAAGAGTTGTACAGTTAATTTTGGAGGATGAAACGCTCCATTTCCTCTCTTTTTTTAAAAATTAATTCTTTACAAGCTTTATAACTGTCCCTTAGGCCTGCCTACTGTTCTAGGGTGTGAAGGAGCTTTTGCCTTGATTTGTCATCTGAGTTTTTAGTTGGGGTTTGCTGAAATAACACACTAGCAGTTATTTTACTTAAGCTAATTTGTGGAGGCACATTGATTTCACTCCAGAGACTTGGGAAGTTTAAATGCTAAAGAGGTTTCCTGTGGGCTTTGCATTGATTAAATAAAATGCATAGTATCTTAAGTGACATTGACAGCCGTGGAGAAGCCCTGTGGGTTCCCAGGAAGCTGGAAGCTGACTCTGCTGACCCTCTCTGTGATACTGCAAGGCTTTAAAGAGAGAGAATTTAAAACCATAAGAGCATTTTGAAATCCTCATGTAACATCGGAGAGATGATTTTGGTTTTAACTTTTTATACTAGAACTTAGAGAAGATACACAGCTTAACAAGGGAAATGATGTGGAACAATCATAAAGTCATACATGTGGTTATTCATCTGTTTTCATAGTTCTTAATATATACTTGCTCTTCTGTAATAGTAAAATAATTTGCCTAGAGACTCTAGTTTCCAACTAGTTAATTTTTGTCTTTCACGTGAATCCCAAGTAGGTTCTGTATTTGCACACTTCTCCTGTGCCCGTGTGTTCTTTATCTAGTGTCCGTTTCTGGGGTGATTCAGAGGGGAAAGTTACGGTTTCTTCTTTGCGTACCTGGAGTTTCTCATAAGGCTCTATCTTCAGGAAGTGCTTTTTAGTCTAGTACTTCCCTATTGTGAGAGCAGACACTTTGGTTTTGGAAGACAGGCTGTGGCACACAGTTTGTAAGCTTAAAGTAGGTTTTCAGTAAAGAAAGATTTGGAGATAACAAGACAGTTTGACCAAATTCTAAGATTCATTTGATTAGTGGGAAATAGTTGGTTCCTTTCTGCTTGTAACCACCTCTGTTCTAACATTAGTAGTGTCACTAAGTAGCATACAGAATGTCCATTGACTGCTTGGGAATGACTTACCTTGACTGGGAAGTGAGATTGTAAGGGGTCTGCTTTTGCAGTGCTGAAGTACATCAATGAAAGACCTCACTGGTGCAAGTGTTTTTTCTAAGTTTGCAAAGGAATAGGCTGAATAATTTAGGCAGAATTTGTTGCTTTGTCTTCAGTGACAAAATTAGTAAGTTGAGTCCTACTCTCTGAACAGTAGCAGTGTCCATCCACTGCTTATTTTCTCTATACCTCAAACATGAGCAGAGTCTTACAGAAACTGGTAAATCTCATTTGCAAGACAGCACCTTCTAGATGAAAATGCAGAACATCAAGCTACTTTATTTTATAAGGAACAACTTGGCTTCTCTCTAGGAATTTTCCTTGCTCATAGAAGACATGTCAAAACCTAAGCTATGGATAAGTATAAAGCAGGTATCGCATGTTCTCTTCCACAACTATTTCTCCAGGTTTCTCGTGACCAAGGATATGGAGTTTCCGTATCACTATAACACAGCTTTTCCTCGTTGTAGCGCTGTTTCCTCGGCCACCTGTGGACTATGTGATTAGAGCCGGCTGGGAAAGGTAGTTTCCCTCCTTGAGGAAGAGTCCCGCCGGCTACGGAGAAGGCGAGGCACGGCCGGGCAGGAGCAGCCTCGTGCCCGGCTCTGCAGGGGGCGCCGCGGGCGGGAGGCGGGGCCGGGAGGAGCTCGGTGCCGTGTCCTGTGCTGTGCCGGGGGCGAAAGAGCGGCTGTGGGGGGATGCACCGCGTTGCTGCGCCGGCGATGTGAAGGAAGCGGAGAGGCCACTTCCCCGCCAGCCCCGGACCATGGCGGCCCCCGGTAGGTTCCGCGGCTGTCGTCCCGGGAGCCGGGGGAAGCAGCGGGGTTTCTCCGCCGGTTTATGCTGCACGGCGGGGCCGGGGTGCGATCCCCGCACTCTGCCTCGCTATGCGCCGGCGGGCCGAATCTCTCCGCAGCTGCCCCGCGCCAAGGGGCCGGTAAGCGGAGCGCAGCCCTGCCCACTCCCCCTGTGGGGCGGTGCCGCTGCACGGCTCTGCGCGCCCCTGGCGCACCGCTGCTGGGGAAGGGGGTCCGCTGCCCGAGTTTAGGGAACCCCGGGGCTCTTCAGAGCAACGGCGGCTCCTCTGTCCGTAGCCGGGCTGCAGAGCTTTCTAGTTTGCCGTGCTTCACTTGTCTTGAGCTCAGGGCGGGTGCTGGCAGAACTCTCCTGCGTCGTAAATACACTTCGGCATGGCAGATCAGCGGGCTCTGAGGGACGTGTTCTGTAGAGTAATCTGCCCCGGTCCGCCTTTACCACTTGCATGTTTCTTTGTGATGTTTTACAGAGAAGCCGATCCTTCCTACATATGGCTTTATCCTTCAGCATCAACTCCTTCTGGGAGTATGACTTGGTGCCCCTTGCCACAGTGGCACAAGATCACAAGCTGAGCTAATTTGTTGTAATTGAAAGTGTTTTAGCTAACATTTGTGCACATGAACTACCTAGAATTGAGCTGTAAACTCAATGAGGAGAGTGGTTTAGCCTGTATTGTGTAAGTCTTGCTAATGCCCAGTTTGCAAGTTCCTCTCTTAGCAGGGAAGTGTATGTATTTTATCTAAAAAAGGAAAAACGTGCCATTCTCAGGGTGTGAAGTAATTTGCGTTTCATTGACGCATATCTCCTTATGATGTAAAAATAAGCTAAACGGAGGCCTCAGGAGACTTGTGGGCAAAACTACTTTTCTCCTTATAAACAGAATGTGATTTCACAGAGACTCTTAAAAATAGAACAACTTTAGATTAATTTATTGTAATGCAAATCTCTTGTTCCTCTGGGTGAAGTTTTGTTTGCAGAAATTTTGTCCACTTGGTTTCTGCTATTTCCTTTTACCTGTTTGCAGCATTTTATTCAAAGTGAAGGTTTTCTATTTCAGTCAATGTAAGAAGTTTCACTAGGATGTTAATAATTACTGCATGTGATCTCTATTACTTTGCATTCCATCTATGCTAAGAATGCCTTTATTTAATCATACAGCACTTAAATACACACACTTCAGATACTGAAGTGTGGAAAGTGCTGGGGACTTCTCTTAATGGCCCACCAGTAGTTTCTATCACCTCTTGGAAGTGCTCTCTCTTTTAAGAATTTTATTATTAAGCCACTTTGAGTTGGGTTTCCTTTATACCACAGACAACTGTCTTTCATGAAGAGTGAATTCCCATTTATCAAGGATTGTTATTTGGGACTGTAATATTTGTGTATCCTCCATACATGTGAATCCCAAATGACACTAGAACGGGTTACATAATGCCTTTCTTATGTAGTCAGAATTAGAGGTGGACTTTTTCTAGTAGATGAAAATAGATTGCTTGCCACCTCATATGATCATCTCAGTTGAAGTAAAGGATTTAGTCTCAGTTTTTTACCTGGTCTGTGGACAATGAGAAGTCATGATCCACTTGTGAGAGGTATGTGAAAGATGACACACAAAAGTTGTGTATTATTACAGGCCCTGAATATTCTTCATGGAACCCACAAGTACAATGGAAAATTTTATGATCTGTAAATTGAAAAAAGGTAAAGCCTCTTGGCTTATGGAATGAAATAATAGATAATAACAGTGGGTATTATAAGATGTAGTCTAACCCAGAGCTGATATGCCAACTTCCCACAATATCCTTTAGCTATTTCGTTGTTAATCAGAACCTTATAATATGGCCATAAACCACTATCCTGTGTTTGCTCTGAACTTGAAGATCATCACCTTACTACTTGCAGACATAGTTTAGAGATGAGCCTGATTTGTTTGCTTCTCAGAGAGGGACTGTGAAGGCATGACACAGTCACGCGTGCTTCTCTTGCCATGGGCTTCTGTGATTTTTACTGAATTTTGTCATCCTCTTCCATTCTGTGTGCAGTTTGTAAGCTAGGGAAAGCTTTGTATCATGTATTTTGTGGTGTTTAATCTGTGGGGCTTACACCTCACTTATAGGTCTTGGGCATTTCTACAGTACTGGTTTGTAATCTCATCAGTCTGCTATCGTTGCTGTATAATGAAGTGTGCAGCTAAGCACTGAAGAGGCAGCTACAGCTGGAAAGGAGTCCAAAGGTCATGGTTTGTCATTGCAAACTGCAACAGAACTGGACCTTCATGATTTTCCATGAAATAAACAAACATGCCCTGGAGTATTGTTAATAGTGCTGACATTTTATAATCAGAGGCAAGAGTTTTTTGATACTCTAAGCTTAGGAATCCAGTAAAAAAGTGTTGCTAAAATTTAAACTGGATCACACTTGAGAGTATGAAAGGTAGACTTGCACCAGCCAACCATTTTTCTTCATCTTACTATTGTATATAGTGTTCATATAATTCTTCCTTTAATTGAAGACTTCCTTGTATTTATTTTTCCAAAACCAGCCTGTCAAAAGCATTGTCAAAGCATCCATCTAAGCTCAGTGTTTAAGGAAATAAAATGTTTGGTGTTCACCAAAGGATTTCCATGTACGTGTACAATAGGCAGAGTATATGTTGTTTTGAACTGTGCTCTGTGAGTTTTTCTGATGTGTAAAGAATTATGAAAAGCCTTCCTGAAATGTTCTGTATCCTCCATTTATTACACTATTCCCTGAGGACTGGACAGTAGTTGATGCTGCAAAGGGAGCTATTTGGTTAGATAAGTAACAGCATGATCCAGGAAGGAGAGTCCTGTGTCATCCTTCTTTTAAAAGAGAATGTTGCAATTGAAGTTATTTCTAGATTTTTGGGGTTTTTTGAAACAGTCCTAATGCTTACTTAAGCTTATTTGGCTCTGCAAGACCCACTTCCAGTATTTTTGCTTATGAACATAGAGTGTTACTTTGTCTCTGCAAGTGGAGTCAGTAATTTTATTTCTCAGTTCTCCTTTTAGGAGCATTGTTCCTCAGTTTATTGCATACGTGTAAAAGGCTGTAGGAGCTGAGGTAAGAAGGCCTGAAGAGAGCTGGCACAGCTCTGTGCTCTTGTAGAGCAGTGCTAACTAGGAAATCAATACCTTTCCTAAACACTAGGTGAAGTTCCTTCCTGCTGGATGCAAGGGTTGCGCTGCTCTAGCAGGGAACTTGCAGTGAGTCTGTTAAGTTTGCATCCTTTATCTACTTAAGGGAAGGATTCTTGGATACTTAGTGCCCTTGCAGTGCAATGCATGTTTAAAGTCAATGCCTCCATTACCCTGTCTCCAAGCATAGCTGCTTCCTTTCATTGAAAGACTGGAGAAGGGCCTGTTGGCTCACGGGTTTAGTTGTGAAAGCTGTGTGCTTCTTAAAAGTGAATGATAGGACTAGGCGTTCCATTTTAGAGAATGCTAAAATGCCCAGGAGGCCGCTACTGATTTTCCCAGAGATTGGAGGTGGGACATCTGCCAGAGAGCACGAGGGTAGGACTTGAGGAGCTTTGGGCGTACCTCAGAGAGTTGTTGCATGGCCTCCCCATCTGTTGGGGTAGGGCTCAGCTGGCCATGGTGCAGTGTGTGGGCTCCATTCTCAGCAGACAGTTGTGATATCCTTTCCCACTGTACTGCATGTAAATCAGCATAGGGCAGTGGAAGCAGAAGTCTGCGGTACATCTCCCTTTCTAGAATAAAACTTGAATTCTGCTTGGTTTTCCTGTTTTTGCTCATGTGATTCTGTTGTCTTTGCCAGGTGGTGCTCAGCCACCCTCAGTGATATTTTGGCAATAGTGGTGTGCTCACTGGTGTGAAAGCCATCTTTTTTCACAGCACTGCACTCTTAGCTTAAAGGTCCCAAGGTTTTGAGTCCTGAGGACTCAACTTTATGAGTTTGGTGGATCCTCTCCATTGGGAACGCTGTCTCCTGCAAGGCTCCATGTGAGGTTCAGGAACTGTATTTGCTCCCAAAATGCAGCTGTCCTAGTGAATACATCAGCACTGCACTGTCCATGTTCTCCATAGGTAGGATATCATCCTTTCACTGGTAGAGATTTCTTTATTTTTGCAGGTAACCATGACATTACTGGTCAAGCACAGAGCACATCTTCTCAACTGTATCACTTCTGCTGAACTGCAGTTTAAAGCTGCTAATTGTATAGTTTAGGGCTGGGGTCCCTCAGCCTAGACATTGTTTCAGCCTTAATTTCTTAATGAAGGTTTTGGGGCAGGTGGTAGAATAAAGTCTTTGGAGGCTGTGCAATTTTGGTTGAATTTTTCTAAGGTGACTGCAAAACTGTCATCTTCAGTTCTGGTAAATTCACTCAGCAGATCCTCTTTTTGGATGCCAAATTTTAGGCATTGCCCTCTGCTTTAATTGGAAAAATCTGACTTTGCTTGCTTCATGATGGAGATGGGTTGAAAGTGTTGACACTTCTAAAGAGTCAAACTGAAATTAGAAAATAATTTGTTAACAAGATTTGAAATGCTCAGCTCTGAAATTTACCATGAGACCTGTGTTGTAAACCTCAATTTTGGTAAACTTCTTTAGAGATAAATGGGAAAATTAAATTTAGACTTAAAAGTTTCCTTGAGATTGGTGAGTGAACACTGCATCATGTCATACTGGTTCAATTTGCATCTACTCTTAGCAAGCTGTTTACAGTTTTAAGTGCTTTTGTTTCAGAGCACAGAAATGCATGAGTCTGTGCATGAAGCTGTGTCTAGAGAATTATCGAAGTAGTCAACTTTGGTGAGTATATTTTGGGCTGTGTTATGGACACCACTATTATATTAGCTCTTTCCCTCTGAAAAGAGGCTTTGTCATTCCAGAATTGTTGGGAAAACTTTGTGATGGTTTTGAGGAGGGACTCTAACACGGCCTTGCGAAATGTCTGAAGCCTGAATGATAAGAGTGGCTGTGCTGTGAGCACTGGGGCTGATGTTCCCTTAGTTGCATGCATACTTTTCAGGCAGTTTGCTTTCTGCTGCAATGAGAGCAAATCTGTAACACCGCAGGGCCATAGTGACTTCCTGTAAGCATTGTGTGACCTCATTTAAATAAAGGACTTTGTTATTTTAGGTGTGCTGTTTGGTGTATGCTCAACTTGGGCATGTTATGATCTGCAGTTGGATTGCAGAGATCCTATAATTCTCTAAAATTATTTTAACTTTACATGTGAAGGTGATTTTCCCTTTTCAAGCTAGTTTGTTTTGAAGGTTTGGTTTTTGTGGCTTTTTTTTTTCCTATCAGAATACTTTAAATCTGTAAATCTCTATGTGTAGTTTGTTTCACTTGAAACTACATAGGAAATACTCTTCTTTATAGGAAAGTTTTTTGAGAATGAAAAAGCTACTTAAATTTAATGGAGTAGATGCAAGTGGGAGTTCATCCACCCTTAGAATTGTGGCTGTGGACAGCTCACTTTGGATGGAACCACTATTCTTTTGAAATGCTTTGTAGTTTCTGACAGGACTTACAGTGACTACGCTGTGGGTTTCTTTGTTGCAAAGCTGTGGGTCAGTTCATGGTTTGAATTTAATCCTTTTTCCTGTGATCTTCTTGCACCTGTACAGGAGCCCCTGGAGAATATGATGTGCTGATTGTGTATGCAAGTGACGCCAGTGAATGGTGTCAGTACCTCCAGAACCTCTTCCTCTTTAGTCGACACATTCGAAAGCATCGGATTCTGAGCTACCAGCTGGAAGACGACTCTGCCATCTCCCACCAGGAGCTGGACCTGTTCAGCAGAAGTCGGAGTATCATCCTTTTGCTTTCTGCTGAGCTGGTGCAGAGTTTTTATGTCCCTCACATCCTGCAGAGCCTTCAGGAGGCTTTATGGCCCCCGTGCAAAATAGTCAAGCTGTTTTGTGGTGTTACAGACTGTGACGACTATTTGACCTTTTTCAAGGACTGGTCTCAGTGGCAAGAACTCACAAATGATGATGAGCCTGATGCTTACCTTGCAGCTGTCAAGAAGGCTATTTCAGAAGGTAAGACCATAGCTATGGAGTTGTGCTTTCTTGTCAGGGGTTGGAGGAGGGAGATGCATGACTGTTTGTTCTTATTTTAACACTGGTAATGTTTTCTCTTTACTTAAAAAGAAAGCTAAAGCAAATTGTCCAAACCTTGTAAACTAGGAAGTTATGCACGCAGATTTTTCAATGTCTGGTCAGTTGGTCCCTAATTCAGGAGAGCTTACCAGTGACTCACAGAGGACTTCTAAATTTGAGGTTGTCTTGGGTGCCTGGTTTTGAAAGCAAATTGAAAATTAAAGGTTTTTTATACTTAAAGTTTTGCCTGTGCATATTGTAGTCTGCAGTTTATTGACACTAATCAATGGAAAATTGTCTTTTATTTAGTTTAAGGAAAGGAATTATCTTTTCCTTCAGACTTGTTTCTGTCATACCAGAACCAAAGTAAGGTCTAATATGTACTCTCTAGCACTGGCCCTGAAATCAAAGATGTAACCATATTGACAACAGATTGGTTTGTTACGTATGATGAAAAGGCAGAAATTAATTAGAGAATTGCACTGATGGCCTTAAAAATAACCCAGCCAGTCTGAAAGTGATCACCTTGTAACTAGCGCAGAGGGCTTACTAGCAGAGAAGTATTAACAGCTGGAGATTACACATACCCAGTGTATTGAATTTTAATTGATTCTGAACTGTCCTAAACTCTAGAAGACTGTGTAGAATTGCTTTCTGCTAGTTTCTGTTGAAATGAAGGGGGAGAACTCTGGGCAGTCGTGATGGTCTGGGTATTTTTATGACATTGCCATAGGTAGGGTTATAGTATTCTTGGTTAGCCTCAGCAGGACTGGAATCCTGCAGTTGCATTTTGGCTTAAGATTTATCTGTATTTTGTGGCATAAATGAGGCAGTGTGTCTAGTGCTGTGTGCATAAAGATGCCTTATGCCAGGATAATAACTGCAATAATCTTGATGACAAATTTATCACAGTAAAAATAAATTTTGAGAGTCATGATCTTGGCTGAAATGGTTGCCCTAAAAAAAGATGATTTAGGAATTATGCTGAAGATGTCATTCTCAGGTAACCAGGCCACAGAAAATATTTCTTAGTACCTTTTAAAAATCTACATAAGCTGAAGTTTGTCTTCCACATACCTCTAAATAATGCTAAAGCTAAATCAAACCTAGAGTGGCTCCTTTGCTTTCTGAAAGAAAGTCTGGAAGAAGACAGAAAGCAGTGGCTGAACTTTCATACTCCGAAAAATAAAACTGAACGTTGATTAAATTAGTCTTTCTGACTCTTTCTACCAAAGACAAAATTTAGTTACCGTTTTCCTCCAAACTTCAGTCTGAAACACAGAACCAATATTTTATTGATTTGTAATATGCTGTTCAAACCTGGGGAGGTTTAAACATTTCACTGGATTATTAGTATTAGTGGTGTTACTAAACATATCTGAGGGCTGTCGAGTTATTTTAGGCCAGAGAAGGAGTAAGTTCTAGTGTAGTTGAAGAGTGAGAATACAGAGAAGTCTTTTTTTCAGAGCCAGCTCTTGCCAGTCTTGCTGCATTCTGAACAAGTAATTTCGTGGGCTGTCTGGCTGTTTTGTTGGCTGACTGCCAGCCATGCATGGCAAAACTTCTTAGGGTAAGGCTTTAGAGTCTGACTTACCACAGTTGGATGTAGAGTCCTTCTCCATCTGTGCTGCAAGTTACCATGTGCTGAAACAAATCATGCTTTGCCTTTATGTAGATGCAAAGGTGAGCCATCTGCTGTTGCTCGGACTCTTGTGAAGGAAGAACCTATTTGAAACTGGCTGCTTTCATGGCCAAAGTATTTGGATGAAAGTATCAGATCCTACTTCTGTGTGGGGAAAAAATGACTCTGTGACCTCTTCCATTGTATGATTCTATTGGCCAAGTTTTGTGAATGGCCTCAAATGCAAATGTTCTGATGTTTCCTCTGAAGAGAAGAGAGCCCCAGGTGTACATAGTTCCTTTCTGGGGTGAAACTGTGAAAACTTTCTTCTTGACCAGTAAAAAATAAATCTGCCTTATGGTTTGGTTGCAGCATGAGTGACTTTAAGTTTTTGTGACAGCAGACCTCTCCCACAGAGAAACACAACCTCTGCTCTGGTCTTACTTAAGTCACAGCAGTCTGAATTTTTCCTGAGTAAGGCAGCCATTAATTCTTACAGCACTTAGCAGAGAAAGTTTATGACCGTATTTGAAGTTGTTTGGGTCTGGGTGTCTTCCTGGGAAGTACTTCTCTTTTCATATATTCACCAATGCTTCTAACAGCAGTGTCAGTACACACTGAAAAACTAGGCCTGATGCTAAAATCACTCAGCTTCCTAATTGCTGAATTCTGAGCTGGCAAGACATGATACAGGACCCAGTGAGGGCAAATTCTTCTCCAGAGGCACACTGGCCCTGTGCAGGCTATGCTGTTGCCTCTAGCACACCTGTTGGCTGCGGTTTGTTAGGGCATCATGGGAACATGACACCCCTGGACATCACATGCTGAAACCTGTTTTAATTTTTATTAGTTTAGCATGAATTCAGAAATGAGGAAACACTCATCTAGCCTTGTTGAAAATGGTGTGCTGATGCTGATCCTTGCTCTCTTGTAGATGGGGTATTTTTACTTCTAAAGTTTCTCAATTTTGGCTAACTACAGAGTACATGAAGGTTTACATTTGCAGGTACTCCTGAGTTCTCTAGGGAGGTTTTCAGATTGTGCAGGAACTGTGCTAAAGATGTGGAAATCATAGAATTCCTAAGTAGTTGGAAACAATCTTCCAATTGCTAACCTAACACTGCTAAGTCTACCACCAAACCATATCCTTCAGTACCACATCTACATGGTTTTTGAACACTTCCAGGTATGATGATCCCACCACTTCCCTGGTGTGTTCTGATGCTTGACTACCGTTTTAGTGAAGAAATTTTTCGTAGTATCCAATCTAAACCTCCCCTGAAGTAACTTGAAGCCCTTTTGTCTTGTCTCATAGCGTGTAGCCTGGGGGAAGAGACCAACTGCCACCAGTCTGCAGCCTTCTCTCAGGTAGTTGTAGAGAGCAGTAAGTTCCCCTCTGAGCCTCCTTTTCTCTAGACTAAACAATCTTGCTCAGGATGTCTCTGTACACACCAGCTCAGGTCTGGCAGGGTATAGTCGCTAGCCAGTGTGCAGTGACCAGCTTGATAACTTCACCTCTCTTGTCTAGCTTGTGATAGCTCTGCTGTGTGCATTGAGCAGCTGGGATTCTGAGCCACACAGTTGGAGTCAGTCACCTTTCTCTTCCTCATGTGCTCTCAAAACTCAGCTGACATTTCAACTGCTCCAGTTTATTTCGGTCCCTACCTATGTTGTTTTGAAACATTTCAAATTTCCCATTTTAAAATCTGACATTTCCAAAGCATTTACTAATTAATCAGTGGCTTTGAGCTTTCTGTATCCAAGCCATCTCTTGCAGGTAAACACACAGGGAAGTCCACATCTGCCTGAGATAGCTAAGGTGATAACTGAATGTGACAGCAGCTGTGAACTGTCCTGCTGAGGGACAAGTGCAGCCTTGGCTGAGCAGAGCTCTTGTGCACTGGGACAAAAATGAAAGATGAGTACCAGCAAATGTTTTGTAAAATAAGAGGGTCAGAAGTCTGTGTAAGGAATTATACAGTGAAAATGGAGGGCAGTGGGCAGTTAGAAGGAAGATGAGAAAATTTTTTGAGCTCTGTAGATCAGGAAGACCTGAAATGTTACTCCACCTACTGAGGGGCTCATTGAGAGATACCAGAGACCAAGGCAGTAAGCCTTTTTGAGAGGGAAGTGGTGTAAGAAGAACTATATAACCTGTATAATTCTTCCTCCTGTTCATGTCAAGGAATTTAATTAAATTACTGTCTTTCTTCTGTTGCAGTGATGAAACCGCAGATGAAACTTGAGAACATATCACAGAATCATTCAGGTTGGAAGGGACCTCTTAAGATCATCTAGTCTAACCTTTCTGCTCAAGCATGGTTATATAAAGCAGGTTGTCCAAAACCATCTCTAGTTGGGTTTTGAAAGTCTCTGCAGGCGGTCACTCTGCAGGACTTCACAACCTCTCTGAGCAACCTGTTCCAGTGTTTGGCCACCCTCAAGCGTAACAAAATGGTTTTTTGTGTTCAGATGGAACTTCATGCATTTTAGTTTGTGTGCAGTGCCTCTCTTCCTGCCAGTGGGCACGATGGAAAAGAGTCTGGCTCCTGCTTTTTAATTTCTTCCTATCTTATCAGTATAAGATTCCCCCTAAGTCTTCTTTTTTCCAGGCTGAAGAGCTCCAGCTCTAGCAGCCTCTCCCCTTATGAGAGATGCTGTGGTTCCTTAATTATCTTCATGGTCCTGTGCTGGACTCAAGCTGTAAAGATAAAGCAACCTTGGAATAAGATACTTAGAACTTAAGGTCACGTTGGACAGATGTTCTCAAGTGTTTCTCAGCTCAGAGAGATGAAGTTGTAGTACATGGGAGATTCCCTTCAACTTTATGCTTCTGTAATTATTTGACTTTTGCTAGTAGCTGCCATTTAGGGCTAGAGACCTAAATTCACAATATATTTTTAAATTTGCAGGAACTGCTATGTGGTATTTACATCTGGGTCTGAGTGCTCTGTGGAGGAATATGTTCTTAGTAGTCCTATCGCAGCTAATTACACCCAATATTTACTTTTGCCAGCTTATTGGAGTGGCCTTGAAGACATGAGACGGTACCATGCTGTTCTCTCTCCCTCCTCTTTGAAGGGGTAAAATTAAGTGAATTCATAAAACTGTATGTTTCTCTGTTCTGTTGTGTCGAAACCAAAGATAAAGTTTTTTGACCCTGCTCATTGAAGAGGAGCAGGTGAGGTATTAGTCAGCCCTCTGGGTACGAATGAGAGCCCTCTTTGTTATATGGGAGCTTGGAATCCTGACTGGTTCTCACTGCCTGTCAAGGTAGCTTTTTTGTGGCGCTCTTGCACATGAGTTCAGGTTGAGAGAATGTGCTGGTAGCATGTCTTTCCATGCAAGGTATGGGTATACATGACTGATGCTGGAAACTCAGACTTCAGAGAGCTGGTTAAAGCAATCGGAGAAACCTTAACTAAGCCCCCAAGTGATACTGAGAGTTCTCTGTAACAAATGCATAGATGCTCTTATCCATGTGTAGCATATAGGATCAAGCAGTTAAAATAGTCTTCCCAGCTGCAGGATTGATGAATTGTTTGTCATCAAGGTGTTTCATTAAGTCCCAGTTTATTTACATAAAAAGCAATACTTGATGGGTTGTTTTTCATGACAGTATAAAATTTAAGCAGTGCTCACACAGCTACATACTAGCTTTCTAAACAGAGACAATGAAATGATAGCCCAGAAATAGTAAAGGACAGAAACTGTTGTGGTTAAGAAGCTTCAGACTATAATAGTCTTTATGCACCTTGCAAATACTAATCTTATTTCTCTGTGGCTTGTGGTTCTGACAATCTCACAGGTTGCTTTATGGTGATGTCTAAGACTAATTCTAGGTATCTGCTAGTAAGAACTGCAAGGCTTTAAGATACTTGCTTAAAGTAAGAGCCCAGTAGCCATCACTGATCACATTCAAGTCTGGAACAGCTGAAGTAATTTCTGAAAAATCTTGGCAGAAGTATGTGATCAAGCGAAAGATGCTTTACAGAGTGGGTCTGAAGAGATGTATGGAACAGAATTCAGGTTATTTCACAGACCTTTCGTATGTACTTGGACAATTGTCTTGCTTCCAGGGTTGCATTTTTTAAGATTTTCATGGCTGTTTGTTATTACCTCAGAAAACTTTTGACCTGTTTTTCAAAAGTGACTTCAAAATAACAGTGGATCTTGAATTTCCCAGGAGGAAGTTTCATCAGTGGCATAGGCTGACCTTAGCACAGAGTGCTGCAAAACAGTGTTTGCCTCATTCTCCACCTTTTAGGTGTTTGGGTGATCTGGTGTGGTATTGGACTGCAATGGTAGTATTCCAAGAGAGCTTATTTTAAGGAGAGGAGGGCATGACTGCTCTTTCAGTGGTCTTAGATCTACTGAAGACACTTGCAGAACCACATCTTCAGTCCACAGTGATCTCCTGGTAGAATGTTTCCAAAACAGCTGCCCAACTCTCTGAGGTGGAGTTCCAGCTTTGTAGGCTTTTATGGGGACTGTCTTTTCTGTAATGCAAGTGTTGGACGTGGTATTTAAATTGAAGTAAGGAGGTACTGCAAGAGGAGATAGTGAATCAGCAAGTTGGGTGATTGTGTTTCTTACCTGTGGCTTCTCAGGAAGATTTGAATCAGTGATGAATATAATGTGATTCTTGGCACTGTTGAAAATCATAAGGCATGCATATGCCTTGTCAGTATCTGTTGTCTCTTTCTGCCTGAAGCAGTGGAAGTGAACTATTCCAGCCTCTCTTACTTGAGATTTTGGTCATGTACACAATGTCTGTTGTCTGGGTGGCCAGAAGGCTGCTTCTTCCTCAAAGTCTTCCCTGTCTGTGTTCTGTTCATGTGCATCTCAGTGAGATCTTCCAGTTTATACACTTGATCCAGTCATAAATTGACCACTAGACCTGCAAGACCCTCAGCAAAACTTGACATATTAAAATACACCTTGTTTCCTTGTTGAAGGATGAGAAATAGTTTATTGTAGTTTACAACTTTTCATGACATATGAAACACAACTATGTTCTTTTTAGAATTGAAAATCTGTAGGTGTTGTGCTTATAGATGAGCTGCTTGGGGTGAGGGGTTTGGAGAGAAGGAGGAGATGTCCCATACTTTATTTGTTCTGTATGGACAGTTTTACAAAGTCTTACATTTTCCTGTATTTTTTCTTCTCACTTGCTGCTTTTCTAAACGCTTCTCTCCACTCAGTTGAAATGGTAAGTGCTACTACAGTATAACCCAGTTCTGAGGGCTTATCACAAGATGTTTCTCTGATGAGCATCTATTTTGTTGGTAAAGCAGGGGCTCTCATGTTACATGATGAAAGATAACTTTCTCTGCTTTCCCTGACTACTTGTCAGTACTTTGCTTCTTGCAAATGTAGCTGGAGTTGCTCTGGGAGTCTTAATGTCCTTGTTAGCACTTGGGAAAGAATCCTGGCCAGTTGCAAGCTTCATGTAAAGACAGGAGCTCTCTTTGAGGGTCTTCCCGCTTGCTCTGGGCATGGTGAGATGAAAGTCTGAGGTCTCATGAAATCTAATTGTCTCAACTGGTTGATGGACAGAATGGGAGGTGCTTACAGATGCCAGTGAGGGGTTGGTCTGCACGTGCAGAGCCTCTAGAGACAAGCTGTTGCCCAGTTGTGCTATTTGCATTAATATCTGGGTGACAGAAGGGTCTGGACAGGCTGCTGACTTCTTCCAAGCATTCACATGTCCTGTGGTGTAAGGGCTGACTTGTGAGAAACCACAGCAGTCGGCTCCATGCCGATAGCCCGCCAACTTTACCAGGAGGAAATGGATGACAGGGCGAGCTGTGCGTGCTCTACAGCATCAGGTCTAAATAACTGGTTGCTTCGTAGGAGTTTCCAAAACTGCAAAATGGCTCTTGAAGCACCTGTCCATGCCTATATTTTCCCTGGGCTTTTCCCTCGGGTGAGTTTCTGCAGGACAGCTGTGCAGGGAGCCCAGCAGTGAAGGCAAAAAGAGTGTGGGGCTGCTCTCTGCAGCTCAGCCACTGCTGCTTCTGGAGGGGAGCATGTTCTTCAAGGGGAAATGTGGTTGAGTTTCTTGGACCGCATCTCCTCCCCTTGCTGCTATTCTCACAAGTATTTCACAGACTGTCAAGTGAGGCCTGAGGTAGCCTCTGTTTAAGGGGGAACAGAAAGGGAGAGCCTTTTATAACCACGAGCTGTTGATCCATGGCACCTGCTCATGGGGAAGCTTAATTCAGGTATTCACTTGACTTCAGTGAGTTTGTTGATCTTCTCAGTGATGGCGTCTCTAGCCTGGGTATTATTGCAATATTATAACTGCTGAATCTGTATATGCAAATAGGTTGTCATTACTCAAGTATCAAGTGAGTGGGAAGCCTGATCTAACAATGCTTTGGAGCGTGGATCTTATCAAATGTAATGGGATGGTTTCCTCTTCCAATGCCTTGCATGTTCATGAGTCTATCACTACCACATGATTGGAACTTGCACGATGATTCATGGCATGACCTCACTGCTTATGTGGGAATTTGGTACTTTGCAATTTCAGTATTTTCTGAATGAGAAAATATGAATAATTCATAGCTGAAACTCTGAGTGCCTGTTCCATCAGCTGTTAATCCAATTACTGATTAACATTGCTTGCTTCTTCCTGTATTACCTAACAGCTCTGTGTTCACATGACCTTTGGGCAGTCAACTCTGTTACAAGAATGCAGAAGTGCAAGGCCAGAACTTCTTAAAAGCACTAGTTACTCTTTATCTGCTAAATTGTTTCTAGTATCAAATAACACTGTTAAAGTGGAGAGACTTGGGGGCCTTGTTCTCTCCTTGACCCCCCCATCCCTGCTTACTATGTATGTTGTAGCTGAGATACACAGCTTTAGTTTGATTTTTCTCTGAAAAGGACTGCATGTTGGCCAAGTGAGTTAGAAATTACCACACTAATGGCTCCATATTGGGTTGGGGGTGATGCCTTGAGGATCAGTAAGTGCCCATTTATGCACATGTTGCAGGAACATCTATGTGTTGCTGTGTTTTAGTCATCAATGGCTCTCATCTGCTGTGAGCTTAGTCTTTCTGATTTAGTCACATTGGAAGTAATCAACAGAGATTACAAAGACACTGTTCTAGTAACAGTTGCCTCTTCCCAAAAGACAGGGCATCTTGCTCCTGCGTATGCGAAACACCTGATGTGACACCTATAGGGAAGGATGTGGGACCAGTGCTTTATTTTCTCCTGTACGCAGCAGGGCAGCCTGGCACTCTCAGGTGAGAGTAGTCCATGTTTCTCTAAGAGAAGGGTTCATAAAATGAGTCTGGTTCTTGCAGCTGAAGGCTTTAAACAGTATCGATTGAAATACTGAGTTAAGGAATATAATGCCTCAGTTAATTTTCTCTAATACTTGGTACCACTGTTTAAAAATCCAAAAGACCACCTTCAGTACAGCCTTCAGCCTTGTGTCAAAGCAGTTGCTTAGTCAAATCTTCACATTTGGTGAAGTATTAAAATTGGTTTGCTAAATTACATGTATTCTAGGTTTATTTAAGGAATGTTGATGTTAGTGGTCATGCCTTACTTGAACTTTAGAGCTGCAGATTTTTGGCTCTGTTCTTTCTACAGCAAACATTAAAGCAGCCATCTACGTACACTCATGTGAGTAGGCTTATTTGCCATGTGGAGAGATTCACATACTTAGTTAAGTGTATGTGCACCACTATTTGTGAAAAAAATTTCAGCCGAATGATTTGCTAAAGTTCTGTGGCTTAAAACTTGTCTCCTGAAAGCAAAGTTGATTTCATATAATTCCTAAAATCCCATTTAAAGGTATAGGAAAAAAAAAAAAGGGTGTGACAAAGCATTTAGAATATCCTAAGTGTTTGGTGGTAGTAGTAATAATAATGATGTCTAGATTTAAATTCTGACTGACTTCTAGCTTCAGTTTGAAACTAGGAGGACATGAACTCCTTATGGTGGCCCACTTACAGTAATTTTGGCTCTCCTGATTTCTGGAAAATTGATGTACTCAGAGGTTGGGGGATTCTGAGTAAACTCTGAATTCTTGGCAGCTTCACTGTATGGATGCCATGGGTTAGACAGCACAGTTGGTCACTTAGGTCTTTCTCATAAGGACTGAGCATTTTAAATAGAATATTTCTTACTAATAGAAAAACTCTTACAGTCCACATCTGAGATTTCATCTAGTAAATAATTTGTACTATTCTTTACAGATGTGTTTTATACTAAGTAGTTAATAACACATAACTTCCAAAATGTCTTAAATCCTTGACTACTCCACAGTGTTCCAAAGTTTGGGAAATTCTGGCCACAGGAGATAGTTTTAAGAATTCATGGTAGTCTTCTGACAAGATAGACTCAGTGACTTTCATCCTGTGTTCTGGAAGATGGGATGGGGGGTGAATCAAGAAGTAGAAACTAGCTTAAAAAGTGTTCTTTACTAAGTAGATACAGAATTGTCTTTTGTTTCCTGTCTCTTGTTAAGAATACCTATCCCTGCCAGGAAATAGTTACCTATTTTCATTCTGGCTAGGGTTTTTTTCAGTCAGTGGTATTAATTCAGTTTGTGTGCACTTCCATCAATATCCATGCTGATTTTGGGAGTGAGAACATTGTTTTGTACACATATATTGTAGGCTTACATCTGTTTATTCTACTCGATTCTTTTTAGGTAAAGTGCTGTTACTTTTCAATGCAAAGATTCTGGTACTTTTTAGTATCACTGTTGTATAGATACTGGAGCTTATAGTTCCTGCTCAAGGAACAGAACCCCGTCAGACTACTGCTTCATGTTTTATTTTTTGATGCAATAATGAACTTGGGAGTTGGGGTAAGCAGGATAGAGAAAATGAAAGACGCTGATGAAATGACAGAAAAGCTGATTTTCATCATTTACTTTAGGAAAGTAAGACTAAAGGCTGCTGCCCATCCTACAGTGTATCAGAGTGCTGCTTGAGTCAGATTAGTTCAGATGCTGGTCATTCTTATATTAGATATTCACATGCTTATTTTCCTGTCTAACATGAGAGGGGACTATCCAGCTCAGCAAAGAGTGACAGTGTTTGTTCCATAAGCATATTCAGTGCTACTCAACCACTTTTATGTCTGTGAATTTCCCCTTCAAGTCCTCTTAAGGGAAAAAAAGAGGAAGCTCTGTAGTTTCCCTTTCTTCAACTAGATCCCCTTTTCTAACCATTACTTTAAGAGGAATAGCAAGTTACACCCCACCACCTTCCTGGCTGTTTTTCAGGATGGATATGTGTGATAGGCATTTTCAGCAAAGAGAAGTGATGTAACAGGACTGTGTATACTTTATTTTAGACTCGGGCTGTGACTCTGTGACTGATACAGAAACAGAAGACGAGAAGAATCCAGTTGACTCCCGCAGACTTGCCATGAGTGAAGAGCATGGATCATCCAAGAGCACTGGGGACCATCCAGTGGTGCAGCCCAACCGCATACAATGTGGGGTACTGTATGTCTACTCCTTGGACTATGCTCTTAATTTGAACTTGTGCAATCCAATATGCTGCTCTGTAATGGTCAGCCTTACAGGCCTGGGAATTAGTCCTGAATTCCTTTACTGACACCTTCCTTTTCAGCCCCCCCCGTCCTCATTGTCTCTGTTTCATGGACTTGGTTCCAGGCCCAGAAATGTAGCTTGGTAACATGCAGTGCTTAGTGTTGTCTAGGCTGTGGTATCACTTGATGACTGTCTCATTAACACAGCTGCTTGGCTTGGGTGCTGTGAGACAGGTTCACACTCTTCCCTTCCTACATTCTGGTGGCAAGTGAAGTAAGGTGCCTGTAATGAACCAATTACCTCCAATCAGGAACCAGTCTAATGTGACAATTCTGATGTATCCCTTGCAAATGACTCTGAAGAGCTTGGATCATGGCTTCTTGCTGAAAACCAGCACTTCTTAGTATTGCATTTCCTCAGATGGAAAGAGTCTAAGTTTTCTTCCTATTTCTGTTTAAAATGTGACTGTGCTGCTTAAGGGATGAGATGGATATGGTTGAAACTAAATCCTTTTATAAATCTAGCCTTAATCAGTTTATAAATCTATCTAATAAATCTGGAGTTTTATCGGTTTAATGCCTGTATCTATGCTGGTGCAAGCTATAACAGAAACCACTTGCCCAGTTAATGTGTGACTGGAAGATGCTCCTGAAAATGATTCAAAACTGTGAAAATGATAGATGGTAATTCGTGTGTTAGTTGTAATGATAACAAAAGCCCTAGAAAATGGACTTAACTAAGTGTTTTTATGTTGTGAACCTGTGTGTTGTAATGCCTTTTGTCTTAGGTGCAGACAACAGTTTATATTATCATGAAATGTAAACTAGACAGTGAAATGAAAACTGAAGTTGAATTTTCTCCAGAGAATGCATCCTCTGTGCGTGTGCTGGCTGAGATGGAGAATGAGTACACAATCTCTGTGAAGGCTCCAAGTAAGCTGGATTGACTTTTTTTCTCCCCCCTTTCCTTCCCCTTCGCTTCCTTTCTATATCAACCTGCCTGTCTTGAGAAGTGCCAGGGGGGTATTGGTAAACATTGCAGTGCAGAAAAACTTGAGGCTGGAAAATCCTGAACTTGCATTCTCACCTGTGATAGTTTTGTGATGACGAACTGAGAGAGACTGCTGCTTGTGGGCTCTGTTTTCCTCTCAGCAGCAGTAGGGTTGAAGGGTGGAAACACCTTACTGGGAGTTCTGAGAGGAAACTGCAGCTTGTAGAGCACTTTGGACTTAACTGCGTGTTATGACCACCACCACATTAGCATTGGCAGGGCACCAAGAGAGAAGGTAAGTGCCAGAAAATAACTGGATGCCTATAACAGCATGTGCTTAATGTGTAATGATCTCTGTGATCAGAGCTGAAACTATTTATTCTGACATGCCTTTTAATTTAGATATATTCTGTCACTCTATATTTACACTTACAAAACTGAAGGTTCTCTAAACTTTAGGTTCGCTAATCTTTAGACGCACGATTTCACAGCCTTAAAGATTGATTCTATTTTCCCAGCATTATTTTATTTAATCTACTTTGGTCTGTCCTCTTGAAGAGTCGTTGTGTCATTCTCTCTAAGAATAGAGACTAATAGTCATTATAGCAACTCCCATAAAGTCAGTGAGGTGGGTTGATTTAAAGAGGGTGACCTCACCAATATATAAAGGCTTAATTTAATCTGTCTCAAGTCAAGACTTACAATATAAACACTGACCTGGAAACTAACTTGTACTTTGAATTATAAACATAACCTTCACATCGATGGAGTGTACAGTGTAAGCTCTGCAGTTTCTAACAGTAAGAGAAATAGTTTTTAATTCCTTTATGTTACTGACTTTCATAATTTCCTGAGTTGTTAACAGGGAAAGACTAATTTCAGTGGGATTCAAATATCTGTGTTTCAAAGAGAAAGTTCAGACTTAAAAATGCACACTAGATAAAACATCAAGAAGCTTCAATGTGCAGGGAGAAGATAATCCTGTGCATAAAGTTGCAAAGCTGGAATTCTTTTTAATTGATTTTATTCAGAGACTAGTGAGACTGACAGAGGTTGCAAAAACCCTAGTGACTTTTTTGATTTCTCTCCTCATCTTTCCCAGCTCTTGTATCTATGGTATGGCTTTATAGGCAGCTCCAGAGAAGCCAGGGGTGGAGATATATAAGGCTTCCTAGTTTGAGGTGGAGTACTTTTAATATTAGTGGTCCAGTCTACTGTTAGCAGAAGACCTAGCAGGTTATGTGCACTGACATAGCTATAAAGAAGGTAGTTCCAAAGTACGTTCCTACCTAGTGTTCAGACCAAGATCATGAATCTTTTCATGACTCTTCATGAATTCAGTATAGCAGAAATGGTTTTGGTATCCATCTGGCAGTATATCCAAACCCCTCCTGTCCTCACAGTATGTCATGCAAACTCATGCCCGTTGTTTGTTCTAATGGTGATTTCTGCTCTTTCTTTTTGAAGATTTAACTTCTGGAACAGTGCCTCTGCAGATATATTCAGGGGGCTTGATGGTGGGAGAAACAAGTGTCACTTACCATACTGACATGGAGGAAATTAGCAATCTGTTGGCTAATGCAGCCAGTCCAGTACAGTTCATGTGCCAGGTAAGGACTTTAGCAAACAGCTGCTTGGAGACCAGCTCTTTCAGTGGCTAGACAAGTGGGCATGAGCAAAAGTGCTTGCCATGAAGTGGCTCTTCTGAAATGAAGAAATGCAAGGTTATTTAGGGACTTTCACATAACTCTAATATCTCATTTTATTGAAAGCATGGATGTTTTTTCTGTCTCTTGAGCACCTAGCTGGGTAAGGTGAATCAGGTTATCAAACTAAGAAAAAAGAATGCAGTCAGTCAACACTCACCTTAGACCTTGATGACTTCAAAAGACTGGAATGACAGAACTTGATATAACAGAAAGAAATAAAGAAATTACCATAAAGAAAAGTACCATAAAGAAATAAATTGTTTTGGAATTTGTACCTAGGTATTCTTGAAAAAGATGTGAATAGCAAAGATTCACATTAGGTGGAGGAAGCAGAGTAACATAAAATGATTCATTGATTCTTAGCACTTACTTCTTCAATAAAGCCACTCAGTTTTCCTATTCTGTTTTGCCCAGTTAGAGTACCTGAACCCTATTAAAGGGGGTAAAGCTTGCACAAGGAAGTTCTCTGCTATGTTGCCCTGTTGCCTGCCTGCATGTCCCTGATCTGCCAGGTAATGGAAGCCTACAGAGTGGCCTTGTTAGTCATCAGTTTACCTGTGGCAGGGGAGACTGTGTTTGCTTTTTAGCTCAAGTTGTGGAGCAGTTGGTACTGGTTGATGCGTCTGCTTAGGGAACATGTGTGCTTCCCAGTGGCAAAGAACCAGTTCAAAAGCCAAACACTGAGTGTCTACCAGAACAATTCAAAATGTACTAGTACCTACTTAAAGCAGGAGTGACACTTCATTGGACCAGTTTCAGAAGTAAGAGTACACCTGCCAATCAAGTAGGTAGCAAGTTTTCTGTGCTTCCAGTTGCACGAGTAACTGTCTCATTGTGTCCTGTCTTGTGGAGTATACAGTTCTCATCTGTTCAGCTTGATGATACTCTGTTTCTGCACCAGGAAGCTATCCAAGTTATTTGCTTGACCTGAACATTTCTGCCTTGCGTGTTTATACCTACTGTTTTCTGATTGTTGTTAAATAATAAAAACACCATATAAATCTCACCTTAACTGAATCTCCAGACTATCAAACAAAATCATTTTCCATTTATCTGTAGGCCTTTAAAATTGTGCCATACAGCATAGAGGCTCTGGACAAACTGTTGACGGAGTCACTCAAGAAGAACATTCCTGCCAGTGGTCTACACCTGTTTGGCATCAACCAGCTGGAAGAAGAAGATATGACAGCAAGTAAGTTTCAAGATTTTTGGTTTATTTCTAGATTTTGTTTGTAGCAATTTTTACCTTGAAGCACCTTAACACTGCAGTATGTGGTACCTCTACAGGCTGTCTCAAAAACCTTGGATCTCAGTCAGGAAGCTAAGTTTCTGGTGATGTCTATAGAAAGGGGATTGCCATTTGAGTCAGGTGACCCTTTTTTTATTACATGCATCATTATTGTTTCCCTGCACTGTGGCAGATGCTGCTATGTAGACAGCTTCAAACCATAGTGAAAAGATGATGCTCCTCAAATGTCTTCCAGATTTTCTGCTTTGTTCTTTACTGTGCCATGAGCCATTTCTCCACAGCCCAGTCCTTTTCCCCAAACCCCTTAACTCTAAGGTGCACAGTGGGCACTGAGCAGTTGGGTTGGTGTACAGTCTTTTTGTAATGATAATCTAAGAAGTCCTTGCAAACCTGTGATCCTATATACATATAAGCTATTATAGTGCTATACTCCCCACTAAAAGTTATAGGTATTAAGCCTGGAGATGCACTAGATAATTTGTGCAGTTAGCTTAATTTTGAAACCATGTATGTACTTTCCAGGGATTTCACAACTGCTTTGGTCTGTGTGTTTGATAGGAATTTTGTTTCTCACCTACTGGCTCTGTTGCTATTAGAGAAAAACTTAGGTTCTAATGGGCTCCTGTTCTCACAGATCAGAGGGATGAAGAGTTGCCAACACTGCTTCACTTCTCTGCAAGATATGGGCTGAAGAACCTTACTGCCTTGCTGCTTACATGCCCTGGAGCACTGCAGGCCTACAGTGTAGCCAACAAGTATGGCCACTATCCAAATACCATAGCAGAAAAGCATGGCTTTAAGGATCTCCGCCAATTCATTGATGAATATGTGGTAAGAGGAAGGAGAGTCATCTTTCTGCCTTGTCCCACACTGGGTGCAGGCTCTGGCACTGAGCTTGGCACTTAGTGTTACTGGAGCAGGAGTGATGGGGTGATAAAGTGTGCAGTGTGCTGTGGTAGGGTGTAGAACACACATCCAGCCACACTGAAAGCTTTCAGGCTGGATGGTTAGGTGCATCCCTGGAGCCAGAGAAGTTCTTGGGGCTTTTGCATAGAACAAGTAAGATGGAAGCAGAGACTGCTGTGCTGGCTTCCATTCATTCACCCATCTGATGAGGGGATGTGGTTGGTGCCTGGTGTACTCCTCTAATTCTGATCCTGGGAAAACAGCCCCTTCATCCATCTTACTTTAGGGAGTAATATGGGAACAGAATATGTTTGGGAAGATACTAATCAGAGAACACATCAGATTGTAATAGTACAGTCAGGATTGCTTACTAGCTCACTCACAGCTGATTTGTGTAGTCTGCCTGTTCTGCTTGATACCCATTTCTCCCTGCACTGATGTAGCTGTCCATTCCCTATTTGTTCTATCAGAGATCCCAACTGACAATTCATATCTCTTTGACCTAACCCTACTCCCAGAAAACAGCGCTCTGACTTTTCCAGATTATGACATGGATTTGACTCCAGCTGCATCAAGCAATTGTTTCTGTGCAGTACTTGGGTATGCATGGAGTTATCCTTTCTTTTCAATTTGAGCTGTTTCTAGCCTGTATATCTCAAAATAACAAGGAGCTCCTTGACTCAGATCACATGAATTTTATTTTCCTTTGCTTTAGGTTGAAAAGTTGTATTTAATTTTCCCTGACATTGTCTAAATGCTGCGTGAGAGATCTGCCAGCTTCAGTGTGGTTTTGCCAGCCAATTACAGTAGTGTTTAAGCCCTATTCAGGAGGCATGGGTAGTTCTTGGACTTGGGCCTTGCTTCTTGACATTATACATTAGAGCTAAATAAAAGTAATTTCATATTCTGAGATCAGGAGGGCTGCAAAAACTGTAAATTGTGTAATGAAAGTCTTTGCATCGGGGTCAGTGAGAGATGTGCAAGTCCTTCCAACCTCTCACTGCAGTACTGTGCTCCTCCCATATTTACTGCATCAGTACAGTGACAGCTGTGTTAAGAGTCCTGCTTACTGACTGTCAAGCTGTCTGTGCAGCACAGTACCAAGCACACAAATCATCTGCACCAGTGTGACCACTGCAAGGTAGTGACCAGTATCACAAGTAGTATGGACATCTGGAAATCCCAGTAAAGCCCTTTACTCACCTAATTTTCTCTCTGGCTAAGGTTCCTCTGCACCTCTGTAAAGCATTGCAAGAGCTACTGGCCTGACCCATTTTGACTATGGAGGGAAGCATGTTTAGACAGCTTTGACACACATATCCTGTGGATTGAGGGCCCATGAGTTGGCATTCATGGATAGAAGAATATCTTGTAGTATTGCAGCTGTTAAGATGGCTGCACTTGTGACATAATTGGAACTTGGGCAGAAGGATGGGATGAAGCCTTCAGTTTTGCTCCCTTGTGTGTGATTTGGTGAAGTCTGCCTTCCCCCTTACTCTATGTTGTAAATACATAAGAAAGGGTTCTGCTCTCCTGTGAATCTGAAGTTGCCTGTATTACATGAACTACTGCCTGCTGTGAGGTTTCCTGTTAATATCACAGAAAAGGGTCTGTGTACTCCCACTCTGGGTGTTACATGCTGCTGCTAATGCCAAGAAACTGAAACTGAATCTACATCAAAGCTAAAACTTTGCTAGTTTGCAGGTGTTCTGCATGTGATAAGCTTTCCCCCTTATGCTTAGCTATGCTTGCCCCAAAATAGCCTTTGACAAGTGTTAGTATTTTTAGAATGAGCTGTGCTTATGTTCTGGGAGCTTGCAGACATTGGGTAGGACATGAAAGTGATGGGGTGAGAGGCTGTAATGGCTACTCAAAATGTGTCAGCACTCCTTGTTTTGCCTTTGTAACCTATTATTACAACATAGATCTCAAAAGTTTGTCCCAGACAGCTGTAGTGGGGATTTAAGTCATTTGAGAAGCCTTAAACTTTGGGAATGAGCTGTCTTTAGAGGTTTTTTCTATAATTGATGAAAAAGTGAGATATCTTTCCCTTGCTTTTATTTTCTAGATTCTTTGTTTAAATGAGACTTGAACTTCTTTTTTTTCTTGCCCACCTTCCTCTCCAGGAAACTGCAGATATGCTAAAGAGTCACATTAAGGAAGAGCTGATGCAAGGCGAGGAGGATGAGTCTGTTTATGAGTCCATGGCTCATCTGTCCACTGATCTGTTAATGAAATGTTCCTTGAATCCGGGCTCTGATGAGGAGCTTTATGAATCCATGGCTGGCTTTGTCCCGGCTGCCGCAGAAGATCTTTGTATGTATATTCATAGAATTACAGAATCATAGGATGGTTTGGGTTAGAAGATAACGCTAAAGCTCACCTAGGCCAAGCCCTCTGCAATGGGCAGAGACAACTTTAGATCAGATTGTTCGTCCCCCTCTCTCTTATACACAGTAGCGCCTCAGTTAGCACCTTCTGCTCTCACCACAAAGAAACTGTGCTGCAGTTCTAACATTGGCTGACTGTTAAAATTGCTCTATATCTTTTTTCAATTGTTAGTGTATAAGATCAAGAGCTGTTTCTTCAATGTTTCGAGGACTCCCTGAGTCCTGAGCAAATAAATTAGCATATAGAAATGAACCTAAATTTTCTACCATGTCCTGCTTTTTCCTCCTGAGGACCAGGTACCTAGGAACATTCTGACACTGACGGAAACGAACACTATATAAGATGTGATTTTACTGACAACCAGGAAACTGAAAAACAAGAGCTGAGCTTCTAGCTCAACAACTTGAGAAAAAAAGAAAGTGAACATCTAGAAATATGTGTACTAAAAAGATTATAACTGAAAAATCAGTATTCTAATCTGCTTGGTTTATTGCTAAAAATGAAAAGCTAATTCTGATAAATATGTATATGTTTAACTTTTTCATGATTGCATTAATATTCAGTGAGGCCAATTGAAAATATCAAATTAAGTACCTATGTTAAGTAAGTGTAAATTTACGTTTTTACTCACCAGTCTGTTTGGTCTGGTATATTTTATGATTCCGATGATGAGCAGAGAATCTAGCTTTTTATATTTTAAGTTCCTCCTTAAGGATTTCTAGTGTTTCTGTTTTTAAGTATGCTGCCTCAGGGGAAAAGCTTCTTTTCTGAAACACTTTTGCTTATGGGCTATAATGGTCCTGGGCTGTTTTTCTCCTTTTTTAGATTCAATGATACTATAAACTACATTTTGTTGATTATGGAGTCTAGAAGACTGTGTTGGTTCTTTGCTTGAAATCATACACTCTTTTCTGCAAAGTGTTGTTGACCACTGCAGGGATAGTTTTGCTACCAAAACCAGGATTATTCTGCCTTCAGGTGGAGATAAGCAGTAAATCGAGTTGGACTTGCAAGGAACAATGCTGGTCTTGTTCGCACTAATGAGAGTTAGAGTATCTGCATGTTTCTGCCTGTAATCAGTGCACCTCTGAATGGGATTGATTGACTAAGTCTGGGGAGGGTTAAAAACCAAACCCAACACTATTAAGCCAAATTTGTCTTCTTCCAGGCCTGAAATGCCCAGGTCTCCCAGAAACTATGCAGGGAATTTTCTTTTACATATTCAAATTGAGCTCTCTGTAATTTAGCACTTTTGAACTGGACTCTGAAAAGCCTCTCTTTCCTGCTTCTTCTAGAGTTCTAATGCGTTTCCTCTGCACAACAAACTCTGCTGCCTTCATTCAGGAGTCTTTTGTTGAAATTCTATGTTTTCCTTATGTGGTCTGTTAGCCTTTGACTGAAGAATATTAACAGCTTGTCTGAACAGTGCTTAAAATCTACATGTATTGTAACAAATAAGATTAAATTGGCACAGTTCTCGGCACTTGGATTGCTTCTCTCAAAGTGAAGGTGTTTCAATGTCATTTAGAATACCAGCACACAGGCAAACCCCCAGTGAAATTAATGGGAGTGCTGTTTGGTTTAGAACTGCCATCACAAATAAAGGATTCAAGCTTTTGTACCGACTTGAAGGTTTGTGCTGATGGCTCACTAGGAAATCATAATTAACTTCTGTTGAGGTACTTTTTCTAGGAATTACCCTTGTGTGAGTAGATATGGCTGTGGTGTAAAGGAAAATACCGGGGCTATTTTAGATGTAGCCATATTGTGACAGTGTGCCCATTTATTGTGATCAAGATGTGCTTCCTCCACAGTTTTTCAGAGACAAATCAAATGAAGGTTAGATACCACAGGATCAGTTTGTCTGGTAGAAACTTGTTTGAGAATAAGGTAACAGGACTGGAGCCATTGTAACGAGTTAAAAGTATTTCATGTTCCCACATGTAAACTAGATAATTCGGATTACATAGCAGATTTATAATATAGTAATAGATATGCCACAACAATTCACTTATATCAATAAGCCTCAACAGTCCATTTATATCACTCTTGTTTTTAATATCATTAGGAATATGGTTACCTAACATTTTATTTTAGGTTTAAGATTAGTTTTAGCATTACAGTGTGGTTGACCTTTTTCTTTAAAATCAGAATTCTTCATGTCAAAACACTCAATTAACAAAGTATCTTACTGTTTGTTGTCCGTCCTTTCTCAGTAGTGAATTATCATCTGACCCTTTAAACACCTTCCAGATCTAAGTAATTAACTTAGCCAACTGTTTTGACTTTACTCCAATAAATAAAACAAGCACTATCTTATGTGTCATAGGAAAATTGCCTTTAATGTCTTGTTTTGCCAAGTTTCACACAGTTTCCTCTTAGGAGTACCGTACAGAGGCCAAAACTTTAACCTGGCCAACACACTCTCAGTAATAGCCAAAACTCAGTGCCTGCTTGAAGCCTTGTCAGAACTTCTCAATAGCAGTGTTAGTCACCCTCAAGTGTAAGCATCAGGCAGCTGGAAAAGATTTGCGCAGTGGACTTAAGATAGCAATCTAGAAGCCTTTTTTGAGGAAAAGGCCTAGTCAGTTGCCCAGTTTCTTTGATTGTCACCATATATCCAAAGGTCTAGTCAGAAATATCACATCAGTTTATTATACTATATTACATTACATTTTTTCATGTATTTAAGGATATAATTAACAGGTTCATCTTTCTGAGTTTTTTTTCAGATGTAGAGATGCTTCAATCCAAACCAGACACTCCAGTTGCTGGAGATGAAGTTTCTCTAACAACAAAAGACTCAATGCTCCGCAAGTTTTTAGAAGGTGAGACCTATTTTGAGGGAAGGATGGCAGTAGCACAATTAAAGCAATTAAATAGAACCTGAGATTTCTCCATGAACTCTTAAGGACAGGAGACAGTCCACACTGTTTGCTTGTTTCAGACAAAGGACTAATTCTCTCTAGTACTTTGTAGACCATCACATACAGCTTTTAGGAACCAGTGGTCTGTTTGATTTCTTCACTATTAAAGTATGTTAATTAATTGGAATTAATTAAACTAACTGTTCCTCAGGTTCTTGAATTAGATTTTTAAGTATTTCTTCACCAAAACAGATGGGACAGGCATAATGGCAAACAGTTACATGCTACTATATGTTAATGGCTTTATCATGTCCTATCTTTGGCCCATTTAAGTCACTGCAAAACTGGATCGTTTTGGCTGTGAAATGGTCAGCTTGGTAAGAATGTGGTACATAATGCATCTGGAGGGATCCAGTGTTCAGTGAAGTGGCCAGGTTGTTATTGTTACAAACTCTGCTCCGTTTTAGGCGGTAGCATGGATGTGCCGGATTCTGAGGAAGGAAGTCATGAGCAGTATGGTGACGTTGTGTACTACTCAGTGGAACAAGACACTTTTTCACAGGAAATGGCTAACAGACCTCCAGTTCCTGTTCCAAGACCAGAATCTAGCTCTCCACAGCCAGACAATGAGCTGTACATCTCCAAAAGTGAGTTGGTTATCACTGGAAATGTAGACTAGTAAACTGTAGAATGGCATTGACGTGGGCTTCAGTTGCCAAATAAATGTCAGGATCCCTGGATTATTTGACTCTGGAGTTGGAGTACTTTTGGGATCCAATTCCATACCTGCTTTTCATCTTTTGCCTACTCTGAAAATGTGGGGATGTTATATCCCAAGATCTTGGCCTAAGCTTGCTCTTCATGAAAGCAGTAGTATGACAGATTACACCCAAATGGTATAAACAAATCCAACTAAATAGGAAAGATACTGATATTATAAGAATACAGTCAAGCTAATAAATTGAGACATTGCTGACCTGTAATGGTATCATTGATTCCACTGCATTTGTATAGGACATTTTATACCTCAATACCTCCCTCTGAGATGGGGTTTTATTGAAATTGAAGAAGAATGTTCCTCTTAGTTTAATAGGCAGTTTTGGAAATCTTGATAATATATCACAAACATTCTAACAAGAACCACAATGACGTGAGAGAGTAATTTCAGTGACTTCTCCTTCCCCCTCTGACAGGCCTATGGGGAAATCATGTCCAGATTTCTCTTAGAGGTGGCTGAGCTAAATTCTTTGAGGGCAATAGAAAGAGAATTCTACTGTACAAATATTTGTTTTTTTCAATGGACTTAGAAGGGCAACAGAAGCTGTAATGCAGTGCAGAATTATGTATGCTTGCCATATTCATCCTTGTTATTTCTGTCTTCGTGAGATGCATTTCAGTATCTAAAGAATGTTTCATTTGCAGTTTTTGCACAGAAGGCTCAAAGACCTGAGAATCTTTATGTCCCTAGAGGAAGGGTTAAGAAAGGTAAGTCAGAAGTTCACCCTGAAAATCCTTTCAGTAATCCAAAAGCAGATCTGCTGAGGTAGCTTCATTTGCCTGAAACATGACTGAATAGAGTGTTTTACAAAGCTCTGGGGATAACAGTCCTTTATGAATGACCCATTCTTTTTGACCTTTTGTGATAATGGAAACTTTTATAAGTGCAGAGTGTGAGGGGAACACATCTCCTGTCTTGGGGACTCTTCTTTATGTTACAAATGAGCTAGAAAATGCCAGCATCGATAGAATGAATTTTCAGTTTCTGGACTTAAATGACACAGATTACCTAAGTCTAGCTTTGGGACTGCTAAGGTAAAAGCTCTATTCTGTGAATTGCTGAGGAAGCAGGGCACTTAAGGGATGTGTTTTGTGCTATTTATTTAAATTATGTTTTTAAAAGCAGAGCTTATCCCTGGGATATATTTGTGTACAAGGCCACCTCTCAGCTGCGCTTTTAGACCTGACAAATAGCAGCATGGCCTAAGAAGAAAACACTTCTTAGGAAATAGTCTATAGTACCTTTTTTTTTAAAATGTCTGCTGTATCAAGGGTGCTTGATCTCTTTGTATTCAGTGAGGAAGGCAGATGCCACAGGTTTAATAATGTTTTTGCTGGTGTTCTCTCTTCAGAGACAATAGTCAGGCCTGTAAGGGACCTGTCTCAATCAAGCATATATGATCCATTTGCCGGAATGAAAACCCCAGGTCAGCGGCAGCTGATTACATTACAGGAGCAAGTGAAAATGGGCATCCTCACTGTGGATGAAGCTGTACTTCATTTTAAAGAGTGGCAACTGAACCAGAAAAAGAGATCAGAATCATTCCGCTTCCAGCAGGTATAGACTTAACACTTCTGCTTAAGAAATACCGCTGTCTCTCTAGGTATATATCACAAGCTGCTTAGTATGGGTACATTTATTTCCTAATTGGAGCAGGAAGACTGCTAACATAGTTCTTCCCCAGCTAGCAGAGTTCTCTCCTGCCATAGGGGAGTTGCTTCCAGTAAGCAGCAAGCAGGTAGCAGTTTTACAGATCTGTTTGTCTTGCAGTAGTATTGTTAGTTTTTGAAGATCTGTATACAAGGATCAAATTCAGTTGGCTAAATTGCCTTTCTAGAGGTCACCCAGCACCTGCCTGCTGGCAGGGGATTTCTGTGATAACCATTTAGCTTGTTGGATCTCACCTATTTTAGATCAGTGAAGATTCTGTATCCCAGGTGGTGTATTGGCTGTAAAGTCCTAGGTGGTAGATGATCCAATTTCTCCCTGAATGTTTGTTGATGGCTACAGGACTGTTCTTTGCAGCTGGGCAAGATCTAGCAACAGTCATTAGCAAAAGCAGAGAGTTTGGGTGGCTTAACTGAATGAGGGAGTCCTTTTGTTGGCAGCAGTGGCATAACGACTGGTAGAACTATCAGTGATGGTTTAAAATTTTCATTCTCAAGTTAGAGTGAGGCTCCCTGTTCAAAACCACTGCCTGCTTCTTTTGGAACCTTCTTTTCATGCTGTGGCAGTCTCCTCTCACACTGGTCTCCAGTGGGTGATGTTGTTTTGGAAGCTGTCAAAACAAAGGCAAGGCTTTTCTCCTGATTCTCACTTGAAAAGGTTCTCTTTACCCAGAAACAGTCACAGGAGTCCATTCTTCTATCAGTAAAGAATGCAGTGCTACTTCAGTAAATGTATGTAGAAGACATGAAGTGGCATGCTCTGTGCCCCATGTCATGAGCAGCTTTCAAAGTCTCTGCTCCAAATTTTGCTTCATGGTACAATTGCTTCATCTGCTTTTCTACCTATTTAGGGGTTTCTTCCTCTCAGATCTGTACATATTTCCCTGATGAAAAAAGTTACTTTTTCTCTCCCTATTTTTTTGTTCTGTAAGGTGTAATATGCTGCCACACAATGGCGAAGAGACTTTGCTCCCAGTTACATTTCTGTGTGTCCCCTCTTTCTTCATTGGGGATATCCTGAATTCTGAGTTGTCCCTCATACTCTGGGATGTATGGCAGCCCTTTCTGTCCCTGCAGTCAGAATTATCTGTTTATTTATACAGAAAGGATTGTGCAGTTACTTGATTGTGGGTCTAGTTTCTGTGCCAGTGTCACAGTGCAAACAGAAAATAGAGGGATTTATAAACCCAATCTGCTGCTTATCTGCAACTGCCAGTGAGTGTGTGAACTTGACCTTAACATACATAATGAACGTCAGAAAAAACTTGGCTTCTGAAAGGCACACATGGGTTTCTGAAAGGAATAGATTAAAACCTGTTGACATGGTTTGGACTTCAACCAGGTCTAGCAAGCTTTGTTACAGCTTGACTGCAAAGTTAGCTAAAATATAATACTGGTTTTGTCAGAAAGTTGCTCATCTTCCTTTATCCAAAGCCCTGAAAAGAGTATCTTGTGATGTTTTTAGGAAAATCTGAAACGTCTACGAGACAGCATAACCAGGAGGCAAATGGAGAAGCAAAAAAAAGACAAAAGTGCAGGTAACAGTCTTTGATTCTGATGTTCTCTGGTAATGTAACAGCTAACCATATTAATAAGCTCTTCAGGCAGAAATGTGTCCCTGTGTATTGTGGTTCTGTGACATTTTGATATGCACATCCATGTGCTAGTTGGCAAAAACATAGGGAAGTTGCTTTGCTCCTCACTTTCACAGCCAAGAAAAGGATGCCCACATCTGTGGCCACATGTACAGTTATGATTGTTCTTATGCAATTGTGTTTAACATTGTTCTTAAGTGCAAAACTGTCTCTTGGAAGCTATAATTGCAGAGACCTTTCTGAGCTGTTTATTTTCCTTTCCAGATTTAGAAATTACAGTACCCATTCGACATTCTCATTGTACTTTGGGGAAACCAGAACGTGGAATATATGAATATACCCCCAGGAAAAATGTTTTTCCACCAAAGAAGGAGTTAAAGCGAGGAGACTGGAAAACAGAAAGCACATCCAGCACAACAAGTAAGCAAGCTCTGAGTATCACTGTCCCTATAGGAAAGCTGGATGGAAAACACTTCCCCAGCGTGATCCTGGCGTCAACCCAGGGGACAGGACTTCTGTTCCTGAATCCCGGCACTGACAGTGCCACCCCAAACCTTGCATGCCTTAGGCCAGCTGTTCTCCAGACTGTAAAAGCAATTCCAGGTGTGCATCAAGTGGTTTGGGCATCTTTTGTCTGCATCTTGCAGGAGAAGAACCTGAAAGCTGAGCAAAAAATTCCATTTAGCCTTCTCAGGGAAGGCATATCCCTTGTCTTCAAGTCTTAAAAGTAGATGGCAGCTGCTTTCTTATTGGAAAGGATGCTCCCATGCTGTGACAGCCAGCAGGCTGTGTGCTCGTCTGGCCTGAAGGGCAGTTATATTTCAGGTTGGAAACCAATCTCTACATGTTGTTTCTTCAACTGTTGTACATAAAGAACAGCATTTTTTTATTGGCAACTGTGGGACCTCTGGAGTGACTTGGGCAGTCTGCACATTTTTATTGTCTTTGACTTTTATTAGGTTTAATTTGTGCAAATTAAATCTGTGCATTTTTGCTCTGACTGCAGACTGAGCAATTCTTGCAGAAATCATTTAGGATCAATTTGGTCCTTTGAAAGGAAACCCGAGTTCCTGTGAGGTTACTACCTTTGTAACCCTTGGCAAGATACAGCTGGCATACACCCAGAATGTGCCAGAGGCAGCTGGCTGAGCCAGTAACTTGCGTACAAGCAGATGATAGAGAAGTGTTAAGAAGTCTGCAGAGCTCACTGTATGCAGCTTGGAGCTCTTATGGTTTGATGGTGAGAATGGACCCTACCATAGTATTTAGCACTCTTCAGTGCTGCTGTTTGTACCAGCTGATGAGACTTACCAAAGTAGCAGGGAGGGACTGCATTGTAGGAGAAAACCTCTCCAGCCACCATTTCAGTGTAGAGGTTTCTGAATATTAGTGTCCCAGTATTTCATAGCCCTATAGAATGTTATCTATTTATGACTGAAACAAGCCATAGCAATGTAGGGTATGTTTGTGAGTTGCTGTCAGTTTTGGAGATGGCATGACTGATTGCAAAAACAATCCCTACTCTGAGTCTATGACAGTTAAATGGGTTTGCATAGATGGGTGCCAAAGGTTATTTGAACAAATTTGGTTTTAGCTTGGAAATAGACTAGGAAACAATCCTTTGATGAGGGAGGATTGTTGTAAACAGCTATTTGGAACACTAACTTCTTAAGCAGTCACTTACTCTCAGAATGAATATGTGACATTACTCAGAGCCATTTACCTGCATGCAGTTGTTAAAGATATGAGGACTGATAATTTAAATGTACATAAGTATTGGGTGTGTAACCCTTGTGAAAATATTTGCCTGACTTGCCAGGTGATACTGGCATTGGATCTTTTCAGTTAGATTATGGTTGTATTTAACCAGAAGACTGAATGAAGGTAAGGCAGAAGTCTTAACCTTCTGAATGGTTGAATGGTTTAGTCCTGTGGTTTGTGTTGTATGAAATGCCGTTGCTTGGATCCTTCACATATGAAAAAAACAGTGAAAATAAATGAATCTAAACAAGCGTTAAATTATGTGTGCAAGAATTAAGCATGAGGTTAGAAAGAGCCCTGAGTTAGGGATTTGCAGTTGAATCAGCAGGGTTTAGTAATCAGTTTTTCTCTTGCTTACTCACTCCAGGTAGTGCAAGTAACCGTTCCAGCACGCGGAGTATATTGAGTGTCAGCAGTGGGATGGAAGGGGACAGTGAGGTAAGCTCTCACCTCTGCTAGGTACTACTCTGCTGTCATAAAGTACATGGCTTTGTTTTCATTAAAAAAAAAAAGTGCTCAGAGCTGGCATTGCATTTGCAGAAATGGCCAAAACATAGCCACTTCTTTTGTGAAGCTACCAAGAACTAAATTCTACTGTTCTGTGAATACTTCTCTTCATTTTGTAGGACAATGAAGTCCCAGAAACAATAAGGAGCCGCAGCCCAGTTCCTCACCAAGTAGAGAGGCTTCCTTTCCCAGAAAGGCCTCCCAGAGTGCCTCCTCGAGGTGCAAGCAGGTAAAGTTCAAATGTGCGCTTTCAGTGAATCCATATGGAAACCCTGGACAGAAAGCAAGGCAGAAAGTGAATGTGTCTTTGAACAGTGTACCAGACTGTTACCTTGCAACACACAGTAAGGAATTGTAAGGTCTTTGTTTCTCATCTGTAATATGTGGAGGAATATGTTTCCTAGTTGGTAACAAGGCTATTGCAGTGCTGTCCCTGTGGTTCATGCACAGGAAGGGGCAGCACTAGTGAGGCACACATTGCTTGCCATAAGACGACTGACCCAGGTGGAGCAGCATCCTGCCCTTGGCAGAGATTTAGTACCTGACCGTCCTGAGAATATCTTCTTGGAACATACAAAGTGTATTGCAGGGGGAAGTTCCTTTTGGCATTCTCTTGGACTTTTTTCTTTTTACAAAGTTCAGTTCTCTCCAAAGCATATATGTTTACAAGCATACATGGTATTGGCCTCAAAGAAAGAACTGCACTGGTTTTATAAAAGATGTTGAGGAGTTTTGCCTTGGTTTGATCACAAATTTAACTAGCTTGTAAACATCCCTTTGGTCCAACTAGTACAAGTCTATGAAGTCTATTCCCCAAGAAGTTCTCTCAGTATAGATATTTAAAAAATTCTCCAATTGTTAAAGCAGTAATTGGCACTGTGTGGGTGCAGCAAGTTCTGTATTGTTAGCTTGGCTTTGGCAAGGATAGAGGTGGAATTTATCTGTAGTTAGGTTGAAAAAAGGTTTTGAATCTTTTGATCTCTTCCTATTGCATCTTCATTTCAGGAGAAAGCTACTATACTATCAAAGTTTTACTCCAACCGACTATTACAGTATCTCTTTCCAGTAATAGAATTACAGCAGCTGAAGAGCAGAAGAAATAACTTGGACAGGAACAGTGCTCTGGCAGCTTGGCATCTGCTCTGTTGCTGAATCAGCCTGTTTTTCTTCTTGTATGACTATTGCTTGTACAGTGTTCTTACATATGATGTTATTGCATGCAATGTGTTGTTCCAGGACTCTATTTTGTACTACTTTTACATGCATTTTTATTCTCTTTTTATAGGCCTGTAAGCTGTGAAGGCTTTTATCCTCCACCTGTGCCCCCAAGAGGTCGCTGAATCTCGCAGCATCTGTGGAATATGAGATTTTTTTCTGTTTATATATGTGTTTGTACAGATATTTTTTGGGCTGTCTTAAATTATTTATAAGTGGGACCCAAATGCTTTCATCCCCTTTATCCTCCCTGAACCTCTGACTTTTCCCATGATTTTCACTGGTACTTCTTGGCATTCTATAACTTTTTTTTTAGTTGGAAGAATTTTGGTGCTTTGGGGCTTCAAGAAAATTATCATCATTGGGAAGAACACTGATGTGTGTCTTGGGAGCCCTGCAGCAACATCAAGTTGCCTTTTGATCAGGAAAGCACACACACCCTTTTAGGAACTAAATCTTGATAAGCATTGTTACCAAACCCCTCAATACGGGGATCTTCCAGTCTACCAGGGCTTGACTGGAAAACAAGCTTGAAAAAGTAAAGAAAATAAGTTGTTTGAAGAATGCTCATTACAGCAGGAGCAGATGAATGTACTACTGCTTGGCATAACATTTTGGATACAGGGACCTTTTAGAAAGTGTGACATACCCCTCTAGCAATTATTAAACCATGGGGGGATGAGAAATTACCTGTCTTCAAGAATGTATTTTGCATACAACCTTGAAAATGCCTTTCCTTTTCCTGTTCTTTCCTTGAAGAGGACAGAGCAGGTGTTGTGTGTGCTGTATTTACCATGAAAATTCCCAAGGCAGCTAGTAAGGGACCTTCTGTATCACAAACTAAGTGTACTTAAACCTTTTTCAGGGAGAGTGTGGGTATGGTGCTACAAAATCACATGACTGAGCTCTCAAATTAGAGAAAGAATTGGTGGCAGTGCTGTGTTCTGTATCTCTTACACATGGTCATTATACCAGCAATATGAAGGTGTTTCACATCATACTCTGGAATAGTATAGTGATTCTCCAATTATCTGTTCACACACCTCACAAATACCAGATATGTTTTAGCTGGCTGCAGTGGAAACAGCCTGGAGGCTGGACTCTGCTTGCTCTACTGTTCCTTTCTACCAATGTGAATTTGCAATAGCTATGTCCAGCTATTTTTTTCTGCCTGAAGGCTTACAGACTTAAGGAGGCTTCCTGGTTTGGCTCTCTTCCAGACCTTAATCTATGCAAATCCTGACTCTTGGGGGACAAGTTTAAGGCTCTGGTTGTTCGTGAGTGACACACATGGGAATTCTGCAAGATAACATTCAGGGTAGAGAATTAAGCATCATTACCTACTTAGTTTTCAGGGCTGGAAGAGGAGAAATTGCTTGAAAAAGACATAGATATATCTGTATTAGGTGATCCCTTAGGTACAGGTAGGACATGTAGAGTTTCTGTCCAATCGTGTCAGCTCCCCTCCATCTATAGCAGAGCAGGTGACAGAGTTGCAGTTCCTTTTTCTTGCAGGGTGGCAAACCCAATGTGTGAAGCTGGAAGGAGTGACAGCAGCCATGACTTGACCAGCACCAAATGAAGGTGGAGAAGCCCCTGCTGCTTTCAAGAATATAGGCATATGCTAAATATGATCTATGCATTAAACTCCTAGGCTGTGACTCCAAATGCAATTCATATATCCTCTCTTTTTGATGATAGAGGGATGCAGGTATTGTGCTGCAAGCCTATAGATACAGAAGTGTCCTTTCTGTTTTATTTTAGTTTTTAAAGGAACCTCAGTGCTGTCTCCAGTAACTCTGGCACTATAGACTCTCAATGACAGTTTGCTTTTGTTCATGTAGTCGGGAATGGTGAGGTGAGAGCTGCCTTCCTGTGCTCTTCTTGGAATGAAACAAGGATTCCAGCACTGTTAGGTCAAATTGGCAGGAGGGAAGGAGTTTTTGGTGCTGAAATGAGGAAAATAGTAGCAAGGATAAGTGAAGAAATTAGGGATAAAAGAAATAAACCAAAAGAAGAAATTCAGCTGCTCGATTGTCTTCAGCTGTCACATGGTTTGGTTTGCACACAGCTCCCTGGTTTTGCTCAAAAGTTCCCCATCTTCTTGGTGCTGGCTGCAGCTGTGCCCCAGAGCTTGGAGCTGTGATGTGGTAAGAGGAATTTACCTGCTTCCACATCTGCCAGGTAAAACATAAAGTAGAATTGTAGGTGGGTAAAACTGTAATAAGGCAGGAAAGGAAGAGCAAAATATAGACGTGTATCATGCAGATTCTCTTTTAATGCCTTTGGACCAAAGTAGCCCAGGGATCCATCTTTCCAATCTAATTTTTAATTCTGCATCCCTTCCATGTTATAGCCAAATGTCCTGTGTGGGAGGGATTTATCTGAGCATTTGCCTTTGCACAATCCTAATACCATGGCTGTGTACTGGATTTTAATTGCTTGTGGAGAGATGGTTATACCTGAATTGCTGAAAAGTAGCTTGTAAGTAGGCTTTCAGTCTCTCTCCCATTTGAAGCTTAGATACTTCATTACTCTGATCTGACCTGTCACATGAAGCCAAATGCTGGTGGGGCTCTGGTTTGGAGGATGGGTGAGCTGGGACAAGGAGAGTTGAGATATACTGTAAATGCATTCTATTCAGGCCCCTTCTGCACTGCTTAAAGGAGGAAAATTGAAGATGCAGCTGTAGTCTCAGGCATTCCTGTCTCACTTCTGCTGGATTATTGAGGGATCTCAGTGACCAACAATCACTGCGAAACTATCATGTTGATAGCACATGACAGTTGTGAAAGCACAACTTTCTCCTGTCGAGGAGAAAAGGAGCAGCACTAAAATGGCTTTACTGTTAGATGCAGGTAAATAATTAGGATAAAGGCATGACTTCCAAGTCTCTTACAGGCCAGCAGAGATGTACCTGCTTAGCCACCAAAGTATGTGTTCCATATAGGTCGGATTCATCTAGTTGTTTTAAGCCTCTCTTACATCTCAGCGTGTGGAGGCCCTGTATCTGTAGACTTCATTTGTACTGGTCAGCATGTGGTGTGTGTTGCTTCTCCCCAGGATGAGAAGCGCACTGAAACTGAAAATCAGAAGAGACCGGAGAAGAAAACAGCATGAAGCAGATTGCTGGTTACTCAAGAATGTACTTGGGAGGGAAAGTGGGAATGAACAGTGTTTGTGATGCATATTAGAGTTCAAGAACTGAACAGCTAATAAAATTGCTGGTAAAAACTTAAGTGGCCTGGCCAATTGTAGGGGCATCAACCAATCCACTGAAGTCAAGTGGCAGCTGGCAGGCCCGGGGAAAGTGTTTGTTCTTTGTACAGCATGCCTTGCAAACTCTGCTGCAGCAGATGGCTCTGGCTGGCCCTGTTGCTGACTGAGAGACTTAAGGACTGAAGATGCTGAAGCCTCCCCTGTCTCCCAAGGGTGAGCTGTTCCATTTTGGACTGAGATGCAATGACTAGAAAGAAACATATGGTGTTATCAAAGCTGTCTAGGTTTTCTTTTTTTTAGTTTGTATGTGTGTGTGTGTAATACAAGCATGTCTTTTGCATTGGTATTGCAAGTATCTCTCTTTGCAGGGACCTTGCTTCTACTGAAATAGTGTATTTACTGTCTCCTGACTCTCTGGAAAAGGCTTCATATGAATGTACCTTGTGAAATATGTTCAGGGAAGGTAGACTGAATGTGTAACACCGCAAGAGGAAAAGCTTTTAGCATAGGTATGGTGCTAACAGGGAAATCTGTTTCCTGTGTCATTCCTACAAAGCATGGATGACATGTAACAGCAATGGAATTCCTGCCTTCTGCTCATGTTCTTTGTTTTCTGACTGCTTATTTGTTGGCACACTTTATGTGAGAAGCTCCCCCCCCCAACACTGTGCGAGATAGCCTTTGAAATTTTTTACTGTGTTTAGTTTAAAAGTTGTCTGATCAATCTGTTTAATACCATGAGCTTTTTGGATTGGGGGTTTTGTTTGGTTTGGGTTTTTTTTTACTTCAGACTTGTAGTTTGAGGTAGTTCCAAGTTTGGAGGAAGGTTTGTGGGCTTTATCTTAGCTAGCACTGACAGAAACCTTACCCTGAGAAAGGGCCAGGTGCTGCTGTGCTGCCTCTGCCTGCCCTGGGCTCCTTGTGCTCCTCTTGCTTTTGCGAGGAGCGTGAGAAAGGGACTGTGTATTTCACAAAATCCAGGAGCTTGGAAAAGACAGCTGAGATGGTTGAGTCCAGCCTATGACTGAACACCACCGTGTCAACTCGACCATGATACTGTTATGTCCAGTCTTTCCTTAAAACACCCCCAAGGCCAGTGACTCCATCACCTCCCTAGGCACCCCCTTCCCATGTTTAATCACTCATTCCGTAATGAAACTACTAGTGTCCAGCATTGAGGCCATGTCCTCTTGTCCTGTCACTGGTTGCCTGGGAGAAGAGACCGACCCCCACCTGGCTACAGCCTTCTTTCAGGCAGGTCTCCTCTGAGCCTCCTCTTCTATAGGCTCAACAACCGCAGCTCCCTCAGCTGCTCACCCCAGGACTTGTGTTCCAGAGGGTATTTGCGCACAGCCCTGCATCACGCAGTTCCCAAGTCTGATCAATCAAAATGAAATATCCAATTACAATTCTATCATGGAAGAATGGAGCTCCCATGCGCTCCGGCTGGAAGCCGTAATGCCTTCAAGGCCCGCGGGGCGCGGGTACTTCGAGTCCCGCCCGCCTGCGCTCCGTCCCCGCCCATGGGCCCCTCCCGGCTGCTACCCGCCCCGCGGGGCTCCCGTAGCCATCCCGTAGCGCCCCCGCGGTTCCGGCGAGCGGGCGGGTGACGTGGCGGGCGGGGCGGAAGTTGCGTCGGCGGCGGGCGCGGGCCGGTGCCGCGGCGGGGCCTGCTGGGGACGCCGAGGCCCGAGATGGCGGCGCCCGGGCTGCTCCTGCTGCTCCTGCCGCTCCTGCCGCTGCGCGCCCGCGCCGACGAGCACGAGCACACGGTGAGGTGGCGCCCGGCTTCCCCGGGAGTGGCGCTCGGGCCGCGGCCTCGGTGGCGCTGAGAGCGCGGCTCGGTGGGCGGGAGGGACGAGGAGCGACGGGCCGCGGCCTCGGGGGCAGCTGGCGGCTTCCGCCCCACGGGGCTCCCTCCGCGCCTGCTCCGCTAGTCAGGCTCTTCTGGCCGCGCGGGCCGGAGTCGGGCCCTGCTCTCTGGTTCGGCATGACGGGGACACTGGGGCGCTCGGGGCAGGGCCGCTGGGTTTCTCTGATCCGGTTTGCACATCCTTGTGCGGCCGGGTGCGGTGTCCCACCTTTTCCTGGAGAAGATAAATGCCCCGGCAGGTACGCGTGCTTTGTTTGAAGAGCGCTGTTTGCTCTGTCCTCCTCTCGGGAGGATGTTTGCTCTTGCTTCGGAGCACAAGTCCGAGCTGGAGCGCGGTTCTGACAGCCCCGCGGAAGAGCCGGGGTGACAGCTCGCCTCGGGGAGAGGCAGGGATAGCGTGGGAATGGGCTAGGAAGTGAGAGCAGGACGGGGACACTACCACGGACCTCTAAGGAAATGGGTGCATAAAATACTGCTGATTTGAGCGCTCGCCTATTGGCGTGGGGGTAGGTTTTCTGAAGTGCTTGCAATATTACCCAAAAATAATATCTAGAATGTAAATATCAGTGCTTCATCAGTTTGTGATTTTACATCAGAGTGATGTTTTCCATGGTGAGAAGTGTTTCCCAGTGTGAGAAGGTGGAAGTTTGTGTGATGTGATTTTGGAACGAGACTTTCCTGAAAACCATCTCTGTTTCCTGCAAGTGGAGTGGGTTAGAGTGTGGCTATGATTAAACATTGGGTCTGCTTTGCTGTCAGGACTTTCTGTGCTCTTGAGCAGCCTGGCTGGTAACAACAGTTGCTGAGTTTCTTAACATAGTTTTCTCTAGGTGAGGTGTGGTAAGCTTACCAAGTGTTCTTAATAAAACAGGTAAATAGTATTGGTAGTTTTTGTGGAAGTCGTAGGTAATTAGTTGCCTCATTCCATGCATTTTTGAGGACTTTAAAACTGGTTAGGATTGTGTTTATTTTTTAAAAGGGAAAGGGATTCATTGGTGCTATAGTTAATGACGGAAAACTTAATCTAATACTAAGTACTTTCAAGGAACAGATACTCTTTGAAATAGTTTAGATCCCAGTTTCATTGCTGAACCTGTGCTTTAAAGTTAGGTTTCTGCTGAGATGAGATGGTTTTCAGCATAGCACTGTGTTTATTTTAAGGGCTGGTTGACTTGAGGGAGTATTCATTATTATTATTGGTAATCTTCTAAGGAAAAAAAAAATAAAGCTGTCATTGGACTTATTTGGTTTTGAGCTCTCCCTTCAAAAGTAATTTCTGATGTTTTTTAGGTCTTCTGAGTGATTACCTAAACAATAACCAATGGAAATCACAAACTTCTTTTGAAGGCTTGTTATTTTTTCCATCTAAACTACTCAACTCTGAGGGATTATAACTATTCTGGTGTAGTATTCTTATTCACATAGTGTCCAGTTTGTTAACATCATGTGATAGGTTAGGAATTGTTCGTGTAGAAAGACAGTTACCTTTTTTTGGAAGGCTGTCTCCTTGGTTAGATATTTTGATACTTTAATCTTGTATGGGATATTGGAGTAGAAGCATTAATAGCATGAATGAAACATGACCAGGGTTTTGTAGTAGTACACTGATTTGGAAATAAAGAACCTGAAGGAAATGTTCTTTAAACACTGTAGTTTAATGAATCACAGTTTTAAATATAAGTGCAGTTAGAAGATTGATTTTTCTTGTAATCAAAGTGCTTTACTAAATTTTGAAGGCTCTGCTCTCTTTTGGAGAAGTGGAAGGGAAATTTAGGATTTGGTAATCTCAAATTAAATCTTCACCAACTTTAAAACTTGAGACCTGTTGGTAGGAACACACCACCTTTTCCTGCCATTTCCTCAGTGTGCAACTCCTTGTGCACAGGCACTCGGCCTGCCTGGGGGAAGGTGTGTTGATGCATCCTGACACAGTTTACTTTTAGCTGCAGCTGTACAGGATGTTGTCAATGCTGAGCATGCTGCACATACAGAAGTGCTGCCTTAAGCTTTTAATGCTGCTATAACATGGAAAAGTATGCAATATGTGTGCTGTAATATGTATTTTTGTATTAACATATATTAGCTGTTAATGTTTTATATGTGTCCTTTTTAATTGTGGACTTCTAAGCAAATATTGTAAAAGGTAATTGTGAGAGGACTCTGCATGAAGCTCTAGGTCTATAAGTACTATTATTTCTGGAGATATGAGGTATGGATAGTGTCACTGAATCAATAGCTATCCCTTTATCTTAAAATTGAATTAGTCTTTAAACATCACATCTGCATTTCTTTGGCAGAAGAGTATAAGTACAATTATAAGATAAAGACATGGGTATTTAAAATCAATAGTAAATGAAGAGAAATTTTTGACTCAGCATTTAAAATCGCCCTTTGTCAAAAGACAGTACAGCGGCATAACTGCAGATCACAACAGGACAGTTTGTCAGGAACTAACTGAAAACTTGTCTGGTGATTCTTTAACTTATTTTCATGGTTCAGAGCATGTCATGTACTTGCTTATTGCCTATATTCTAACAGTTACACCATTTTTGGATGGTTGTCCTTTTATTGGTGGAAGTGATAGCATCAGTGGGGTACTGGTGGCCTTAACACGATGTATGCTGATCCTGCAGAAACAGGGCTGGGGGGCTCCTGCGTGGCCTTTGCTTTCACATCTATTGCTAGACTTGGAATTGATGATGAAATAGACAAACCATAAAACATTCTGAAATGTCCTGTGGTTTTTGTTGCAGGGGAATGGTCTAGGGAGTAGGTAGCATTTTAGTTTTAACATTGTTTGAGTTTAATTGTCTGTGCTCTGTAAGCATGGAAATACATGAAAAACATTGAAAAATAAACAAAAACCCAGCCGGTATTGTGTAGCAAAATTCCTAATTTAGTATGGTTGAGAAAAGCATTTTTGCTTGACTTACACCCCAGTGAAGTATGTTAAAGGCTTCAGCATGTAAGCCTTATTTAAAATTAGTATATAAAATTGAGAACTTCATATAGTATCTGAAAATTGTCAGTTAGAGAAACCCTGTGGAAAACATTTCACTGCATGTAAAATACTTATTTGCATATGAAGTTGTGTGCAGATGAGCAGCCTGATTCCTCTTTGAAGCCGTGTTTCCATTTTGAAGAGGTGAAATAAATGTCATGGAAGCAGGACGTGGTGTGCCTGAGCAATCTTGTGCATCTTGGAAGTGTAACAGTAAAAGTACTGCATGTACAGTAGTTCAGCATGTGCCACCAGTACAGTTCTAGCAACTTCTTGGTGAGGCCTTCAAGTCAGAGACAAATGAAGAAGTGTTACTAGAAATAGCCTGCTTTGTCCAAAGGAGCGCATGAGGCTCAATCCACAGTTTAATAGGGTATGGATGTGAGCTGCAAACACTGAGTGTTATCACAGTGCTTGATAGATAGAGTATCTGTGAAATACTGAGGACTACAAGCCTGGGATATTACTTGCCAGGTAAGTCTTCCTTGCTGCCTCTTGTATTTCTTGTCATACTTCTACTTTTTTCTGCTAGTAACAGATAATGTTGGTCCTTTTTCATCCCTGAAGGATGTGCATTGTGGAGAGTGCATTTGAGAAAAGGAGTAAAATTGCATACTTTCTGAAAGAAACTGTCTTGATTTCAATTTGTTTTGCTGAACTATCACAAATTTGCTGATTTGGCAGTTGTAATCCTCTTTTTGTCTCTATTTTTTGCAAAGTGTTTTCCTGGTTTAAAGAAGAATATCAACAACCAGACAGTCTCATATCCTTTTCTTCAACCTTTTGTATACTGACTTAATCTCACCTTAATTGTTTTTTAGAATAAATAGTCTTTTTTAGGGTTACCATGCTAATTTCTGTAGTTGTGCAAAGAGAACATAAAGTTGCTTTCCACATCGTGACTGCCCTGTTGGGTAACAGGAAAAGAAGATGCATGTGCTGTACTGAAAGTAGTCTCAGTATAGCTATACTTGAATAGTTTTTAAACTATATAGATGTATGGACACTGTATTAAGCCTCAAAGTGGTGCACCCCCGTAAATTTTCACCAGTTGTATTACTTGGAAGAGGTCTACTCCTGGCCAGGTCAGACTGTACCAGCTTCCTGCCAGTTTTAGTGTCCTGCAGGGAACTAGAGTGGACCCATCAATACCGGCAATAAGGCAGACTTGCAGATGGGTTGGATATGATTTTAGCTTGCACAGGCACATCCCTGCAGCCCAGTGCTCTGAACAGGCAGCATGACCATATTGTGCTGCTTTGGAACAGATGTCCCCAGATGTGATGAGGGTTGTAGATGATATGTAGTTGCACTTACAGTGCAGGCTGGGCCTCCACCACCTGGTTGGCAATTACAGAAAAGAGTTTCTGAAGGTTTATCTCCCCTTAATCAGACTATAACAGCTATATGGGTAGATAACTTGTGTTGATGCTTAGAGTTTTCAGACTGCATCTATAAATATATCATTATATGTTCCATATAGTTACTGAAATTACTGAGCTGATATTAAGCTTAGTGCAGAAAAATATGCAAAGCTTACAGACGTTTTTTCATAAATTACAGTAAGTGAAACATAAATAAAATTGTTTTGTAGTCTTCTGTCATATATGGAAGTACTGAACTATGTGAATTGTGGCACCATGACCAAGTTGTTAAATGTTTGTGTCTGTGAATATAGTTAGGATCTCTGAGCTATATGCAATATATTATCCCTTCATATGAACCAAAACCAGAAGAGCTTGCTGAGATACACAAGAGTACAGATTGCAGCATCTTACTTGTTGACATTCTTTGCCTTGTCATTTACCATGTTCATCTTGGCTTATTTTATGTTCTCGCTCTTGTAGTGTGACCTTTTTGCTGAAAGGTGTGTTATATGTAAGCCGTCTTACAACCTAGCAGTCCTCATAAAGAGATGACAGTACAGTCTCCTGCAAGATGCTCTACTGCGTTGTCGTGCCTAAATAAGTTTTTCTTTGTGTTGACACTGTTAATTGTTGTAGATGTTTTGATATTATGAAGGCACTAATGAAAAAGAATACAAACCAAACAAAAAACCCACCACCAAACTGCCACAAACTTGAACTCTTTAATAGCACTGTGTTCTTGCCACCAAATTACCCTACCACTAGGCTAAGAATGTAAGGATGAGATAGGTCATGGGAGGGAAATTTATTCATATGTGAAAGCTCATCTTTATAACTGACAGTGAGCAAAACCTAACAAATATAGGGAGATGAAACTGTCCTTGAGTTTCTACTAGACACCACCACCAAGTTCAAGCTGAAGTTGCTCAAGTTGTTTTGCTTACTACAGCACTCTTAATTTGGGGAGCCCACCTGGAGCTCATGATGGACGGCAAACGGCTCGACTAATGACTCCTGTGAGTGAGGTGTAGCCAGGGTTGGCTGAGGTGTTGTGTTTGTTCATGTAGCAGTCTTGAACAGATTTTTCTTGTGCTGTTCTGGGATGTTTGTGAGAAAGGAAGTAATAAATGCAGACTGAATTCTTTGCTTATGTTTGATCTGGCCCCTTTTGTCTCTAGAGCAGGCTGATGGCATCTTGGAGTCATTGTGGGAAAAACTTGTAATCTCTGAAGGAGGACTAAACATGATGCAGATAAGAGACAAGCAAAGACCAAATTTGTTATTGCAGATGTTGTAATTACTATTTAGTTACATTAGTAGATCAGAAAAATGTAGCAAGATTTTGCATATGATGTTCTTAATCTGTTGTTTTCTGCCTCTTCTGTCACTTCTGGTATAGTTCCAAAAATGTGGAGGTCCCAGCTCAGCATGAAGCAGGTCAGAAACAAGCAGCTAAGTAAAGCAGTGGTCAGTGCTTTCTTTATTCAGGCACTGTCAAAAATGAACTCACAGATCTAAGGATGTTGTCATATTCTATTACTGAAGGTTGAACAGAGACATAGGTCAACTCACATGTAAGCTGTTTGGTACAAGTGCTAAAGTGGGCTCTTGACAAGTTAAGACCGTTTTGAGAAAGGGCTAGAAATATGTTCTGCAGCTGTTAGAGGAAGAAACAGAAGACATGATAGACGTAACAGGCTAGGAAGAGATAGGGACCAGCTTGTCCCATGCTCCCTTGACAAGAGCTGGAGGCCAATTCAAAGTGCAGATTCCACTATCTGCTTCTGTGGCTGAGAGGGTTGGAACTGTGATTTTGTTTTCTTTTTGTTTTCTCTCCCAACTTTCTTTGTCAGCTGTGCTGCACTGGTATAACCTTTTTGGGTACTGGCAGAGAGGAGGAATGTCTGCTTTCTCTTGCTGTGTTGTTTACTTTTTCTTTGGACCTTCTTTGACATTCTTTACCTCTCTGAAATGTTCTGAAGTATGTGCTCTGCAAAGGTGCAGGTTTGTGAAACTGATAAGTGTTTGGTCTCTACTGCAGCTCAGAATGAAATTAGTAAGATATTTTAAGTTTCTTGTTGGAAGTTACTCACATAAGAGGCTGGAATGACCATTGTACATCTTTGTAAACGAAAAAGATGAGCCTTTAATTGAGACGGCATGTTAGTTTAAAGGGATTAAATTATTTTTCAAAGCATGTTTATTTAAATCCTTGAGTTTAACTTTTAAACACCTCATCTGAAGAATTTTTTTGCATTCTGCACGTACCTAATTATTTCTGCATTAACCTCTTGGTATGACTGTGGTTGCTCAGAATAAATGGAGTTGAAGAACCTTCCTTCTTTTGTTAAAAATGGAGATGCAGGACTGTATTCAGTATTTCAGTTGTCCACTATGAGATGGTTATGTTGAATTAACCTTTTACTTTCTTTTCCAAGGTGTTCTGTGTCTGTGTTTTGGTCTTACAATAGTACTTTATTCTTCTGTTCCTAAAAAATATCAGGACCTATACAGTGGTTTACTTTCATGTGCATATAGTTATAAGTAGGGGGTTTTTCTGCCTTAAAAGTTATGTTACTGTCCCTGTTCCTCCTGTTGAAATTATAGGTGAAGAAGTTGTGTTGGGTGAGAGGCATTGTGTAATAATTAGCAAATCTGATACCTCATCCAGATGCATACAGATAGAATGCAAGTTACTATTTCACAATACTTAATTTTCCTGAATTTGTGCAGTATTTCAATACTGGTAGATTAATGACTTTAAATACTTTTTTTGTTGTTTAGAGGTAATAAGGGCTTGAAAAAAATTACTGGCTCCTAGACAAGGAATATATTTTCCTGGCTAGCAGTAGCTGTGGAAAGTGAAGAGTGAATGTTCCCAGAAAGAATTTCATGGCAGCCACCAGACTCCTTGCTGTTCTGGTTTTTTTTTGCTGGAAATACATCAAAATACAGTTCTGTCTGACATTGGCTCTTGGCTACTGTAGGTGTGCAACAGTTAATTTTAGTGCTTCCTGTGAGGCATTGTGCTCTTCTGGGAATTTTGAATGCAATTTGTACCCTTTGCTAAAATGAAAGGGAGCTGCATTTTAGGAAAATACAGTATATCTGTCAGCGTGGGTAGATTGCCTGACTTCTTTGCTAAGATCTTGTTTAACAAGACATTCATTTGTTGTTTCCGTTCTTTCAGTGGAGAAAAACAGAGTTTTGCTTTTAACTAATCTGTATTTTCACAATATTAGAAAAAGCTTATTTATTTTCAAAACTTTTGCTTTTTTCCACTTCTGCTCACTGCATCTTTTACTTCTTTGTTAAATCCCCCTCTTCTGATACTTCACTGATAGGCTTTAAGAAACTGTATGATCAACTAGGCTTTTTTTTTTTAAGAAAGCAGGCTGATTTTACCCTAGAATCCCTGTCATGCAGAAGACAAAAATGCGCAGCTGTCTTTGAATGTAACTGTTGCCTGTGACTGAATAATCTTGCCCTACTAGTTAATATTGAATGAGAGCTTCTGAACATTTTTATTCTGCTCGGCTTCTCATCTAACTCAATAACTTTATCTTTCAGTACCAAGATAAAGAGGAAGTTGTTTTATGGATGAATACCGTGGGACCCTACCACAATCGCCAAGAAACATACAAATACTTCTCTCTCCCATTCTGTGTGGGATCAAAAAAAAGCATCAGCCATTACCATGAAACCCTAGGGGAAGCACTTCAAGGAGTTGAATTGGAATTTAGTGGTCTTGACATCAAATTTAAAGGTAAGTGATACAAAGTACATTTAGTCACTTAAAAAAATACACAAACCCTTCAAACTTGATCTTTTAATGATAAGAACTGAAATTTTGTTGCTGCTAGCTGCTAGCAGCTGAGTCTATTTTGTATTGTTGATTGGTATACCCTGCAAGGTTCTGTACAAAACTGAATTTTGCACTTCTTCAGGAATGTTACTAAATGACCATATTTCTAATGGAGAATTCTTTGCCCAAACTTCCTCCTGCAACACCACTAGAATATATGGCAGCCATTCAGGATGACATTCAGTGTTGTCAGATATAATGAGGTTTTCTGTGGTTCACATGTTTGAATAAAACGCCATTGATCTGACTGCTCATAGGAAATTTGAAATCTGGCTAAGCGCACTTGCTTTTGTAATGAGTCATGCTTTCATCCTTTTAAAAAATTTCCTGAATGTGCTACTGACATTACTGAATCTTTATTACATAGCAGATATTACCTTTTTGACATCCCTGATGCAGACGCAACACAGAAGCTGCCTTTAACTTCACACTCGTTGGATACACACCCAGCTGTAACTTGGACAAGAATTTTCTAACATATGCAGAGCCTTAGTTCTGGTAAAGCTGTAATGAAGTAGACATCAGGTTCCCCAGCCACTGAATGCTGTTCTAAGCTTCTTTCATTTAATCATTTAACACAGTGGATTTAAGCTTGACCACCTAGTCCTGTCCTGTAACTAAATGACAGCTTCAGCTGTCAGTGGCTGGAGAAAGGAGCACTTGTCTTCATTCACTTCTTTTATGGGGTGGTGAGAGGAGCTGTACTGTGCAGTATGGCTGAGGGTGACATATTCCATATGTAATGTCATGCCTGTCTTTTGCAAGAATTGAATGAGATTGTTTCTAATGATTCTGCTGGGGTTTTATGTATGTGCCCTAGAGCAACTTGTAACATAGTTAATCCAGATTTGATTGTACTATCTCTGTGATGTCTTATGGTGTTCTGAATACTGGGAGTAAGATCTATAAAAATGGGTGAAGACAGGGTTTTTTTGTGGCACTCTGCTGCCTGCAACCTGGTGTCAGTGCAGTTGTTTAACTTCAAATGATACATCAAAGCTTTTTTTTATTTTAACAGGAGCAAGCCCCACTGTTTACATCTCAAAACATTGTATGCAGAATGGCTCATTTCTGTTAATAAAACAAACAAAAAAGTGGCAAATTCCAGCAATTTGAAAACCCATGGAATAATTTGGAGTAGATTACAGTTTCCTACCAAATTTGTCTTGGTTAATAACTGCAAACAAAGGCTTCTATATTCAGACTATAAAATTGGAAAGAGCTCTAAAAAGAGCACTTGTAATTCATGTGATTTTTATTTCATTGGTACCTCTTGCTCCTTTCCCTGTGGTATCCTTTACCACTGTGAACCAGAGTCACCTAAAGCCAGCCTGGCCCCTGCAACACTTCTCCTAAACAGGCAATTTGCTTTGACACTGGGAAATACTTTATTGAACAGCCTCTATCGGTTTCTCTTTTACCTGTGTTTTAATTCACAGTATATTTTCATTTGACCTGTGTATTGGACAATCCTTTGAGTCAAAAAATGTAGTATTAGAAAGGTGTTATCCTTTATTTGAATATAGTTATGACAGTAAAGTGTCAAATATTTTGGAAAGAATCCCTACTTAGCAACAAATCCAGAAAATAATGATTGTGGGGTTTTTGGGTTGGCTTTTTTTTTTTTTCCTTTTAATTAATGTCAAGACAACTTAAAAATCTGTTAAAATGAAAAAGTGCCAAGCACAGAGGCATTTTGGGGGTGGGGGGAAATATAGTCCAAAAAGTACAGGATCCAGCTCAGTAGAGACACAAGTGCAAATTTGAATTTTTAAGTCTGTTTCAGCCGTGGTGCGAACTTTAGTGGCTTCCCTATCTTAAATGTACCAGTACAGGCTCTGAAAATGTTGTGCATGTGCATGTTGTGCAAAGTCTTCTTGGTACATTTGTTGACTAGAATAGTTTTGTTACTCTGTTTTTTTCTCCAGAAAAAAAATCTTTGTTGATCAGATATACTTGGCATATTTTGATTTTTGTTGTTATCAGAGAAATTATGTTTTGTGTTAGAAATATTCTGCTTGCCTCTACTTTTTCTGTGCAGGTGATTTGATTTTCCTTTTAAGCTTTATATTGCAGTTAGTATATATTAGAAGGTAAGATGAATTTTGATATAGATTAGAGCTGTACTTAGCGCATAAATTAATTTTATCTACTAAAATAGGTTCTCAATTCCAGTGATGACAAAAAGAGAAGAGGAGCAGCTGGAATTCTTTACTTTCACTGTGTTTCACTAGTTGTACTGTGAAAATAATTATTAAGATGTAGATGAGGGTGCTTGTCTCTGAATCTGTTGCTGTCTGAAGTCTTGTAAATATGAACTCTTTTACCTTTCTTCACTTGAAAATGAAACATTAGGGAAGGAAACTGCAATGCAAAAGAATGGCTGCTACCTGTATAACTTAGGAATTGTAGATGGGAGATAATAGGTTTCTGGATCAAAGAGGTGGATTTATTGTATTTCCAAATACAGCCTCATATGCATTCTTGGCATTATTCCTATTTTGTCTTCTCTCCTTTTTTTTTCATCTTTACTCTGTTTTGTTTCTTCCTTACTGGTAGTTTCTTCAAAATTTTTTCTTCCTTAGTGGTAGTTTCTTCAAAATTGTTGAGAACTTTAAAAAGCTTTAGGTTTTCTTATGAACACTGTTCCTAGTCAGAGAGGCAGATTATACTTAAATAGAGAGAAAATGTTGTCAGCACTTTTAGGTATTTGTTAATAATTTCATACCTCTTGTTAAAGAGGTCTCATAATCTGTTCAGGTGAATCTGCCAAAATTACAAAATTAGCTTTTGTACCTAAATTTAGGGTGGGTGAAGTAGCAGAAGGATACTGTGAAAACTTTCCTTTTCCAGTATGTGGGAAGCTTCTACATGGGGAAATGTAGATTTCTGACAGCAATCATGTATTTGCTTTAATGGTTCCTTTTTAAGTGTCTTTTTTTTGTTACCTACTTGAGGATAGCCCAGAGGAGCCCAGAGGGCTTGGAGACTTCAGCAATGTCCATTCCTCCATTTGCTTGGTTTACCTTTGCTTTGAGCCAGCCCATTAATAAATCTTTACTGTGCTTTAACTTTTTGCAGATGATGTAATGCAGACTACTTACTGTGAAGTTGACTTGGACAAGGGAAGAAGAGATGCGTTTGTGTATGCTATCAAAAATCACTATTGGTACCAGATGTATATTGATGACTTGCCAATATGGGGTGAGTGATATTATGCATTAATAACTGGATTACACCTACTCAAGTCCTGTACTAATGGATTTCATGGAGCCATTTAATGACTAAGCTTTGTTAAAACAATTTCACAAGAATATAAACCGTTATATGCAGATCAAATTCACAAGAATATGAAACAAAGTAATAAGAGGACACAATCTTAAGCTGCACCAGGGAAGGGTTAGGTTTAACATTAGGTGGAATTTCATCACAGAAAAGGTGATTGGACATTGGAATGGGCTGCCCAGGGAAGTGATGGAGTCACTGTCCCTGGAAGTGTTTAAGGAAAGACTGGACGTGGCACTCAATGCCACGGTCTAGTTGTCAACGAGATACTAGGTTATAGGTTGGACTCAGTGATCTCAGAGGTCTTTTCCAACCTAATCAATTCTGTGTGAAATAAGTTGAAGGATTATTGTATGGAAAGAACAGTAGGATGGCTCCACTCGAGAATTATAAAAACAGTGAAAAACTCTTTGTTTCTCAAGCTCTGATTTAATAACAGTGAGTTCTTAAGCTTAAATTTGTTCAAATGTTCAAGTGAAGTGGTAATTAGATAGGTTACACATAAGGTCCATGTTATTGTGATCATGAATAACAAGTTCCATAAATTATTTCAGAATTTAAACTGTATATTGCTACTTTATTACTAATGCAAAAGCTGTTTGGTTTACTTTTATGGTAATGTACTGTCTGTTAACTGTTGCTTGTGTAGTCTGTTTATATGAAGTTTTATTTTACTTGTTCCTTTACAGTTCTCAAAATTTCTCTTGCTGAGTATTATTAATCTGGGCATAGAAGTGCTTGTGTCTTGAGTAAAAATGTATGTATCTTTATTGCCATCGTCTTCTAATATATTGTCTGCGTTTTTTTGCTCCCTCATAACTTGTGATCGTATACGTAGTAAAGAGTGCTCTGCAGATTGCACCTTGCACTGATAGCAATCAACCAAACTCCCCAAAGCCTGATCTCCCTGTTGTAGATACAAACTGAAAGGAAATTAAAAACAACCATAACATGTTTTGGTAAGGTAAGGTCTTTGTTGCCTGTGTTCCATGGAAAGAGGCAAACCTGCCCAAACTAAACAAAATCCCACAACACCTACAAAAATGCAGTTCAAGTCATGTGAGAAAAGTTCTTTGATAGCTGGTATGAATAATTCCAGTCATCATTCATTCATTTTGACAAAGGTGCTTTTTTTTTAGCTCTTTCTTATAATTTTAATAGGTTTTAGAAAATATCTTGTCTGATGAACATGTCAAAAATATTAACGTTTTATTTTTTTGTTGTTTGTCTGGTAGCCAGGAAGGTCTGGGTTTTTTTGTTTTGTTTTAACGTGTCTGTTTTTAAGAGATACCATTATAATGCCTGAAGAGAAGTACTTATGTATTAATTTTTTTTCTTTTCAGCTGATTTGCTTATTGTGTGTAATGGTTCTGTAGCAGGGCTTGGCGTAGACCTGAATTATTCTGTGTCGCCTTTTCTGTACTACAGTTGCTGGTAGGCTTTTTAAAAGTATTCATGAGTGACAGTTGTTGATACAATATTTTTTATGGCTTTGGCCTTTCAGCAAAGCACCTATGGATGATTTTTCTAGATTAGTGGCAGGTATGTAGGCTTTGAATTGCCCAAGGATGATGGATGCTAAGCTGACTTTTTTGGAATCCTATGTGGCTAGCAAGTCTTGGAGGCTTTCTTTTTTAGGATTGATTTTTCTGGTCATGTTTCATCATCTAAAATGCCAAAGAACAAACATACATACTAAATCTTCTATACACGGACAAATTTTATGCTCTCAGCTAAAAAATGTGTTTTCCTGTGATTCCAGTGTTTTTAATGTTTCCTAATAGTATGCTTTTTATGCAGAAAAAGTCAGCTAACAAATATACAGAATCTAGGTATCATCTTTCTAAGATACTAAGAAATGAGTTTTAATAGTTTGGAATGAGGATCTTAAGCTGTGCTACATAATAGGTGATTGCAGCATCATCAGAACTGGTAATATTATGCAAGGATATAATCTAACATCAGGTGTGAAAGCAAGCAGTGCTGACAATTTTGGTCTGTGTCTTCTGAGGGTTAGGTAAAACTAGCAGGACTGCAGATTGGTCAATATTAGCCTGACTTTTTTTCAAAAAAATTAATCGGTTCTTGTAGAGGGCTGAGAATGGTTCAGGTGCATCCACTCCTATCAGAAATGTTTATCTGCAAGTCTGAACGAGTCTTTTGGACCTTTGTGTTCCCAGTACAGTGGAGAAAACTGTGAATATAGCTTATCTGCAGTAATTTTGGTTTTCCTGGGTCTCTTTTCAATAACAGAAATGTTTCAGACTCTGAGTGCTACTTGAAACGTAAAGCACTGAGACTTGCTATTCACTGAATAGTTTTTATTTTAAATATTTCTGTTACGAATATGGCATGAATGATATTGTATACATGGCTCTGCCAGCTTGCTGATGTCTTTGAGTGTGTTGCATAGACTTGTCTAGTACCACGTAATGTGGCAGGTAGAGAGACCTGCTTGATTGTCATTGCATAACTGTAACTATTCCTAAATAGTTAATAAATTTCAGTAATTATAATGAAGAAATTAGGACTGTTTAAGATATGTGTGTGTAAGAACTTAAGTACTTATGATGGCATCTCTGAAATACTCTGAATATGGAGAAGGGGTTTTTTGGTTTTATGAAAATAGTGTCCAGAACTGGTTACCCTCAGCTTGCAGTAAAAATAGCTTGTGCTGAAATGACTATTTTTGTTACTATGTGAAGGCTATCATTTTGATCCACTTTATTTGGATTACCTATCCTGAGTACCTTACTAGCCAGCATGTGTTGAGTGTACTGTGTCACCCAGTACCCTGTTTTTCTCGTTGATTCATATCTTGTAGCTGGATTAAACCAAAATTTTGTTCCCTAAATGTAGATGGCTGGAGTCCTTTTTTAGTACTACCAAAAGAAAGTAAGTTATCTCTGAAGAGTTTAAAAGGAAAGTACTTATGTATTAAAAGGAAAGGATTCAGATGGTGCTAACATTTGCTGAGAATTCTAGGCAAGCTGTCTTCAATTCTATCCTTAAAGCAGACCATTCACTTCTTTGGGCTCATCCACATGAATTCATGACACTCCTCTTGTCTCCTGGCAAACTTTAGTTAAGTTCATCCTTTATATTCTTTATGGTTTTCCACCTTGCTGAGGCTTACTGATATCAGACATACGCACAAACATTAATTCTTGAAGTTCACCATAGAAATCCTCGAAGTATCCTGTTAGGAGTACTCTATTTTCAGTAAAGATTAGGCATAAATTAACCATTCTTAACTGCTGGTAACTGAAGGTAATGACATCAAACTGCTGTTTGAGGGCTCTGGAAGGTTTACATTATTTTCTAACATGAAAAAGGCAACCAGACCTTTTTAAGTGCATTCAGAGAAAATTATTCCATTTTCTATTTTTTCCTGAATTGGTGTGCCGCAGTGGAAAGAGACTAGGCATGATTGTTTCAAGACATTCCCTAAGTATGTGAATTGCTATGTTAGTTTATTCCTTCAGTGAGTGATTGATCAGAATGTCCTTTAAGTAGAGGTCTGTATTGTCCTGATACTGCTGTGGGAACAGATGGCAAGCCAGGTGCCAGGCTGTATGGTGGAGGTACGAACTGGCACATATTTCATGTGGATGGCATATAGAAGGCAAACCTGACAAATGAGCACGAGTAAAAAGCATGACAGAAAAATACCATCTTGAAAATGAGAAAGCACGGGTGATGCATAGAGGCCCTTCCTTCACATACCTGGTGCTTTGTGATAGCCTGTTCCATATCCTTCACCTACTTGTTCTCCCATTCCCCCTACCCTTGTATATCTTGAGTGCTGCTTTTGTTGTGACTTTCCCTTTATATCTTGTATATGGTCTTTGATCTTGACATCAGAGGTGACACTTGTAGCCTGTGGACTGCTAGACTTTTTCTGTTTTCCCCCAGCATAGCACAGTCTCGAATTCTTTTGTAGTAGATGAGACATTTTGCACTAACTTACTGAAAATTAAGAACTTAATCATAGTATGGTTTGGATGGTTTGAGTTGGAAGGAAACGTAAAGATCATCTTGTTCCAGCCTCACTGCCCTGTGCAGGGACACCTACCACTAGATTAAGGTGCACAGAGCTCCATCCAACGTGGCCTTGAACACTTTCAGGGATGGGACATCCACAACTTCTCTGGGCAGCCTGTTCCAGTGTCTCAACATCCTCACAGTAAAGAATTTCTTTCTAATATAAAACCACATTTTTGGCGAGCACTGGAAACTTAATGTGCATATGAGAGCAAAAAGCATGTGTTGGAAAGTCAACTAATGAGGATAACAGAGCGAAAGTAAAATTTTTAAGAGGAAGAAAAATGAGTGAACAGATAGATGGAAGATGGGAAATTATAGAGGTCTGGGCTAAGTTCTGTTAGGGAAAATGAATCTATATTTAGCTAGCTGTTTATCTGGTAAGAATTGCAAATAAAAATAGAGGCACTGTTGTTGGGTCTTCTGCAGTGTTTGTAGCTGCATTCTTTTTCTTTTAATGTCATTTCAAAATGCTTCTTGTGGAGACCTGTGGATTGAAAGTGGAGTTATTAGAGTTAAAAATAGGTATTAGAGTTTAAAAGAAGAGCATAAGGTCTTCTGTGTTTTCTTTACTTATGTTGCTCTTTTAGCTGGCAAAACTTTTGTAATGCATATTTTTAAAAAATAAATGCAAAATATCTGAAAAGAATACCTGTAATAGATGCTTACACTTGTTTCCTATGCAGGGATTGTTGGAGAAGCAGATGAAAATGGAGAAGATTATTACCTTTGGACTTACAAAAAACTTGAAATTGGTTTCAATGGAAATAGAATTGTAGATGTCAATCTGACCAGTGAAGGAAAGGTGAAATTGGTACCAAACACAAAAATCCAGATGTCATATTCAGTAAGTAATTGGTGATGCACCTGTGATAAGAAATTCTATGTGGTGAAATAGCTCAAAAATAGGTACTTGTGTACTCTGATATGTAGTGATATGTTGGGCTATATTAGAGGAAGGTGCATCTTCACTCCTTCAAATATTTTGTTTTGTTGCTGAAAAACCTTGATAGATTAATTAATTACAAATATAAAATTACGATTTTTGAAGCACACCAAACAAACTGGAGCTTCTGTAATGTGCAGAAGAGTGTTTTAGTGGGAAAGGAAGATATCCTGAAAGGATGGAGACTAGAAGTATAGAGGACCCTCGAGTAAGTGCACACTGTCTTCATGTGTGGGCTTCTGACATCTGCATCATAGGTTTGAACTGCATTCTGAGCTAGGGTAAGAACCCACTGTAAGCCTTTGTGCTTTGCAAGCAGTTAATATAAACATTCACTTCGTTTTGCAGTTCCAGTAGAAATTTCTTACTTATATAACATGATTAAGAAGGTTTTAAGTTTCTTTTTCTGAAGCTCTCTGCTATGATACTGAGTTGCTATGATAAAAGGTAATGAATAAAAAATGCTTGCTGATTGAAACAACAAATTATTTTTTTCAGTTTTCCTCTTTATTTAGTTGATATTACGTAAATCTGTGATGGTTCACTTGTCATGGTCACCACATTTGCTTCATGAAACCAAGTGTTAATGCATTGCTTCTCTACTGTGTGTGGATATCAGCATAGGGTTTTATTTCAGAGGATATTCTTGCCACAATTGCATTTGTCTTGTGTTGAATAAGTTGTATAGTTTGAAGTGCAGATAACTAGGTTTTGTATGTGCTTTTTAGAATTACATTTACACGAATCTCCCTATTTTTACTGCAAAATTGATAGTAGAAATTTCAAAATTTGTTATTTCAAACTCTACTATCGTTAGGAAGTCTATTTGCTCTGAATTTTAATTTGGACAGCAGTGAGAAGCAGCCAGTAATGAAAATAACATTAAATAATCCCTTAAAATACTTTTTAGTGTACAAAGCTCAGGACTTCTCTATCCAATTCTGTTGGCATCACTGGGCAATTGCTGGGCTGGCCTGTGTGTGGTGTTTAATTCACAGATTGTCTCTGGTGGATTTGTTCTAAGCCGTGTTTCACAATGGCAGATGCTCTAATGAGAAATGTATCTGCTTAAAACAATTTTGAAAGCTATTAATGTTTTGAGCTAGTGATCTTGAACAAGGTTGTAGTTTGAACTGAGGAACATTAATATCAAACCTTAAAGTAAGTAGTACTGGAGTCTTGGGATTTTTAGCATATCTCAGGACTGTGGTGAGTGATTGGGGTGTTCAATCTACAGTTATATGCTTTCTTCTACACTCAGTAAGAGAACAGCTTTTGGAAAGGATAGTTTCTTTTGTATTTTAAGATAGATATGTACAAGAGGGCTGCATTTGTTTCAGTATCACTAAGTATCCTGATATTTTAAAATTTTGACATGCTTTTGAAAAAGATTTGTGGGTAGGCTTGCATTTAGTTTCTAAAATAGTTTTAATTTTAATTTTTAAATGCAATCTTGAAAAAACTCTCAAAAATACTTTGTGCTACCATATTAGCATCATACAGTTCATTAATACAGTTACATTTTCCAAAGCAGTCCTCTGTGCAGCTGGTAGAGAACTGACAGCAGTATTATGCTCTTACCATGTGATAGTATGTTCATAAACACATACTTTTCTAGCTGGTTTCGGACTTACTTATTGGCTATTGAAGTATCTAGATTCATATATATATAAATATATATACACACACATATATATATGTAGTTTGTTGTATTTGACAACTACAAGTTTTTGTCTTGGTTAGCCTCACAGAGACAGGGAGAGCTGAGGCAGTGGAAGACTGATTCTTCCTTGTTCTTAAACAGAAGCATGAACAAGATTAGGTCCATGAGGCAAAGTGGCTGCTGTTCATTCTATGTCTGATCTGTAGATGCCAGTCTTTAAAAACATCATTCCATTGGTTTTGCCAAGACCTATTCATATTGAAGAAAACATCGAAAGTGGATGATTTTTAATATGTATTCTGGGTTTCTGGATGTGAGTATAGCTAAACATACTGTAAGGAGCTTTTCAAATACAAGCTTTTTTCTCTTTAGGTGAAATGGAAGAAATCAGATGTGAAATTTGAAGACCGATTTGACAAGTATCTTGACCCATCTTTCTTTCAGCACAGAGTATGTATTGTTCTAAGACAGCCTTACAAATTATTCCTTTAAAATGGTTGTTTTAGTTTAGATGTTATGCAATTTTTGGATTACGTCTCTGAATTTTTGGACGTTCCAGGTATTCTGGGGCAATAAAACAGGGAGGTCTAGGACTGTTTTTTGTAGTGTTGCTGCTCCAGTTTGTTAGAGGGCTTCAATAGATATGCAGGCAAGATTAAAGCTTGCGGAAAATATAAGGCAGTTCAAGAAAATACATTCAGGTGATCAGAAGCAATGAAACTTAAGGGCCATGACTGGGCAACTGTGTAAGCTGAATAAGTGTAGTTTGGCCATAGGTACTCTTCTTTCTGAAGTAAATGCAAAGCAAAAAGCATTAGCCTAAACCGGTTGGCTTTATCAGTTGTATTTAAATCTGTGGTTGTAATCTCCTTAAGGGTAGTGTGCTGAGCTGTGCTACTTCATGAAAGTAGAGATTTTGCATTCTCTTTGGAGCTCAGTGAAAAACAGAAGGATATGCTTTTGAAAGGAAAAATAATGCTGCTGCACATTTTGATCCTGTGCAAAGTAATAGTTCCTTTGGCTTTTTGCGCGTGGGTGCTTTTTTTGCTATTTAAACCTCTTCTCTAGGAAGGCAGCTGTATCTTGTGTTGCCTTTTGTTTACCAAGGGAGCCTGCACAGCCAGTCGTTCAAACTTTGCTGCTGCTTAAGTAAGTTGTGATAACTTTGTCATGAGCAAGACTGGTCGTTAAAAAGGTTTATGTATGGTGTTTCACAGGCCAATTTTAGTGTCACTTTCTAAAAATGTAGTGTTAGTTAGTGGTGACAAGCTGTCCTTATAGGCAACAATTTATCCTTCTTGGAACAATTTGAAACACATTTACAGTTCTAAATCTTATGAGTGTGTTTTCTTTTTGTAGATTCACTGGTTTTCAATTTTCAATTCTTTTATGATGGTGATCTTTCTGGTTGGCCTAGTGTCTATGATATTAATGAGAACTTTGCGAAAAGATTATGCAAGATACAGCAAGGAGGAAGAAATGGATGATATGGTAAGATCTGTATTCACGCTTTAAAAACTTTTTTTTAAGCTTATTGTTTTCTTGTGGTACATTCCTTGTGTTAGCAGTTCAGAATGGCTTTCTCCAGTTGGACAGAAATTTGGCTTTCGTGTGTCTTGAAAGTGTTGCTGGTTTTCTTTATAACATGCTTTTGGGTTGCAACCCAAAAATCTCTCTGTAGTCACTGTGTTAATGTTCATATTCAACCTTAGGATACATTAGGTCCATTCTGACTTTGTAGTAGAAGCCTGGTGTACTGCTAAGCACCTCAGAGGATTTAGGGACAGGGAGGGATTGTGATAGATTTTATTGTGTGATACAGTCAGGTAGTAATTTGTTGTTGGCTTCCATAAGCATCTGAAAAGTGAACTTTTTCTCTTAGATTTGATGCATTCAGAAGAGAAGACATACTTGCACTTGAAGTTGCTTTATTAAATCAGACCTTTTGTTTATATCTAGCTTCTGTGTTTGTCTTTAATTGTCATGACTAGACTTAAAATTTATTGTTGTTGTTCCCAGGACAGAGATCTAGGTGATGAGTATGGGTGGAAGCAGGTCCATGGAGATGTGTTTAGACCATCCAGTCATCCTCTAATATTTTCATCGCTTATTGGTTCTGGCTGTCAAATTTTTGCTGTGTCTCTTATAGTCATTGTTGTTGCAATGATAGAAGATTTATACACAGAGTAAGTATTATTGTGTCATGTCTTCCATATATAAATGTTTAAGTAAACAAAATAATTACAAAAATTAATGTTCTAACTGGCCTAAAAAATGTGTTTTTCAATCTTTAGTCATAATCTGTAGATCAGATGTAGTATTAAGAAGTGCTCTTTTAATTAGTACTGAAACTTTGTTCTGCTGTTACCACATGAGTCAGTCTCCTTTGATTTTTCTCTTTTAGTGCTTGCTTTTTGAATGATTTATTATGAAACTAGTTTGTTGTTCTGCAGAATCACAAGTAGATAATATGGGAAATATATGTTAAAAGGTACATATTCCACTCCTGGTTTCATCCAGAGTGACAAGATGTTACTATATTTCTGACCCTATTTCCTCACCATGTCCTGTAAAGACTGAAGTAGGAGTGTGCTGTGTTGGTGAATAGTCCTGTTTTCTACTGACAAGTCAGTATTAAGTCAGTCTTATCCATAAGTCTGCTTGGGAATGAAGAAGTAATTCCTTAAATTCTTTTGAACACATAGTGCTCAGCCTGTGTTGATGAGCAGCAGGTAGGCTGTAGTCCTGATGGGAGAGAATTAATTTAAAGCAAAGAAATAATACTCAAGTTGAAATTTAACACACTGCTTGTAATTCACCTGTTTTTTTCCTTTACCTCTTAATCTGATTGAGATTTTTGGGTTATTAGATGGACTTAATCTGTTTCCGTAGTGTTTGTGTTTTGGATATTGGAGGGAATTATTGGCTTGTGTTTTGGTTTTTTTGGGGTTTTTTTACAAGAGCTTTGTTTTAAGCAATGACTAATCTTTCACTATGAATATCACCTGTAACTTGATTTTAACAAGTTGTAATACTTCTAATGTGCCACTAGAGAGAACTCTTGCTTTTGAATTTAGTGACCTTTTAATGGTGTGTTTAAAAAGCCAGTAGTACCAGAGTCTTTGTATATTTTCTTTCCCTTCCTTGTGCCCCATGGTTATATTTCTAGACTGGCATACACTTTTAATTGTGGAGTGTGTCAGTTCTTCAGAGGACGAAATGAAACCATTTCAGAATGTATGTGCCCTGTAAGGAAGCTGTAAGTTAGTAATGACAATTGTAAAGTGTGTCAGAATAGTATTTTTTGAAAAGATACGTGCCCTTAGTCTTTTATTGCAATAGGCCTTTCTGTCACTTTCAAAGTGAATTTAATTCTGGGTGTGTAGTGGAACAGTTGGCCAAATCTGGTGCAGACACTTCTTATGTTTAGGAAAACAGCAACAAGTCTGGTGTTTTTACTGGCAACCTGGATTTATACAGTGGCAGTGCCATTTCAGACTCTGTGTGCTCTTGGGAGTTTTGCGTGTGTTTGTAAATTGTCGTAAGTTACAAGAAGTTTCTAAGAAACAAATGTTAGCCAAATAGTCCTTTAGTGGTGTGACCAGCAGGTATGTCTGCTTTGGTCATGCAGTCATGGAAGCCTAAGTTCTGAAGGTTGCTTCTTTGAGTACAGCAGGCATCCAGGAACGGTTCCTCAAAAACTAAAATGGCAGTAACTAGAATCTCTCAGAGCAACTCATTTGAAGAAAGTACAGTAAGTTGGCTGAACACCTACTGCTATTTGCTGTCGAAGAATAGCAGAGGGATCTGGGGAAACAACTCTATTAATGAATAACATTTATATCTTGCTATTCTTAGACATGATTTTTAAAAATGTATTTGGAAATGGCTTCTTTGATTTAAAATTATTAGTTTTGCCTGTAAGATTTCAGAAAAATTATACCAAAATTAGTCCAACATTTAATGGGGTGACATTTAAAAATTACTAAGCTCTTCTGATTGCACTACTCAATGCTGATTTGTGACTTCATTATGGTATTTATAGTTTCTAAATCTAATTTTCTTCAAGATGAACACTCTCGATCTTAAAAGTTAATTTCTGAGGGATGGCAGAAACATTCACAATCTTAGTATATTTTTGTTAAGACTGGCCTTTTGACATTTTATCTGCAGTTGAATTTTACACTTAATGTATGTCATGTAAATAGTTATTTATGCACAAAGTACACACATCCAAATATCAGAGTATATTTATCAGAGGTGAGATTCTGTACTCCAGCAAAAATAAATGCATGTTAGAAAAGAATGTAATATGTCAAAAAATTTTCTCCCACATTGAATTAGACTTGGCCAAAAGCGTTGTATACAAACAGTTCTTGTTCTTACGCAGATTTTACAGTTTAAGCACCTTTAAATTTTTGTATTGCATAAAATTATTAAATAACTGCTTCTGCTAAAAATTCAATAATTTTTTTGCTCTCATCATGTTTGGTTTTGTATTTCGTTCACCAAAACAATCCCTTCTTGTAGGAGAGGATCGATGCTTAGTACAGCTATATTTGTTTATGCTGCAACATCGCCAGTGAATGGATATTTTGGAGGAAGCCTTTATGCTAGACAAGGAGGTAAATTGTTTTCATGCTTCAGCATTTTCATTGCATTGTTAAATGGAGAAGTTATTATTTTCTGATTTGCACCAATATAGACGTGTCCTTATGGAGTTAGGTCATTCAGATGGAATCCATTAAATTCTTAATAAACAGAAAATATTTTGAGCATGTTTAACTTATATATTATCTACTCAGTATTGGCTACACTTTCTAAAAAGGTAGCTTAAGTCTTAGGTTAATTTAAAAGAGCTAAAGAACTGTTAACAGTTATGACTTGAATTGCTTGTTATACTCTTGTATATAATTTTTTGGCTCATGACATCCACAGGGTTTAATAGCCTCTCCCTTTTGTGTACCATGTTGTTAAACAGCTCATGTCATCTCCAGATGACTCCTACATGGTCCTCTTCTGTACGTACTGAGGGGGTTATGTTAGGCTGACACAAAAAGGATGAGTATAGATTATTTACGAGACCATTAATTGTGGATGGGGGAAACTGTTAATATCATGTTTTAAAGAACGTTGTTCTACTTTCCAGTATATGCTCTACTTTATACTTAGCAAATCAAAATGAGCATCAGTAGAGTGCAGAAGCCAAATAAAATTGACAGAAGATTCGAACAGGCTGTCTTCAAATGCTCCCCCCTATGCCTCTGAGTTATGACCAGTTAGATTCTTGCAGTCCACTAGCTTCATCCATTCCCTATGCTGCAATAAAGAATAATCAATATCTATTATCTTCTAGAGTGCTTAGAAAAAATAATTCTGGTAAGTTCACAAAAGAAAATCTGTATCTTTTTATCATGATATACCTGTTAGTGCTCAATCTCAACTGCACTTGGAGTTTGGAGGTTAGAAGTTTCTTTTCATGTGGCTTATTTATAAACCTAGCAATTTGTACAAAACCAGATCTAGGTAGAGAAGGGTTGTAGTGCTGAAATTGTACTGTGCTCTATAGTTGAGCCAGATTTCCCTTTTTTTTTTACAGATCAAACATGTATCAAACTGAAATGCTGATTATGTTGGCTCATGGTGAAAATACATATGATTGTCTTGAAAAAAATGTCATTTTTTTTACTGTGTATTAATATCATGGTATATAAATATAGACAGTATTTAAGAGCATAAAAAGCACAGGGAATACAGGCAGGGAACATTTTTAAGGTATTGCCCAAGAGGGTTTCTTTGAGCTTTTCAGGGAGCTCTAAACTTAGTAATAACTGCTAACAAGTGTTGCTGTTCTCTTGATTCTTGGAGTTTAGAAATCACTGTCTTTCTACCTTTTCTGCTGTTGAAGATGTCAAGAGTCCCATTTTCCTTTGTTAAATGCTGTTGCATTTTGCTTTATACCAGTGATAGCCAATTTCTTAATGCATTCTGCATGTGTGTAATCAGCTTGGTTGGATCAAACCAATCCGGTGCAGGTGCTGCCTGGAAGCAGCTGTAGTACTGAGCTGTCCTGGGAGCAGTGCTGAGCTCTCCTGTGCTCTCAGAGTGGGAGCAGGCTCTGCACAGGGCCAGTTCTGCTCTCTCTGTCTCTTCCCATCTGCAGCTATATACACCCTTAGGTTTCACACCCTGAGTGCTTTGGCCTGCTTAGGCAGCATATGCTGTTCTTCAGCTGAAATGCTCCCATGCTGTATCCCTTTTCTTGTCTTTCCACCTGACCTACTAAATTGATTAATGTGCTGTATCTTGTGAGTTACCACAAGTCAGATGAAACTGTTAGCTTGCTCTTAGCTCTTCTATCGATGTAGTATTTTGTTACTTATTTATCTTTGGCCTTTTTGTGGGAGAAGTAGTCGAATATCTAAATTCTGGAGTGCTTGCTAGTAAATTTTTCTTAAAATTGTGCTGTATCTCACCAGTCCCATTGGAATGTCCCTTCTTACAGGAAGGAGATGGATAAAGCAGATGTTTATTGGAGCCTTCCTTATTCCAGCAATGGTGTGTGGGACTGCCTTCTTCATCAACTTCATTGCCATCTATTACCATGCTTCAAGAGCTATACCCTTTGGAACCATGGTGAGGTTTTTTTATTGGAGAATTTAAACTTCACTGTAGACACAGAAAAACTACATTTAAAAGATAAATCTAAATACAATTGTGAGTCATAGCTAGTTAGAAATTCATTGTGGGAGGGGTTTAAGGTGCTTCAAATATAATTCATTTTAATCACAATAGCAACAGCTGCTGGATGCCAGAACCAGTCTTCTCTCTGCATAAAATGAGACTTCTGCTTTGTATTCAAGCTTAGTGTTTTAACAACATGGAAAGTTAGCAACTTGAATTTCCTTCTGGATGGCCAGTGCAAACTGGTTACAATATAAAATTAAATACTAAGGGATTCCAAGTGAAAGATGCTTCTAAGCCATTGCAATCCAGCAAAAAAATAAAAATTAGCATCAGGCAACAGTATGAGATAAGGCATTCTGAGCAGATGTGTCTTTACAGAAATGACTCACTCTTTTCACTTTGTGTAGCGTTATTTGGTATCCAGTTATGGTGTTGTGTCTGTGCGTTTACCATATACTGGTTGTAGTACTTTTTTCATTTAGTCGTGGTGACTTGGATTATTTCCTTTGTCTTTTGTCAGGATTTAGTTTGTCTTGGCCCCTTTCAAGCAACCTCAAATAATCCTGTGAATAAAATATAGGAAGTCGTCACTTGCCACTTGGGCAGAATTTTTGTTTGCGCTTGTAAGGGATTTAAAGCAGGAATTTTTTTGAAATATGCACCATAAAATTGCTTTTTCTAATTTTATGCAGAAGCACTGTTAACTTAAAAGAGTATCTTAATACAGGAAGTCTTGTTTTCTTTTCAATATCTGTAGCAAATCTTGGAATTTAACATTTTTTATAGCTTTCTTCTTTGCAAATCAGTTTTTATGATATGTTAGGTTGTTCAAACCATTTAGAGACGTTTGAGTAGCCTTGGATTTCTTCTTAGTTTAAATCTACCACAGAACAAAGCTTAGTATCACAAGTTACTGTCTTATGTAATTTATTATTTGGATTATAATCTAATTCAGTGTGTGACTGAAAATACTTCTAAAGAACACATTCTTAATGAATGAATGTGATAGAGATTATAACTGGTAACAAGAAGAGAGACAATTCTCAGTTTCAGGCAAAGACTTCCAATAACTTTTTACTGATGGAGGAGTCATTCTATGTACATTACTAGTTCTAGTCACCTCCTTATTAACAGTATTTTCAAAATATGCCTAAATACCAGCTTTTTACATTGAATTCATTTTTATAAAACTGCTAAATGTAGCATAAAGCTAAACATGTTTATAAGCTCTTCACTTTTTCTGGTTTTCCTCTTCAAGAAATTAGACTAAAATTCTGTCTTTGAATATGTTTGTGTTATTTGGTCAATATCCCAAAGCAATATTGTGTTGATTTTTTTCTTTCCTGTGCTAGCGGCCATACAATACTGTCATAAAAGTTTACAACACTGATCTCTGATATGTGCAAAGAGGCTCTGTTTTACTGCTAAGCAAGCAGTTAACGTATCACATTTCTCACTTGTATTCCCATTTGGAGGCCAGAAATGCTGAGGGAAGGCAATTCCACCTGTGCTGAAGTTTGTCTTGTGAATTTGTTAACTGATTTGTATTTTAAGATCATGGGCGCGTGCATGCAGAAGCAAATGGATATATAAATCTTCAGGGTTCACTTAATCAGGATGTTAAGACTCTCTGTACACAGTGATTTTAATGTTTGCGAGGTTTTATGAAAGTATTTGAATCATTGTGACTGTGGCAATAAAACTTAAGTGGAGTTAGCAGGCAAGCAGGTTATGAATTGGAAATTTCATCAGAATGAGCAACGCTCTAATGGCTTCAAATCAGCAAGCTGGTTTGTAGAAGGAAATGGAAATTGTTTGCAATTACCATGTTATGCTTCAGGTTGAAGTCCCCAGGAAGCCCTCTGGCTTTATGGATAAGATCCCTTTGTGTCTTTCCACCTCTGTTTTCAATGTAAAGAAGCTTCCAGAACTGTCTAATGCAAACTTTGCTGCTGATTTCTTGGGGAAATCAAGCCTCTGCCATCTAAATGTACTAGCACACAGAAATAACATCCTTTACCTGACATATCTTGAAACCACCCTCCTTGATTTAAATTGCTGGCAAATATTGCCACCTCATCTTGACTACTGTAAATCTGGAAAAAGCAGAAACTGAGTTGCTGGGAAAAGTCCCCTAGCTTAAAGGTTGCTAAGAGACTATTCTTAAATATGTACTTTGCCAGTTTTGCATTGCCACTTCCTAGTGAAGTATCTAAGTAGTCTCTGTGACTTAATTCTTCCCTCCAGAGAGATTTTCCTATGGAATTTAGGCAAGGCAGCTGATAAGAATCAAATCCAGGACATCCAAACTAACACTCAGTGGCTACATCTTTCGTCTACCTGGTATCTGCTCTTCTGCACTTTGTCTTGAAATCCTCAGATTGATTGGGCTCTTCAGGACCTTCGTGCATCTCACTGTGGTTGTAGCCTGGTTTGAACTTCAAAGGTTCATTCGCTTTGTTTAACTCATTCCTGTTGTCTGGATTTCCTTGAAGATGTGGCAGGGCCTGGGAAGATGCAAAGCTTGTTTCTGAAAGCAGTGTTCGCCCTTGGGACCCTGCCCTTAGCCCTTTTGGGTATACTTGCAAGCTGTCTTACCTATGGAGTGACAAACCTTCTGCAGTGAAATACACCATGAATAACCACAGGCTTAATCTATTCCTTGGGATAGCTTTCAGCTGCCCTTCCCTTCAGAATGAAATCAAGAATGTGACAGATTTTATTAAAATACAAGAGCTTTTTAAAACTTAATGCATTAAAGCTTTTAACTCCTTAAGCATATGAAGGAGATATAAAATCTCTCTGCTTTTTTCACTCATCCCTTCACCTTTATAGAAATGCAATGAGTACTGTTCAATTATTAATTCCTTTGGAGTTCAGAATTTTAATTTTTTTTTTTTTTGGGTATATTTTGTTTCTTATGTCTTGTTACTAGTGAACGTTGAGTTCTGAAGTTGTTATACATCCTGACTTACTTTCTGTTGATGTTTATCGGTCTTTTCGGTGTATTTACCAATCATCTTTATATTTTTGTGTGTTTGAATTATATGTAAAAAGTGGAGCATGGAAGATTTAAGAAAAATTTTAAATAATGGTTATGTGAAGTTACTTCTCCATAATATGTTTGAGGAGTATGGTACTAGCTCTGTGCAGAAATACTGAGTAATGCAGAATTTCTACAGAGTACAGCATGATTGAATTTGAAGGGACCATTTTAATTCTAGCATTTCATAAGTTGTGACTGCTTATGTTGTTCTGTGAGTGATGCATAATTTAAAGATTTCCATTAAGGTTACTATGACTAGTGTAATATTCTGACTGCAGATTCTATGCAGCTTCTATTAACTGTTTTAAGATGTATCATTTCTGTTTTGTTTGAGCAGTGGTTTTCCTTTGTGGCTTATGTTTCCAGTGTGCATTTTTAATGATTTAATTAAATAAGGCTAAGCACACTGTATTTTTTTTCAGATTGAGACCCTAGTGTATGCATCTTTTGTACCTTATTTTGAAAAGAAAAAAGTGTTTCCTCCAACAGATAGCTTAATCCAAGCTGCAGCTTTCTCTGACAGCTTTGATTTGGTACAAGTATTGACTGGCATGTTAAAAAGAAGACCTGGTGGTGCCAAAGATTTTCATGCCTTGAGCCAGATAAGGAAATACACCTGGCTAAAAATAGAGAAAAATCATGTTACATACATTCAGAAGGGTGCTTCCTCAAATTGCTTGAAAGTGACTGTGGAACCCTTGATCAAACCCCTTAGTTCTGCTAAAAATAGACACAGCTTAATTCTTCTGCCTGCATTTTCAACAGTTCCATTTATTACCCAAAGCAACACCACAGATTAACAACTTAGTTGTAATAAAATTAATAATGTTCTATTTTGAAGTCTTCTATTCTATTCTTGTTCTTGTAATATTTGGATGATGTGCAGAAAAGTGTTGCATTATACAAATTTAGAAACCTCTATATAGGAGAGACTCTTATGACTCAGAGTGCATTTTGGTAGCTGACAGGGAGGATCAAGCTGCTGTTTTGACAGTTAATTTTTATTGGTTTTCTTCCCTGTGCACTAAGCAGTCAAGGCAACATAGCCTGCCAGTAGCTGTTTAATATTAGATACGCTCATAAAAATTTTAATTATCACCTTTGAATGAAGTTTAATCTGCAGTTGTCAGAAAATATTAAACACATGGCACTAGGAAATAAATTATATCCCTCTTGACAATGTTTCCTTTCAGATACGGAGAACTGAATTCTGCATGTTCAGTCGAGGGCAGTAAAATATTCTTTCCCCATCAAAACAAAACAAAAAGGAGTTAGACTGCAGGCTTCATGAGGTTGACAGTCTCTTCTATGGCAACTAAAACCTGCACACTAAATCAGCTGCTAGTGTATAAATAAGATATTTTGTACAACAAAATTGCAACAGTTAGAAGTAGTATTTTTTAATGTACTGGCTTGATACAAAAACCCACGTAATTTGTAATAAGTAATATGGATTATGGAGAACCTGTGCTTGTTTGCTTGATGACAAAACAGATTTGAAGATGTAATATATTTGCCTCTTTACATAATTTGTGTTTTATGAAGTAGCAGTTAGAATGGTTCTCTGAATTTCTCATGGCTGATGTTACAGTAATAATTCTCTTAAAAGGCTCATAAGGACATAACTTTCTTATCTCTGCCTGTCATACAACTACTTTTATTTGGGTCTGGTTTTTTTAGTATGTTATGAGTGACCTCTGCAGGAAGGCTTCTGCAGGAGGCTAGAGCAAGTATGAGTGTTGATCTTAGCTTCATTTCTCCTTTCCATTTGTGATGATGGAGGCCATTAAGTGCCTGAACTGCTTTTCCCATTGGGTTCTTACTCGTGGAAGCCTTTTAGGCAGAAATCTTGTAACTTTATCTTTAAGACACTTGTTACCCAGTGCCCTGTGTTTGCATCAGTTAGGATTTAGACTGTAGGTTTGGATATTGCCCAGCTTGCATCATCGCTGTCCTTACTATCTGTGGCTACAGGCACTACCTTGTTTCACCAATCATCAATCTGAGCAGGTAGACTACCTGTGAGTCAGACAGAAAGAAAGAAGATGCTACAGAGTGCAACATGGTGTGTTACAACCAGTACCAGTTTTATTGGTCACCTTACTAAGACCAGCAGGTTGCAGTCACCAGGGTGGTCTTTACCTCAGTAGAAAGAACATTCACATCTTCATTTTGGACAGCTTAATCAGAACCAGGTGGGAACAGGAGGCATTCCTGAGACTGTGCTATGGTTCATCCTTGTCTTCTTAATTGGGTCTCCTTTGCACTGCAACATTATCTCAGATAATTTTTAGACTTCTAAGTGGCTCCAGGATAAAAGGAAAAAAATGTACTTCACTCTCGGGTGTCCACAGAACATAGCATAGCATTAAGACAGGTGGCATTTCACTGTTTAACAAAATGTTGACTTTATCTAATGCTGCTGACTAGGTATCACTGAAGATGCTGGCTGTTCTGTCTGAAATCACTTCATTTTTCAGCCGAATGAATAATTACACTGTTGTCATGCTTTGACTGATCTGATAATGAAACCGCAAGCATTCAGATTTTCTGATAGATGCCAATTTTAAGTGTACTGGGGACAGCTTACTGTACTTAGTGAAGTCATTATTCAAGGAACCTTGGTCTATCTCAGCTTGTTTTATGCAGATGAACATTTTAGATTTCAAAGCTACTGCTGAGTCAGTTCCCTGGATAACACAACAGCCAAGCCCTGCCTGGATCAAGGTGGTCCTTCTCCTTGCCCACCTGATTTGAAGCCATTCAGCACTGCAGAGGATGTCACTAGAATCAGATGCTACTGACAACCTGTTTTTATCCAGGAGTTTGCCAGCTAATCAGTAATTAGGCCTGGATGTTCCTTGCTTAGTTCCTTGTCCAAGGTTATAGTCCTTCTGTGTGGATTCTGTAAAATAGACACATTTTGCAAAATGGACAAATACAAGAGCCTGGGTGTTCTAGGGGAGCTCAGAGACCAAGGCTGTTCCTATGCAGTTTCTTTATGCAGTAAAGCAGTGGATTCTCTTTCTACCACTGTTCCCAGTCGGGGGAAGTTTCCAAGATCAAGAAATTAAGCTACACTCATCTTAAGACCTGCACTATAAAAGACAGTTGTGGCTGCATGAGCAGTATAGGTGCCCTTTCACCCTGCCTGGGTTTGAGCTTTCCACCTCAGCCAGGTGTGAAACCTACCTGCCAGAACGCCACCACAGAGCGCCATGGACAGGGGGCACCTGACACATCTGGAGGGCATTGCTACAGGAAGCAGAGCACACTCTTCTTGAAAATGGAAATGGTTTCAATGTGTTCAGCTCAGAAATTCTTTGGATCCTATCCAAGCTTTAATTCTTGAACATCTCTTCTACCCACTGCATCTCAAACAAGCTGGGATTTTTTGGTGAGGATTTTGATAAATGTAGCACTCAAGATTATGTTCTTTGATGTTTCTGATACTTTTTGACATTTTTCTCTGAAAATTCTTGTCTGCTCATTCATTTAGACTGAGCAGTTTTCAAAGGCAGAACCTACATCCATTAATTGAGTGAGTTGTATACTTCTCCTGAAATTTATTCTTAGGCAACCTCAGTGTCCTGCTTAAAACATTATTCTTGCTCTTACCTGTGTTTTTTGAGTAATGGAAGAAGATAAATGGGAGATACTAAATTAATTGCGTAAAAACTGCTTTATTGTTATTATATTGTTTATACTGCAAGTATAAGTACAAGTTAGTGTCTCCTTATTTACCAGTGAAGCTTCATATATTAGTGGCTCATGAAGTAATTCTTTAATAACCTCTCCTCAAAGATATACAGAGCAGTCTGGAAAGTGCTTCTGCTTGTTGACCCACCAGTTTGGTTGTACCCCTCCTGTGAAGCATGAAGGCTTGCTCCGTCCAACCCCAGGCAATGTTTTCCCTTCACACCTGACCTAAACTAGCCAGTAATAGAAGAATAACCCACTGACTTCAGTCAAATGTTGCCTTAAATTTGTGTGATTCACCTAATGCTAAGTTTGTATTGGGCTAATGTCTTTCTTTCTTTTCAGCTGCTTGCAGTAGATTTCTTAGATCCAACATACATGAGCAGCTTTTATTTATCCTTAGAGTAACTGCTTCTTAAGCAAGTCAATGTGTGCTCTTAAACCTGTTCCTCTGTCTGTTGTTTTGCATTAATCTGTTGCCATGAACTTTGCATTCTGGTGGAGTGAAGACAAATGTAGCTCCTTTGCTCAGGAGGCACCAGGGTGTACACGGAGCCTCAGGCAACAAAGCCATTAAAAGGCAATATTTTCATACGTTTGCATAGAAAAGGACACAGGGTCAGCATTCAAAACTGTGGCAATTGCATTATGGGTAACTGTCCTGTCTTTAGTTATCAATATCAAAAAGTTACCAAACTGTCTAGTGCTAAATCATTTTGTGCTAAAGAGTTATGAGCAGAGAATGTTTTGCTAAACGCTTGAAATTTTCCTATTTTAGAAGATAGATTATGTTGCCTTTAAGGAATAGAAAAAATGGAGCTACATAAGCATAGTGGCAAAAAAAGATTCATGGTAGATTTTTGAGAGGCTGTTCCATTGAAAAGAGCTGGGACATTGGCTTGACCTTTCCCGCATTGTGCATGAACTTGATTTCTATATGTAAGTAGGGTCTTTGTGCTTCTAAATTGTGTATCTTTGCATACCAGTGGTCACTGGTTTCTTTGTCAGTCTGTGTTCTTAATTGCCTGGTTGGTGCATAGTGGAAAAATTGAACCCAAAATTGAATCAAAATTGGTAGCATTCTGACACTGTGATTCTTACTGGATTTTTTGTTTGGTTGGTTCATTTTGGGTCTTTTTTTGATTGGATTAAAACTTTTGCACCCAACAGTTGTAATTTTGTGTGCAACGACCTAACCACTAGATGTTAATTTCCAGGGATAACACTCTCTGCAAAAGTGTAAAACATGATGACAACACTTTCTGTTATGAAGTACCATGAAGATTTCCTTTTATTTCTTGTGCAGTGTATTGAGTATAATGATAAGATGGAAACAGTAAAACAATCTGTAACGGTTCTGCTCTCTCAGCTCATGCATGAAAATACACTTAATAATGTTTATTTGAAAGTTTCCCAGGAAAAAAAATGCTTCAGTTTGATAAAATACATGTTGACTAATGCTTCATAACTAGGAGTATGATTCTACAGCAATAACTACTAAGGATAACTACTTACTTACAATAACTACTAGTTGGTTATCTTCTCTTGTTCTCTTCGACCTGGTTTTTCTAGTTACAACTTTAATTTTTTGCTTGCAGGTGGCAGTGTGCTGTATTTGTTTCTTTGTCATCCTTCCATTGAACCTTGTTGGGACAATTCTTGGCCGAAATCTGTCAGGACAGCCTAATTTTCCATGTCGTGTCAATGCAGTGCCTCGTCCTATACCAGAGAAGAAATGGTAAAGACAAGCATGAATGTTAACTAGAAGTATTCACTTCAGTACATTTTAAATTACTTTTCTGGTGTTTAGTTTTAATGGAATAACTTATTTTATTTAAATTGAGTTGTGCCTCAAAGAACTGCTCAACTGACTTTTTTTTAATGAGTTTTCTTTTGAATTAAAGCACCATAGTTAATAGTTGTAGCAGATTTTAGACTCCTGGATCACTGATTCACATTTTGCCTGAAATGCTCTTTAGTCCCTATATAAAGGGAGTGGTCACAACTCAGTTCTTGCATAGGTTTATTGACACTAAAACCTCTCCTCTTCACTTAATGTCTCTTAGAGGTTTAGGATTGAGTGTACCTTGGAGGCAGAACTGTTCTGATTAATGGTCTCTGTACACAAGCTGAGACATTTGCAGGGTTATGGTGGGGAGAAGCTTGAAATGCTGTTCCCAATTCTGTACTTTCATTGATGGCACAGAGCCTAAAATATTACAGGTATATGGTTTGAATTGTAAAGAAGCCTTTATTATTTTTTTAGTGAATGTAAAGGGGTGCCTCGTCTCAAAAAGTATACTTAGGTTTTTGGAAAAATTATGAATGCAATCACTTTTTCCTATTAATTTAATTCTAAGGTTCCTGGAAGCAGCAAGCTACGGAAATTAAAATATCCTCAGAGGATTTTTTAAATAGATTTTTCTTGCTTTCCCTGTTCAGAGGAATGGAACAGACAAAGTGAAAGGGGCATTGATACATGTAAAGCTGTGATGTCCAAGAAGTGCAGCGCACTTAGTCTCTTGTTAGTGAGGGGTTGTGCAGCTCAGATGTTAGAATTTGGTTTGTATTGTGACCTGTATCTTGGGAATCTGATGGACTTTTCTGGATCAGCATGACACTTAAAAAATAATAAGATACTTCATCATCGTCAAGAGAAGTAACACAGCATCATCTTAGACAAGTCTCCCTATAAATAATAAAAGAAGCTGTAAATTAAATTACTGGGTACTAGCTGGATTCAGCATCATTGCAAGTACTTCAGAGAGGTCATCTTTAGTAAGTGACTGTCTTCTACAGGTAGCTGGGTATTCATTTTTAGCTGTATGTTCATGACTCAATATAGCATTAAATATGAACATTGGTTCTTAATTATATAACCATTATCCTGCACTTTTGCAGGATAAGATTTTCCTTGCGCTTTTTGCTGTATTTGTAGCCATCAACTGCACTGTATTTTCAGTGCCTTCATTCAAGGCTAGTGGATGTCATGGGCCTTGATTGCTTAGGCCCTTTTTGGGAAGAAAGATTCTTTCTGTGGCCTTAAGGCTGGTTAGATGGCTAACCTTGAGGTGATAGGCACGAGCCTCATGTTTTGTTTCAGCTTTCCCCAATAATAACTTCTCCTTTTATCCATATACACGACATTTTTGAGGGAATCTTTCTAATCTGCTGGTATGAGACAAATGTTCTTGTTAGCATGGCTTTTAAACAATGTTCTGTACTGTATTAATTATCTCATCTTAATATGTTTATAAATGGAACATTTCTGCTGTCCCTAAACTAATCCTGAGATCTTTCAGGTTCATGGAACCAGCTGTTATTGTTTGCCTAGGTGGAATCCTCCCTTTTGGATCAATTTTTATTGAAATGTGAGTACATCAGCTGCTTCCTAGTTTGATTAAAAATTACAATTTAAGTTAAATTACAACATCATCTACATATTTTGTTTACTCTCTTCAGGTATTTTATTTTTACTTCATTCTGGGCTTACAAGATCTACTACGTTTATGGCTTTATGATGCTGGTTCTGGTTATCCTCTGCATTGTGACAGTTTGTGTGACCATCGTTTGTACGTATTTCCTGCTAAATGCAGAGGATTACAGGTGGTAAGTGTTGCATTATTTTCATAGTTAACCAGATTGTGAGAGTTTTGTAGAAAAGTAGTGTTTCTTCAGTCTAGATGGGTCTTTCCCAAGTCCTTTGTGCATCTTCTGGGGAAGCCTTTTGGCTCGTTGTATGATGGACATGCATGTTTACTTTTAGGCAATGGACAAGCTTTCTTTCTGCGGCATCAACTGCGATTTATGTTTACATGTACTCCTTTTACTACTACTTTTTCAAGACAAAGTAAGTGATAGTTTTCTTGCTTGAATTCAGATTACTGTATTGCCAAATTAAGTTTTATTAATAAAAAACAGGGGAAATACCTAGCATAAATTTCTCTCTCTCTTTTTCAGGATGTATGGCTTGTTTCAAACATCATTTTACTTTGGTTATATGGCAGTATTTAGCACAGCTTTGGGAATAATGTGTGGTAAGTTCCAGATATTTTGACAGTTTTCTAACAAATTTTTTCAGACTCATATTTCTGACTTTAATTTGTGGTTTTGGTGGTGGAATGTGTATGTCTGCAAGATCTGCTCATGAAGTCTTTAAGAAGAATCCAAAGAGTTTTCTGCTTGTACTTTGTTCCTGCCTTATATAGGAGATTCCTGTGGATTGTGTCTTCTGATAGGAAAATGAATTTATGTTCTGTGCAGAGAATTTCACCCTCAGTGCAAGCTTGAAAGACTCGGTATTTGGCAAGAGATCATGCAAAATATATTCTAAATAAAGTTTTGCTTTGCAATTTTTAATGTTGCCTGAGACAAGGAGCTAGGTGCACCTATTGAGGGAGGCATCAATGATAGCACAGTACTGATGACAGTACCATCTATATCTTGTGGTATATATATGAGGGTGAGAAGACTAGAGGACTGAAAACATGAGGATAGCATTTGAGACATAAATATTGCAGTATTCACAGGTGAGGAGAGTGCAGGCTGCTCCTGTGTGCAGCTGGATTTTTTTGCTTTTTAAGATACTATTTTGACAGATATTTAGAGAAAAACATAGTTCGTGGCAGGGAGGTCATCTGATAAAGCCAAACACTTGTTCACGTATTAACTTTATTTTTATAATTTCATTTATGACTTTCAGAAAGTGCTTCTTGATTCTTTTGCACTTTTCTGTAATGTTGGGTTTTTTATGAGTGATCTTTGTTTAGTACTTCTTAGCAATGAATGAATAGTCCCACAGCTAGTGGGAAGATTTCTTAGAATTATATTTGAGACACCTGAGATGTCTTACAGGAAGTTACTTCTATTAAATATACATTTCTTGATATCTCAAAAAGGTGAGTGATATCACAATGCTTTATAAAAAGGGGAGGGAATTAGTTGCTTAACAGCTGAGTACCTGTTCCCCTTTTCTCTCATACAATCTAATCTTGCTTCATCAGGTTCTTGGCACATTACAAGACTTCCCTGCTGTTTTGGTAGTCTTGGAGCCATTTTTTTTCTTTAATAGGCTTATACTTTTCAGCTCTAATGTTTTCTTTCTAAAGTGCTCAGGCTGGTACTGATTAAAATGTCTATGATGCAGAAGCCAAGCTTGCCCACCAGTTTCTGTAATTAAAATGTGTTTTAAAACATGGAAAAGGAAGATTGTCAAATGCTTTCTCCTCATGGTAGTACACTATACGATTAAATACTAAAGTAAAATCCAAATTTTTCAAAAACAGAAGATACTTTAGCACACTAAACTTTATTTCCACAGCTCTATTGAGATTTCTTTTTGTCTTTTTAAGTGTGTTGGAAGAGAAGCTGTGAGATTCCTTTTTACTGAGACCTCCCATTTTCAGCATGTGGAGTGGAGAAAAAAAAATCCCCTGTCAAAAAGCATTTATGTAGGGAACTTGCAGCCATTGAGGTCTAACAAAAACATTTGTGTTAAAGAATTGTGCAGTGTGTGTGCTACTGACTGTAGGTCTCCTGTGAAAAGTGTGTGGAGCTGTTCTTTGGAGGCTCACACGAGTGGGTGTGTTGGGTATCACAGTTGAATGTGAGATGAACTAGTTAGGGCCTAAAGCAGCCACAGGGAAACACTCTGTAAGCATGGATCATCCAACTGTGGGTTTAATGCCCTTGACAATGCATTGTGAACTCAATCTCACATGTAGTGGGATGCTTTGATCCACAAAATTTACTGCTCTCTGCAGAGCATCTCAGTTCTGGGACTGGACAGTAGGGAGCCCGTGAGAATTTCCAAACCTTTTGAGCTCCTCATCTTTCCCTCTTAGTGGCAGAAAAGATTAAGACTCATTTCCCAACTTAGTGGAAGGCTTAGGAGCTGCATAGCATAGAAAGGCCTCTTGCAATATCACTCTTCAGCATTCAAGTAAGTACTGTGAGTATGCTTAAAGAGCTTTTAAAACAGTTTGGTGCTTACAAAGTCACAACTGTAGTAATTGGTAATTGATTTGAAGTAATAGATGGGAATTAATCTTTTTTTGCTTTGTGGTTGCACTTCATCAGTATTTGGATTTTTTATCTTTATTGAAAAGTTTGTTCTGCTGAAATGCACTTGCGGTCTATTTCTGCTAAACCTATACATGCCATAAACAGGTTATAAATATCATCTGGTAAGGTGTTTAATAAATAAAATATTTCCCATTACTATGAGGTTTTTTTTATTCAAATGAGGTAGCTGCCCTCCATGTGATTCAGGAGGACGTTCTTCAGTCCTCATTGCGCAGGATTTCTGCCTCCCTGCTCCATGTTTTATTCAATGCCTGTGAAGTAGCCTTGAGGCTTAACCCCTGCCTTGGGTATTGACCATTACTGGCCTTCATGGATAAGGCTCCTCTCTGATTCAGAATAGGTTATGATTTGTTTATGGGGATGAGAGCTTGTGGTCTCATGTGACTGCTACTCTCTACTCCTCCCCCTCACTTCCATCTCATGCATTCTCTAGATCCCAAGTGAAACACAGTTAATGCTTTGTTCTCTTAAATCTCTGTGATACCTGGCATCACATCACTAGAGAGACTCTCATAGAATAAGCTCTGGAATGTGTATCAGTTTAGCAACTGAAATGGGCATTGGATCTGTTGGCAGTGTTTGCTTTAACAGGAAAAACCTGGTGAGTCTTAAAGGAGGAGTGCAGTGCCTTTATTTTGTTCATTTACTTTATAAGACAGAAGATTAATTTCTTGACAAGCTGCAGAAAAATTTGCACGTGCTTCTGTGTGACTCCAAGCTCACATCACCTCTTCACAGCCCACGCTTGGGTCTGTCCAAATGCTGCACTGGTCTCCCCTTGAACAGCCAGGTCTTCCTTCTGCTGCATCCTCAGCTTGTTTACAAGCAGCAACCTGATCTTGTGTGTGCTGTACTTGTTTTAATTGACCTCTACTTTGTCCAAGTTAGTAATGCAAATCCCTCGTTTGCTGGCCCCTGGAATGGTTACCATGATATTTATACAGCTTGGAATGCAGTGCTGTACAGAAGCTGACTCCACAGGCTCTTTACCACTCCAAAAACATTGGAATGATTTATCAGGTTTGCCTTATGCAGATTTCTTGATTAGGCATAAATGTTGGGCTTTTGAGGGTCTACAAATCAAAACTTTGGGACAGTTTAATGGCTGACTTCATAAATTATCCCATCAGTCTCCAGGATTTAAAGAACTCTTCAGGATCTGAATAATTTCATAGTAATGCCAGCTGAAGGTCTGTACGGCCTTAATATGTAAAGGCAAAACAACCGCTTTATATTATTTACTGGCAAATTAAAGTTTGGCGTAAAACTTTGGTTTGGTCTAACATTGGTTAGACTTTTATATTAACATATCTTCTGCAGTTCTGGTGCATCCTAGTTCACAGCAGTGCATTGTTCCGAGCTTTTCTCTGTTGCTTCAAGGAAGGAGAAATATCTTTTCAGAGTCTGTTCTTTACCAAGCATCCAAGCATTTAATGTTAGAAGTTCTCTGTAGTGATTTACAGACCCTGACTTCTCTATCCATCCAATATTTTATGACTGTGTTGGCAGTCAGACAGCAGTTGTCTCTAATTCTTGCTTGATTTTCAACTTCACTTCAAACATGATGATTAGCCAAATTGACTTACTCTCATTTTGCTTGGAAGAGATGAAGACATTCCCTGCTGATATTATAAGACCACACTATTTACTGAGCCTGGCAAACCAGATGTTCTGGGTTTGACCAGGTAGGTTGCTGAATCTCTTTCTGAGAAGAAGCCTTAGTCCAGCGCATTTCTTTAATTTTTCTAGATGTCCTTAATACTGCAGTATTTTGGGTTTAGCATAAACTGTTGCCCCTATCAAAAACTCAGTGACCTGTTCTTTTATTGCTGCTGTGATAATGCATACTTTGCTCATGACTCTTACTAATTTGAAAACCACAGGTTGCAATTTGTTTTAACTACTAACTGCTACTTGTTAATGTCTTTGTACAGACCTCCTTGGAGTGTAAGACTCCTGGGACAGGCATCTATTATTATTTGTGCCTTGTGGGAGGGAAGAAGCCATCTGCTAATAAAACACTCATCCAGAAGGCATGTAACTTATAATAAAAACCCGCCCTCCCATCCACCTTCCCTGCAGAGTGGGTGATTGTATGTTTTTTACTCTCTGCTCAGGAAAAAAATGGACTTGGTTATTGGCAGCAATAGGTGGGCTGCTATATTTATCAAGGCCAAGTGAGCATGGCCTCTTGGTAAGATGGCTTAATGGGTTTAGATTGCTAGACAGGGGAAGTTCTTGCCAGCTATTCAGGGGGAGCATGGATAATTAGAGTTTGAGAACAAGTATTGCAGGTGGAGAAGTTTCTGTGTGCAGAGCATATGCTTTATGTGACTTTCTCTGTTTACGTGTGCATGGTTTATATTGCTGGCTTATTTTGATGATCAGCTCTCTAATATACTCGATGTTTTTGGTTTATTTTGCAGGAGCTATTGGTTACATGGGAACAAGTGCCTTTGTTCGTAAAATCTACACTAATGTGAAAATTGACTAAGGAAATAAGAAAATTGAACTATGGATCAGCTCCTGTTTTCCTGGGGATGAACTTGCACAGCAAAAAGCGCGAGAAGAGATTTGGGTTTTAACACTGGGCACTATATGGGTCTCCATTTTGTGGATGGCTTAAAGTAACATCTGTTTCATTGATCCTAGGTTCTTACTGACTGCTTTCTCCAACTGTTCACAGCAAATGCTTGGATTATATGCAGTAGGCATTACTACAGTACGTGGCTAATCTTCCCCCCCAAAAGAAACCAACATCAGAAAACAAAAAACCTAGCTCATTAAAGATGAATAGACTAGCTCTCTTCAGTGAAGAGGACAAACGGTTTGTTTAAAGCATTTGTTCCATTCAATAAAAAGAGGGAAACTTGGCTGCTAAAACTACTTGATTAGTAGTCTTCCTGGTACTCAACATTTCTAAATTATGTAAAAATGCTGTTCCAGAAAGATTACTCTTCTGATTTTTACTGCCATTGCCAGGATAGGAGGTATGTTTTGTATTTTGAACTCCAGGTGCTTTTTGGTTTATTTGCAATATCAACTACCCTACACTCATTTGTTTAAAAAATTATTTAAAAATATATAAACCCCCCATATGCATGTAATATATCAGCTATTGTTCTAGTTGGACCAACTTCCCTTTATTTATCTTTAAAGTAATACCCAGCTACATCTTAAATCCATCCAAAGAAAATACAGTCTGAAGACGGGGTGTGTTCTCTGCAATGCAATTTACTGTACAGTTAGAAAGCAAAATGTTAAATGAAGAGGATTGTTTGTTTTTTAATAAACACTCTGAGGTCTAGATTAAAACAACCAACATTTTAACTGAATGTCTAAAGTGATTCTCCTTTTTTCCAAGTTAGTCTTGCATTTTTTTTTTTGGGTTTGGGTTGAATGAAGACTTTCCTTTAGACATCATACAAGGGGTAATAAGTGTATATAACATTAAATAATGTAACTTAGATGTAGATCCCAAATGTATTTGGATGTACAGATTTACTACAGAGTACTTTTTCTGATGATTTGGTGTAAAAATGTGTGATTTCGGGTGGCTTTTTACATCTTGCCTGCCATTGCATGAAAAGTTGGGGTTTCTTCACAATGTGTGTATGTCATGCTTTTCTGTTCTATTTCTCAAGCTCTTACAGAAATTAAATTTGTAATTTAGAACATTTTAATTTTTGTTAATCCTATCTGAACACTTGTGTAACATCAAAAGCACAGTTGCTTTAGAGTGTTCAGAAAACTAAAATAAACTTTTCAGACAAAAATGTTTTGATTGTGAAAATAGATGAGTTTGCAATTGAGAATGTTTGAAAAGGCAATACTGCTGAGCGCCAGTTTCTGTATACAGTATTAGTGTGGTTTTCATCTATCCAACTCCCATGCTTTGAATTCAGAATTTGCTTACAACTGTATTGTTCAATACGACTCCAAAGTGAATGACCAACCCAAAAAGATTTTTCTTGGCTGTGGAGAAGTGTTTTGTGATCCAGCCAGTGTACCCAGAAAAGTGGGGGTAAGCGTGGACTGAAATAAATGGGCAAATAAAGGTTAAGTCTTTCTAAGATGACTGTTAATTATGCACTGTATTTAGCTATAAATACCCTGAATATGTTTGTGACAGATTTGAGAGCCACTTGGCTTGATGTTTTCATGGGGTTTTTTGTAGGCATCTGCCATGTAGGGATGTTTTCATCAGTGTGGCTGTCTGAAATAGAGCACCTGCCATGGGTCTGCCATGGAGAAGGAAACTTTCTGAATTTAAAAAATGAGCCAAGTATTTGTATTGATCAGGACTGTATTGTCTCTGTATAAAAAGTACTGATAATGCAGTAGCCACAATGAGAAGCATCCATGTTTTGGCAGGGTTTTGTTAGGGCTTGAGTGAACTGTGCAGGTAGGTAATAGTGGGAAGCAGTGCATCCTGCTGTGTATGGCTTCTGTAAAATATTTGAGCTTTCACCTCTGATTTCCCTGACCAATTTTAACCAATCTGTCAGAAAATAATAATTAAGTTTTGCTTCAAGTGAATCATTGGTGTCTGCCGTTGAAGAGAATAATTTTTATTTTAGATTTGAAGTACAGGCCAATTTTAAGATCAGCTTATAAACTGAGTCAACAATTAGTTCATCTTTGTTCCAAAACACGGAGACTTAAAGTAAAGAATGGATTTTGTACTAGTACTTGCTAGTGCATGCAGCTGTGGGAAGCCCTCTTTTCATCCATGTTCTTCTAAATCTGAAGTGAGAAGCCATTATCTCCGTACAATAAATACATTAAGTACTCTGCCAAGATAAAAGTTTTTTAAAGGGAATGTTTTGATAATGCGTCTGCTTCTCTATTTAGAGCACTGCTATGTGATTAGTCTATCAGAAACTTCACTAAACCGTTTGTGAATTTCGTTTAATTGCTTTTTAATGCCACAGGATGGTGGGCTGCCTACTTGCCTTTTCTATCCTCTGGCATTACTGGCTTTCGCATATCCAGATAGGATTGTATATCTTCTAAAGTGACATTGAAAAGATACTTACTGCACAGGCATTGCTTTTGTTTCTGCAAGCAAGTTCCTCTGGAGAAGTACTGTGTTTAAATAATTGACATTTTTATACAGGCACCCTAGCACGTAAGTTGGGAGTTTGCTTTGTTTTCCCCCTTTTGGTTTCTGAAGGAGTGCAAAATGTGACCAGTTTTCAACAGTTTGTCTTTATGGTTGTTATTTGGGGCAAGGCTGTTTGCCCCCTTTCCCCCTCCTTGCCCTCCTCCCCAGAAATATGGGTATAGCTTGAACCATCTTGCTTAATAGAAATTGGAAGCTCTCTGCTTAGATGATGTAGTCCTTCCTCTTTTATGGAAGAAATAAAGATCTTACAGACAACACTCTTCTTACCATGGTTGTTTCTTAAGAGTTTCTGGTTCTTGAATTCAGGCTTTTTGATAACTCTTCAGTTGGCTGCTCAGTGCTTCTCTTCCCACTTCTGGTACAGGGGCCAGGGATTTGGGTACCTAGTTGCATAAGCAATAGCCAATCTTGACCAAATGTTTTAAGATACATATAACGGCACATATTTTCAGTTGAGGCAGGGTGCACATAAAAAGTGCCTCTAGTAATTCATATATGAAAAGGGGGTACCCTGGATTGGAGGAAATGGAGACTGCAAATAAACATTGCATTATGATCTTTTTGATGTCTGAATGTTTTGAAGCCACAGTGTCTTAATTCCTCTCCAGAATTACATTCCAAAGTGTGTAAAGAGCACAGAAATTGTGTTTTGTAGGATAGTCCTAAGTGTATTTCTTTAACAAGTTTCAGGTTAAGAAACAAACCCAAAACACTAACACTTTTTACACTTTGGTACTAAAACAGTAAAATTGATAGTACATTCTTATCACTATCATTACTGCAGAGCTAACACAAAGGAGAAAGTTACATTTTGCTCTGGCTTCAACATCACCAGCATCTAGCCAAATTTGCCCAATGAAGCATATATACACAGCTTTACTGAACACAGCAAAATTTTGTAATTGTGAGTGCTTCAGGAATTTCTCCACTGGAATGTGTCCGGAAAGCATCAGCTCAGGAAAAGACAAGTCTCCAGTCTGTGGACAAGTAAACAATAGTTGAAGCTGGAGTTTAGGGCTCCTGTTACCTTGAATGAATTCTTGACTCTGCAGCTTGTGGTTCATTTTAAGTCTGTTGAAACTGTAGGTTGAAGAAGAATTCCAGTTTTGGATCCCTTGGATCTTTTCTAGGTAAATGCACTATGGCAGAGCAGCCCTGCAATAGCTGTTAGCACTGCTGCTCTCTGAAACAAGTGTCTCATACTATGCAAACCCCTGCTGTTGTTGGACTTCAGCTGGAATAAAGCCACACTTGAAAGTGTTGAAGTAATGTGTTTATGGCTTGCATTCTTCAGGAGCATCATATCTTGGGGGGAAAAAAAGTGTTTTGGTGCCATTTGTTTTCCAAAGTCTTTCAAGGGAACATTTCCATTCTGCTAAATGGCTTCAATGAGAGAATTCTCAAAACTTGCAGAGGAGACATCTGCATGTACATTCTGCAGGTAGTTTCCTGCATCTTGTGCTTTTATCCAGGAGTGCTTTTTCAGTTCAGGGAAGGGGCTGTTAGAGTATTTACTTTCGTTCAGTGGTTCTGAAATTTTTCTTCCAATTTAGGGTCTTGACTTGTGCAGGGAAACTGTAAAGATGATGGAAGGATCCATGAATCTGGAAAGCTTTGTCTAGTTCCAGGAAATTCAAGCAGTTCTTGGAGAGAATCACTTTAAAGGGCAGAAATTTGTTTGGGAAAAGGATAAGAAAACAGCTTTTTTACCTGGTGGACTAATCTATTTGAAAGGCAGGCCTTGAAACAGATTTGCTATTAATAATGTCATGGCCCCCAGCCCTGTACTGGTTACAGTGTTTTTATTGTCATCAGTGTATTTGCCACAGTGCAAGGTTTTTGCAAAAAACCAAGGACTCATCTGTCATGAACAAGGGAGTGATATTGTCTGGTACCAGCAGTTTTGGCTTATTGATATATTGATTTTATTACCAGCTCTTAATAATACAATACAGAAGAATATGTTGAACGTCTCTGGAGGTTCTACGATGCTGAGGCTTGTTTTGTTATGAAAACCAAACCCATTTGAACTTCCCTTACATTCTAGATACATCTCCTTCAGGACTATGGGCTTGGAGCATTCCAAAACATACCTACACAAGCTCCTGCTTATCCTTCATTTGGCATCACATGACTACAGCATTCCAGAAAACACATGCATTTGTAGAATTGGGAGTTTAGGTACAATTAACAAAATACCTGATTTTACAGAACTGTTATTTTACAGTTCTCCTGATATTGTGAGGTGCTTACCCATATGGTACAGTGGTTACGTAGACAGATTCCACTTCACCAAAGCCTAGGCCTAAGTCCTGTAAACTGGAACTGCTGGATCTGGGTGAGAAAGGCCAGTCTCCAGCAGTTCTGTGTAACAAGTGCCTGACCTAGAAAAACATGCTACAGTTAGACACCACACAGTGAATTTTTTTTTTTTTTTCTGAACCATGTGTGTCACAAGCTTTTATTTGGATTCTGAAATGTTTTGAGAGCTGTAGTAACTAACTCTTTCTGGGAAGCTTCCAGACAGGGCTGTGAACATCATGGGAGACTGAACTCAAGGGAGCTTTTGTGGCTGCTCATTCTCATTTTCCAAAGGTTTATATCACGAATTTCAAACTTAGAGTACTAAGCAAGGCACAGTGGTTATCTGTGCTACTAGACATGAAATTCTCCTTTAGATTTCATTTTATGCTGTTTGTTCAATCTGAATCACTTGTCTTACCACTTTATTGGGCTGCGAAAAGTGGGTTATGTAATTAACAGTGTGACGCTTTTCTTGCTCTGCTACACAGGAGTAACTGCAAGAACGGGGTGGAAATTTTCTCCTTATTTTCTTATAATGTCTGGCCAGACATTAGCAGGTGAATAGTGAATATTACCTACTGTTTGTTTTAAAAAGATATGACAGTTTTACAGAGTCAGGCACCCATTTACCTGCAAGAATTGGAGATCTGTATGATGAAATGTTGAAGAAATACCATTAGGTTACTTAAGTTCTGCATTTGGATTCTGCAGAATCATTTTTAGTAATTTAATTGGCAAGCTGAAAATTGATATTTGTTGAGAATTTATTTCTGTTTACCACACTACCAGAAAATGATCAAACACCCACCTTTGTCTGAAGTTGAAATTACCATAATTTTTCATGATGTCTATAGCAAAATAAATAATGAAAAAGGAAATCACTGATCCTGCTTTTAGTGATCTAAAGAGTGACTTGTGAGATGAACCTATTTCAAAGTGTTGCTTACCTAAGAAGAGGAAATACCTGCATGTTCTGTGTGTGCGGTTTGGATGAAGATGTTACTGTAGTTAAATTGCTGTACAGAAATCCTGTGCAGAAGCTGTAATTGGGAAAATTCTCTAAGGCAATTTTTAATGAAGCAATAATTCTGCTTTTCTGAGAGAATCATTAAATTCTACCCACTTGTCAAACAGCCTTAACTCTGGTGGCATATGTTTCAGCCCCTGTAAAGGATGCCTGCCTGTGAACAGGGAAGTACAACTATCCCATCCTCATCTCATGACAGAGGATTGGAGAAATGTTTATACTTTCCCAGATTTATTCCTCTGCATAAAGAGAAGAAAAAAGGAAAAAGACTGAATTTTTCCTATGGTAAAAAGTACTTTGGAAAAAACAGTGGATTCTGCTCTTCAAAGTTTGAACAGATGGATGCTTTTCCAAAGATGTTCCCATGCCCTTCTTCTTAACCTTGCAGCAGAAATTACCAAAACCACCAGCTTCGCTCAATGCTTTTCAAGCAAAGCTGACTCCTATATGAACCCTGAAAATGGGTTTTGAGTGAAGTAATGAAACATCAGTTTGACATGCCTCAGTTTGGGAACCAGTGGTCAAGCCAAAATTCATGCTTACAGATAAGACAGATTTCTCTCCCTGCCTCCCACAGTTTGTCCCTACAAAGCTCAAAATTACCCCAAAAGTATCTTGGTTTTTCTCACATAGTTGAAGGATTGCATTAATTATGGGAAAAATGTTTGGTGCTTTTTTATGTGGGATGACTTAAAATCCTGCCTGCTGCTACTTTGGTGAACAAAAAGGAGTTTTCCAACCATGTCTTACTTCTAGCTTCTCTAAGTGGCAGTGCCTGTTATGACAGGGCTGTTATTAATTATACATTGAGTTGTTAATGCACAGGTGAATGTGCCTGTGACTGCAGTGAGCTTTGTATGGAACACATGTATGTGTCAGCATCTTTAAAGATTTCTTTTAGGTAGCAAACCCTTTAACCTTATGGGAGACACTTCATGGGTGGTAATGCAATTAACATGATAAAAAATTAACCACCCCCAATCTGCTGCACAAGAAACTAAAATGGGTGATGGAAAGAAGAGGGAGCCGGGGTTGATATGTATTTTGTCACCTGGATTTGTCCGTAACTGGTCCAGGAAGAAGGGATGTCTGAAGAGTGGTCAACTCTATCAGTGATAAGGGAGTCAAGAGCAATAGACTGCTAGATAAAACCAGATGGAGAGAAAAGGAGATGGGGGAGTGAACAGGCTTTGTCAGGGTGGGAAGCCTGTAATGGTACTAACAGAGAAAATTGTGTTAGAGGTGGATGAGGCAAAGGGAGGGTGATGGTTCTGCAGAGTGCCCCGTGGTGCCTCTAGGCAGTGGTGCAGCTCATTGGGCTACACCTGCAGCTGGGACTCTTTCCTACCGTGAAAAAAAGCAATGAAAGCAATGAAAATGAGGGGTACTGGAAATGCAGAGAGAAGGAGAAAGAGAATGCTCTGCATTCAGAGAGTCGTGCCCCATCTCTCTGAGACTCCATCTGCCCTTGTATTGGTGATGCAAATACCTTGGTGCGTTTGGCTTTTTGTAAACTTGGCAGCAACTGTGGAACCAGCAGGGGGACAGGCTCCAAGGGACTGGTGTCTCAGTCACTTTGTTAGAAGATTTGGTGGACCCAAGTGCCGGCAAGAGGGAAGAAGCAGGTTTTGTAGAAGACCTAACAAAATTTGTGTGTGTTTTGGCCTCAGGACATATTGCGTGCAGGGATATTCCATCAGCGCTAAGTAGCTCACACATAGCTTTGCTCATGGATGTTATTCAGAAAGAGCTGTGTGCATTCTTGCTCAGCGAGGCTTGAAAGGACAGTGGATTTTGTCTGCATGTTTTGGGCAGGAGAGGGTTCTGCAAAGGAAAAGACTGGCTTTCATAGCAATAGATATGGATTGTTTTGTTTCCAGATAATTAACTGTTAGTGTCACGAGTTGCACTGCTGATGTGAGACTTCGCTGACTGTTTTACCAGCTCAGATGAAAAAGATCCTTTCCCAGGGCTTCCTGTGTTCCTTAGTTGCACTGATGTGGCCCTGCCAATCAATATGACATGAGTTGATCTCCTAAAGACCAGGTAGCAGTCATTGCTCTGGGTACACTGCTTTGGCTGCCAGATGCAAAGTGCCATGATTGTTACTGAGAACCATTTCTAGAATGTTTGAGCAGCTCTCATATTGGAGACTTCCAGAATCTGCTGTAGTAGGGCAACTTTATTGTTTATGTGTGGATAATAGTAACAGAACTCTTCTAAACTCCCTCACAGACTCACTCTAATTGCACAATTAAGGATCCACATTTTAATTTGCTCTCTTCCTCCTTCAAAGCTGTAGCATGTCCTCTTCTATGTCCATCCATGTCTATGATAGAGGTTCTGTGTGCAGAAGAGGTTAAGCTCCCCAGAGTAGATTGTCATGCTGGAAGAGGTTAACAAGTGGCTTCTATGTGGTCAAAAGACTGTTCTTAGTGGGTGACAGCCCAGCTTTCCACAGGGATGACAAGGATTTGTGATGCTGATCAGGGAAGCTGTTGACCATCCTTACAAGGGTTCAAACTTTTATTTTCCAGGTTCCCATACCCTGAGAAAGTAATATTGCCAGGACCTTCTTTGCAGAAAGAAAAGAGCAGCTAATGCTCTTATCTCCTAAAAGCTGGGAGTCCTGAAACACAGAGAGGTGATCAGATTTTCATTTTAAAATAACCATTACACTGCTCTTTGTCTGGCAAAATCGCAGAAAGTAGCAACTTAATATAGAAAAAGTAAAAGTAGGTAGTGTGTAAATGAGCAGTATAAAACTCAGGAGATGGATATAGTTACCTAAATTTAGTCTGACGATTGTTTGTCTATGTTCCTCTTCAAAAACCTACAGTGATGGAAACTCCCTGGTTCTTCATGGCAAACTGCTCTGGGACTTCCCTGTTCTACTGCTAAAAATCTTGCCTGAAGCCTGAATCTTCCTTGGTTCATTGAACACCAACTGTAAGAAACTCCAGTGTGTTTGATTAACAGAGTTTTTCTCCATCGTCTTCATGTCAGAGTTTGATGCAGCCTTTTTGGCCTCTGTGATGGCTTAGAGAGGATTTTAAATATTAAAAAGGAGGCAGGGACAACAGTCAGGAACAATTTGCAACAGCCTGCATTGCTGCTGAGGAGATGCCTGAATCATGTTGTGCCTTTTTATGCTGAGTTATCATTCATTGCTGTGGGCTGGAAGAGAAGTGACAAATTTATGGATGGCAAATGATTATCTGTCTGAGTGAAGGGAGGGCTTGGAGTCCATGCTGTATTGGGAAGTGCTGCTTGAAGATCCTGCTGTGGAAGCTTGGAAGTACTCAGCTGAAGGAGCAGTTATGGCACAGGGAGATTATGGTGTACATGTTCACCCCAAGAATCCCCACTGAGCTTGTACCCTTGTCAGCTCTCCTCTGCTCACCAAGATGGCATCTGTACCCTGTCTAATAATGCTACATCTGCTGAGCAGCGTAGGAATGGATGATCAACCCGTCAGTATTGCTCCAGCCTCAGACTGTAATATCTTGTCAGACCAGAGGCTATGCTAGGCAGCGTTTAATTCATGCGGAAGTGCCTGTGGCCCTTGTGAGATGAATCTTAGGATGATTCAGTACCCAGTGAGGTGGCTGGGCTTTGGGCATCTGCCCTTTCCCTGTCACTGTGCAAATAGCAGAGTCATCATGCCTGGGTGAACTACCTCCTTCACAAGCCAGCAGCCCTAGAAGTATGGTGCTTTCCAGTGTGTTACCCTGTGCTCTGCTGTTACAGATGTCCAAGATGCCATATAGGCTCAGACAGCCATGATCCACTAGATCCGGAACAAAGGTGTAGATTTTGATGCAACTGAGCATCTTGCATGTGATCCATCTCCTTGATTTCCCAGGCCTTGCTGGATATGGATCCTTCCAAAGCCAAAATTTCCAGTAAAACAGCCCAGTTGCCCTGAAAATTACTTTGCATAGCAGGTGAGAGGAATAAATGCACATCTTGATGTTTAGTCCCATCCTTCTTAATTTCTCCCATTCTTTAATTTGAAGTGATTTTTTTCCCCATCGTTCTCCATCCGTGGTCTAACAACTCCACTTAGGCACGGATTTTAAGGCTGCGATGTGAAACGTTGTTTCTCCCGGCGGCGGATCAGCTAATTCTCTTTGGCTGCCTCTGAAGTACCGACTGAGAGAAAATAATACTAATAACAGTAGTTGTAACTAATTGTAGTATTAACAGTTACTACATTTTTAATGTATTTTATTATTGCAGTGGCGGCTCTTGCTCTCAAGTGCAGCGAGAGGCAGCAGCTGCACCCCCGACCCCCGCGGGTCGGGCGGGGCGGGGCGGGGCCGAGGCGCGGGCGCAGCCGTGATTGGCTGGCGGCGCCGTGAGTGGCAGCGGCGTTGCCCCCCGCGGCCCCGGGGCC
>VZRN01004182.1:835513-923227 GCA_013397935.1 Dasyornis broadbenti
ACGCTGGGGGAACCGGAGACGGCGGAGGAGCTGATGGAGTACCGCGACCCTTGCAAAGCCGGTAGGGAAGCGGGCTGGCTGCAACTCTGGGAGAAGTTTGGAAGCACGGTGGCGGTGGACAGGTGTCCCTGCGAAGCGCTCTTCGGTATCTCGCGTCTGCCCGGCCGAACCGTGGCCAGGCTCATCTGGCAGCGGCGGCGGGAGCCCTCCGGTTCGGCCGGGAGCCGCCTCGGCATCCCGCTGCCCTCCGAAACCAAGCGGGTTCCCGGCGAGCTCCCCCGCTGGCTCCGGCCCGCCGGGGCTGGAGGGTTCTGGTTGCCCTCAGGCCCGCGCCTCTCTGCCCGCGTTGCCTGGGGGCTGTAGCCCCGGGTGGGAGGCTGTTCCTGTTTTTTTTTTTTTTTTGTAAATCGCCTCACAGCCTCACACCGCTCCCCACCTGTCCCACTCCCTCCCACGCGAGATCCCCTCTGCAAAACCAGGGAAGTGCCCGGCCGTGCTTTGCATTTTGGGGTTGGGGGTTCTCCCCCCACCGACCCCCAACCATATTGGCTTTTTCTGTGCATTTTCACAGCCTTTTGGCGGGTGTTCGAACTTGCCCCGAGCTCTGCCCGGCCCGAAGTTGCTGTGCGTGCCCCGGAGCGGTGGCGCTTGGCGGGGCTCCTCGGGGCGCCCGGCGGTAGGGAGCCGGCGCGACTCGCCGCGCACACAGCCCGGCCTCCCGGGGCATCCAGGTGCTCCATAGCTGCCTGTGTGCAACTTAGCACATCTTCTCCAAGAAGCCTCCAACTGCTCCCTCCATCGCTTTCTTGGAGTTTTTCCTTCCCTTGTCAGACTGCACTCTGCTCGTTGCTTTTTATCTATTTGTGAACTTGTTGCATTTTATCTATTTGATTTCTAAAAACGCTGTTGTCATCCCCATGTCGATGTTGAATTCCCGCAATTTAAAGAGAATGTGGACCCAGATTTTCTCTTTGGAAAACTAGGAGGTATTCTTGATGTGAGTGTAACTCATTTTGGTTCCAGCTCTTGGAGAATGTTGTAGTCTTGTGAATTGTTTCTCTGCTGAGAAATTGGCAACTGATACCTTGTGTTAGATTTACAGATAACTTTGTGTGAAGCCCTGTTTTCTTAATGCTGTAGGAGTGGAAGAAAGAAAGGAGTTTCTTTGTGTGTGATGTTCTTGGTCTTTTGAGTTGGGGCTTTACCCCCTGAATGTGCTCCTAGCTGTTCCTCAGTGTCCCTTGGTGGTAGCTTCCCTTGTTATCAGCTCTCTCCTGCCTTCTTTTGTGGTACTTGCAACCGTATCTGCTCACTTAGACGAGCTTCGTCAAGGTAATGTCTGTCAGAGCTTCTGTGCCTGGTACAGCAAGTTTAGCTGGCCTTGTATGGCTGAGTGTGGTGGGTTTCCTTCCAAAATTCTGCTCAGTCCTCTCCAGAGAGTATTTTTTGCACAAAACGTTCCCTTGATCAACAAGTCATCTGTCATTTGATATATGGTTTGGTGTGTGAGGAGGTTAATTCTTTTTAATGAATATGGGATCCAGCCCAAACATGCTTTACTGTATTTGTGTCTGCTTCTAAATGGTAACGAATTGATCTCTCTTTTCAGTGAAAGTGTTTGTTAGTGAGACTGCTATGACTTGGAGAGCTACAGGTACAGTGCTGTGGCCTTCCCATCTGAAAATGTATTATCCTTGCTTTCTCCTCAAAATTGTACCATCATCTCTGCTGCCTCACTTGCCCTTGTGACTGTTGGGTGCTGCTGTCAGATCAAGTACACGGAGGATGAGGAATACTCCTTTCAGGACCACACAGAGAACATTTACTTTATTTGACTTCTCTACATCTAACAGGAAACCTGTGGCAGAAAAGGAAAAAAAAAAAAAAATCATTTTCCCAGCTTTCCATTTACTTGCCTTCACTGCAGGACCTTTTATTTTTTTTCTCCTGCAGTCCTCTCATTTCCCAAGTTCTCTTCCGCTCACTTCTGCGTGCCCACAGAAAAGACCCTGGACTGCCAATGACAGTCTCTCTTCATTTACATCAGCACCTCCTCTTGTGGTGGGTAGAAAAACCTTGTGTATTATTCTTGTTAATTCAATTCAGGCAGGATCAATCACAGAAATTATCTTTTTTTTCTGGCTTTCAGTGTTTGCCTCTCATCCTTGTCCAATATCTTCTTTCCAATAGAAAGGGAGGAGTGAACAAGACCTGTGGAGGTCACACAGGTGATTCCTTTTCCTCCCAGAGCAGGCTGGTGTTTCAGGCAGTGCTGGCTCACAGCTGTTTGTGGTGGGAGCTACCAGCATTGCTCTAGCTTCCTGACCTGAGGCTCCAGTACTGCAGTTGAGTCTGCCTTTCTCACCCAGTTGTACACATGTGGAGGTCAGTATGGTGCCTTCTGCTTTGCCACAGCCTCCTGCATGGTGAGCACTGGTAGACACCATTACCAGCTTTCTCAGTTTTCAGTCTTGTTTTCTATAGAAGAAAGAGACTCTGGTTCTTTCTGTGTGTCCTGACTGGTTGTATTTCCAAGCTCTCTGTTACAGTTTCTATTCATGTGGCTGTGCCCACGTAAAGTGCAGAGCACTTAGGGACCAGGACGCTCCTTACATGTCATGTACCTGTCTCAGTACACTGAATAGTTCTGGTTTTTAAAGTTAGCTCCAAGACAAACCAAACAAGGCTTGTACGACATGGACCAATGTTAGACCCTGCCTTGCTTTCGCAGCCTACTTCCTGTCCTAGATCATCAGCTCCTAGTGAAGCTAGGCAGGTGTTCACTGCTGCAAACATCATCTCAAAGGGTTAGTTGAGCTAAGATCAATAAGTGATCTATTTCTATTAGTGAAACAAGGTGAAGACACCATTAATAGAGTTGTCTCTCCAAGAGGGCTTGTCTGGGCTGTTGTCTAATGCCTGTATGGGAAGTCTATCGCACTCTGCTCCTGATGAACTATAGCAGTGACAAGTCTTCTTAACTTCCTTAGGCCTGAGTTCCTCCACTCGTGGGACAGTGTCGGGATCTGTCAAGAAGCATGACTGGAGAGGGCAATGGCTGCAGACCTGCTGTGAAATGCTCAGGTGTCTGGTATGTTTTGCAAAGGGAAACAGGTGGTCTGTGGAAACAGAGCTGGCACTGTGAGACTTGTGGTGATGCTTCCATCGTGACTGTAGGCACAAACTCCTGTGCATGGTCCTGTGGCTGCAGATGGTATGCAGTCTCTTAGCCCATTGTGAAGACAAGCTGCTGCTCCTCTTACATGATTTCCAAAGCTGTTAAAACGATGGTGCTTTCTTTTTATTATCTCTTAATTTTTTTTTTTAAATTTCCTGTGGGCTAATGGCTGTCACCCAGAGGCTGTGATGAATTTAAATCTGGCAGGTTGTGACATGAAAGCTTGGCAGTTCCTCAGCCCTGCGGCTCATGCCCTGACGTTGAGTGCCGACTGTCTGTGGTTGTTCTGCTAGACTGGGAGTGGAAAGTCTGGCACATGCTCCTCTCTTGCATTAGTGGAGGATGTAATAATCTCCTGCAGCAAGGCAGGAGGGACAGCACAGGGCAGTAACCTCCCAAATCACTGCAACCACTGAGCTACTGGTATCAACACATGCCCAGTTACCAGGGCTCAGCTGATGGGCCATAACTCCACTACTGCTCAAGCTCTTAACTCCATCCATCCAGGATTTTCTTTTCCTAATGTGACTGCTTTCCTGCCTTTTTGTAAGGCAGAAAGAAACAAGGAGATTCCTGAATGGCTGATCAAGGGGCAGCTGAGGCAGGGCTGCACTGTCAGGTTGAGTTGCCAGCGAAGGTGGCAGTGCTGACTCTGTGAAGTGGATTTTGCTGAGTGTTGCAGCAGGTCCCCTGGAACTTTTCAAAGGGAGCAGTACAAAGGTTCCTGCCCGGATCTGCTCTGTAATAGATGAAAAAATGTCATAACCCTGACATGTGCTTTGAATGGATCTGCTGCTCAGGGGATCCAGCTAAGGACACCCAGGCCAGTGTGCAGGTTTGAGTGAGGCTGTGTGACAGGCAGGCAGCAGGATAAACCATGGATACCTTCTAAACAAAACAAGCATGTCCTTCTGAGACTCCTCAGACAAATTGGAACCAAAGGAATTAAATAGACTGTAATTTGTTCTGGTAGTTATTTTGGTGCAAGCTTGTAAAAACTTTAATTTGAAGTGAAGAGCAGAATCTCTGAGGTTCAAAGTGACCTCTGGGGATATCATCCAGCTTATGTCAACAAGGGAAGGTGGGAGGTGTAAATAGGAGGGATAGCTGGGCACTCAGTAACTTGTCCTCTGATTGTGTACAGGCTCAATGATCCCTTCCTTCTATCTCAAACCTGCCATGAAGCTCTTTTCTGCTTGCCAAGGGAGGAGAAAAAGCTGCAGTTTGATCTCACTGTCTTAGTTCCTGGGTACTTTGACTTCTAGCATGGTACTTCCTGCCTTTTGTGAGCTGGAGGTGCAGTGCAATAGCTTGTCATCCAGGGAGGGGTCCATTGAGGGTGTTCTGTGTTGGAGTCCTGTTTTTCTCTGCTCTGAGCAGTTCACCCTGGTGTGACATGTCCTGACTACAGGCTGACCAAGTCCTGACATGGGTCAACCTACATGTCTTGACCCCCAGGCCAAATGCAGTGTTTCTCTGTGCAGGTGTTTACATTAGAAATTGGCAGAGCTGTCTGCCCAGCCATGTGCTCCCAAGGCACAGGCCAAAGGGGACTTGGGCTCCTGCTGCCTCTGTGTGTCTCAAGAGTCCTTCAGGAGGGTTTGTGTTGCTGAGGAGAGCCAGACCAAGGAGGAGTAGCCTAGGTACAAATGAGCCTTGCAAGCAAGCTCAGCTTCTTTCCATGAGATTTTGATCTCTCCATGGCTTTTGCTCTGGGCCTTTGCTTGCAGGTCTCTGACTGGCCTGGAGAGGCCTGGCCTGGAGAGGCTGCAAAACAGAGGAGGGCCCTGGCAGGAAGATAGTGCCTAGAAAGTGAATTAGTCCCCATGGATTTTGTGGAGTTCTCAGGATGTGAGCTCAAAAGGGGAAGAACTGAGGCAAGAGACGTGAGTGGGCATCGGCTGAACAGTAATCCCATATCTCCTGTTTCTTTTATCACTAGAAAAGTTATTAGAGAAGCAGTTGGGCAATGATAGCTCATCTTTTCCTGCAAACTACTGCTCCTTCAAGTGTGGATTCTGCTTGTCCATTACAGGATATTACTGTGCATCCTTGTTCCTGCTCCACCTGCTGATTTGATCCACCAGCTTCTAAATGCCCCGTGCAGTTAGAGTTCTTACACCGAGTGCTGTCCCAAGAGCTACAAATTGTGCTTCATTGTTGATCTGTTCCTCGCAGCTCTTCCTCTGTATAGGCACAGTGCCTTTTATTCTAGAGACAGCACATTTCATTCCAGCTGTGGCGCAAACATCTGAAGTCAGGTGCAGACATTTCTGTGGGCAGCTGAGGAATTTGCTATTAGGAACTGAAAGCCTTGAGGGGGTAATCAAATGAGAAAGGGGAGAGAGCATCTGCAAAATCTGAGTTATTTGAATGTTGTTTGGTTTTTGAGTGGGATGCAGATGCTGTTTTCCCTTTTGGGTGCATAGATCCATCATGTTATCAGGGCAACTAGAAAGCTCTTTGCAGGCTGGGCTATGGATCCAGCCCACTCACTTCCTGACAAGGGCTTTCCTGCAATCTTGCAAGTGGTCTGTTTAGTTTGGCAGTGGTGGGAGCACTGGCAGAGTGTGTGCCAACTTGGCCTTTGCTTGGGAATCAGAATCCTGTGAATAAATCTCATTTGCATCTTACAGATTTTCTATAAAACTTTGAAGCCTTTAGGCTTGTATGGCAAGTGGCAGTGCAGCTGTGGTAGAGGTACCAGTCCTCTGGTGTGGGGTCTGAGTTGTAGAAGAGGGTGGGAGCCATAGGCTTACCCAAGGGCAGTCACTGTGGTGGTGGCAGTGCTGAGAGCTGAATCCTGGTCTCCTGACATTAGAAGGTATATGGCCTTCCACAAAAGAAAGCGTCCTTTCTTTTCCACCAATGGTTATAGGAGTGCTTTGAGAGAAGAGTCTGGGATATGACCCAGTCTGTGGATTCTTCAATGCTGAGCTGATGGAAACTTTTATAGAGGAACGAGAGAGCTCTCACTGGCAATCATTCCCCTTGCATTTATTCCCTGGTACATTGCAGGAAGGGTTAATTGCTCAAGGAGGAAATTGGCTCTTTTTGGGTGGTCTGCAAAAGAATGAAAGACCAGACTCTTCAGTCTCTAATTTACTTGCTTTGGGGAGGTGACAGCAGTTACAGAACGGAAAACAGGTGGGTGAATGCTACTGGAGTCACTCTTCAGTGATGCAGCTGTTTGCCATTGAGGAGGTGTTTTGCAGTGAGGTAGAGCTGCAGCAGAAGCTTCCTCCTCAAAAGGAAGGTTTAAGGTGACTTCTATTATAATCCTAGCTGAGCACAAGCTAATGGCTCTGGCATAAAGAAGTAGTAACCACCAACCCTTTTATTGCACCTGAGATTCCCAAGCAGGGAAGTCAGTGGCCTGGGGAATTGGAGAGCAAAACCTTACGATCACTGTGACTTGAGATCTGGGTCTGAAGTCCTTCCAGTGTTTACCTGTCTTCTTGATATCTAGCTAGATCATGCTTGATCTTTGACACTTCTTGGGGTGTATTGGATCTGCTTGTCATGCATGAGATGTAACCCTCTGTGCATACCTACATCTTGGGATTTAGCAGTGGGTAGGACAGAGGATGGGCAAATTTAGGACAGAGGACTTCCCCCCCCGCCCCTTAAAAAAAGCCTGGTAGAGTGGGGAGAGGTGCTTGCAGTTGTCATGGATACTTCTCCAGAGCTTTTATTGAACTTTATAATCTGGGTGCAGTTCACAGGTGTATGCCCTTGACCACAACCTGCACAGATGGGATCAAGGAATATTGCTTGTTCTTCAGCTGTTCTGTAGCATAAAGATTAGCAAGTCACAGAGTCCCAGAAAAAGGCATTTAGAAACTGTGCTGTAAGTCTTTCAGGATTTAAAAGTCCACAAAGGTAAGGATTTTGGTTGGTGGCACTTTCCATTTGTTTGATTACATTATACCTTTGTAGTTGTGCTTGGAGATTTTATTCTCTTCCTGCTGTAACCTGTGTAGTGTGCCTACCCTTGCTGATGGTTAACACAAGAAGTTGCTGCATTTACTGGTAACCCACCTCTTTCTTTCTGCTAAAACTGTGCCAGTGGATGTCTCCCAGGTGAGTGGCCTCTGGCCCAGTCTGGGGAGGAGCTGTGTGGCTGTAGATAGCTGCTGCAACATGCGCAGGCTCCCACGTTAGACCTTGGGAAATGGACGGTGCCATGTGCCTGATACACTGATACATTCCAATCTGCTTTCCCTGATACTTTAATTACCTTTTTTTTCCCATGGCCTTTGCTGCAGAGACCTTTGTGCTATCTGCCTGCTTCCCTCTGTGTTTCCTACAGATTCATTTCAGATGTTGCCCAGTTTCCCTTTTGCTGAAGCCCTCTTCAAACTCTGCCTGAAGGGTTGCTCAGATCCTTCTGTGCTTCCTACCTCTGCTTCCTCCCACCTCCTGCAGGTGTTTTGCAATGCCTTCTTCCCCAGGATGTACCTGGGGTACCACATCTCCTTTACCTTCCTGGCAGTAACTCCCGGAGGTCAGCAGATTCTTCTATCCTTGCTCACCCAAGGGCAGCCCCCTTGTGAATCCACCTGTTGTGCTGCACTTGATCAGACAGTTCTGTGCAACAGGCTGCTTGCTGTAGTAAATGGGCTGCTCTGCCCAGCTCCCCTTCCCTTTGAGAAACAGGAGGGGAATGCAGGGCTGACTTCTGTGACTCGGAGTGCAGAGCTATCTATGCTGAGGAGGTGATGATGGGACTGGGGGGACAGTGACCTGACAGGGCAGTCTGTGCTGATTTAGAGATCAGCAGGCTTGGAAGAAAGGAGGCACCTCTGACACTGAATGACTGTTATCCTGGATCACAAGTATTGCAGGTATTAAACTGCAACAAAACCACTTTTCAACTAGTGCTGAAATGTGATTTCAGTAGTCAAAAGAGATAGATGACTAAGCAGAAACTGGCTGTTGTTGTGATTCAACTGCTAGGTCTTCTGGGTTTGTTTGGTTTTTGGTTTTTTTGCTCCTTTGTTGCAGCTGATCTTCCAGAAATGCTGATCTCCGAGCTTACTTTGACGTTCAGACTCATTCTAGCACTTCCTGAACAGGAAGGTTCCCTGTCAATAGAAACTGCTTAAATGTGCAAGGAAGTCCTTGATTAAAGAACTCTCAATGATTGATTACTCTTTCTTGGCCAGTTTGTGTCAGCCCAGCCTGCAATGGAGAGAAATCTCTGTGTGTTGAGAAGGAAGCCCACAGGAAATCCCAGCTACTGGTAAATCCTGTAGCTTTTTATGCCGCTCAAGCCACTGCTATGAGTGGTACAAATTGTCAGAGACCCACAGCTGCTGCTGGTCCATGAATCAGCTCAACTTTAGGCCTCAATGGAAATTCACATCCCAAGTAATCTTGTGTTCATGTAAATGTCAGCACTCAAGTAAAAAGCATCTATTTAACTTCTCCATCCACAAACCCCAAAGCTGTTCACAGAGCAAACCATACCACAGTGTTAATGAGACAGAAGTTTAAGTCTGCTGAGTGCTTTATCTCCTCCTTTTGAGAACTGCTGTTGGAGTCCCTCTGCCTCCTTATTAGAAGAGGCTGATTGATACAGTACTGGCTGCTGAGAAATGCCTTTGTCCACTTTACGTGTCCTAGCTGTGGGTGTTGCTGCTCTCATGCTCCTCATCGGTGTGACTGAACCTAGTATTGTCTGCAAACAGCATTGCCTACTCAGCAGTGCTTTCATTTGCTCAGAACTTTGGCAAAAATTACTGGTTTGTTTGGTATTTTACATGCTGAATTTCAGGTGGGACTTGCTGGGGGTTTTTCATTTCAAAAAGCAGACTTTGAAAGAGAGGGATGTAATTATAAACTGTGCCCTTCTTCCCACAAACAGTGGCTGTACCTGACAGAAGGGCTTGTCTCTGCTCCAGGGACAGACATCTGCTGTGGAAGTGGAGGATTGTCCACACTGCTGTGTGTGTTGGCAAGATGCTGTGTGATGAAGGTATTGGTTCAGTAAGGCATTGGTTTTGCTTTGAAATTCCTCAGATATAAAAATCCTTAAACTCACTAGGCTTGCAAAGTCAAAACTCACAGAAATGCCAGAGTTAGGTCTACTTTGGAGCTTGTGGTGCAGTTCCTTGGGCATGAAGGCATACTCAAACAATGTGATATGGAACTCTGACTTGAAGAGCTATCCTGTGCAACAAATCTAACCCGACTGCATCAAATACAAGTAACAAAGGGGAATTCTGGCTGCATTATCCATGTCTCTGTTGCAGAAATTAGGTAGTGGGTAGCAAACAAGGCAGCTGCTGCAGTAGAAGCTTGTACAGCTGTGTGGCAGAGGTATTTGAGCTTGGAGTCAAGAGGGCCCAGACTGAGAAACATCCTTTGGTAAATGATTCTTGCAGGCAGTGGAGGAACCCAGTATAGTAACCTACAAGTTCAGTGGCCTTGAAAAAAGGATGGAAATCTTGCATCTACATTTCCCTTACTGAGTACCTTGGACCTAAGTAGGTCTATTCCTTGGATCACTTATTGTCAATAGCTCAAACTAGATGTGGGCAGGGGAGTGATAAAACAGCAAGGATCTGCTCTTCATTTGTGGGGCCTGCCACTAGGGCTCCAGAATGCATCTGGCTTTGGATGTATTTGATACTTCAGAAATCTAGTTCAGCTTTCTGTGATCACCAGATCTTGTACCCTGCCATTGCCCACATGCTTCTTTGTTGATTTATTTGCCTGTGAGTTTCCAACAAAGGTAAGGAACACATCTTGATATAAAAGCGAGTTTTGAGAAGTCTTGGCCACTGGGCCAAGAGCTGTCTATGTTACTTCCACAGTGTGATTTCTGATGCAGTCTGTTTTTTACTGTTCTGTTGCAGTTACTCACATCAGAGACCCATAAACCATTTTGTTTCGTCTGTGCTGATACTGCTGACCCAAGCAAGCAGAGATGCTCTGGCTCTTGGGGCTGACCCTTTGAGGGGGCAGGGGTGGCCTGTTGGGCTGGTTTTGCCCTGGAAGAGGAGCCTGTTGTTTGCTGTGCTGTTGGTGTTGGAAGAGTGTTTTGCACAGTGAGGCTCTGAGCTACAGCTGGTGCCTGTATTGAGCTGCTGATGTGTTGTGCAGTTGACCGCTGCCTGGGTTTAATCTCTAACCTTTGATTGTTCTTGAAAGCATGTTCTAGGGATTTTATTCCCCCCCATACTGCTCCTGTGACCCCTTCCATTTCCTGGGTGTCTAAGTACAGAACAGAGAAGATTCATTAACCTGGTAAGTAACCTCTTTTTATGAGGGAAGTGATTTTCCGTCACGCTCTGTTAGATCCTATTGATTTCTGTTTTTCCCCTTGTTGGCCTCTTTTGCCATATATTCTCCTCTTTGTCATGCTTCAGTAGGAAGGTGATATGTGATATGCTGGGGTGTTTTTTTTTTTTTTGCTGTTTCCTGGGCAAAGAGCTGGGCTCTCCTAAGGCCATCGCTCAAGTGCCCACGTCTCTGCCTTTTCTTGGAAAGCTTTGTTGTCAAGGCAAACTACTGGTTGTTAATAGGATGTTGACATGAAGAGTAAAACCTCCTGGCTGCCCTCCTTTGTTTTGATGTTGAAAAGAGCATTTTCTATCTCTTGCTGTCTTTGCCCATAGTACAATCCGTCATCTCCTGGCAGAGGTGTGATGCATTTTCCATGGGGTTTGCAAGCATGCATGAAATGGAGACCCTCAAAGCATCACGTGTGCTGGTCCTCCTGGGTCATGGCAGTGGCTGGATCCCCGTGCTTTGGTGGTGAAATGGAAGGAGCTGCCAGGTTTGGGCTTGTCTCACAGGCATGTTGTCACAGAGGTAGATTGTGGCAAGTGTGCAGGGAAGAGGCATCTCCTGGGATCTGAGTGGGAGGGCATGGGAGTGTCCCCTGTTTCAGAAGGGACAGGACAGTCAATGAAAAATTCCACACAGGGAATGGGGAGAGTGTTTGCTTCCCAACCAGTTCCCCTCCTACTGTGCAGATTTGTGTACTTCTCCCTCTGGACAGCCATCTCTGTGTTATTGCAAAGATACAATATTTACAACTATTACAATGCTAAATACGTGCAGTCTCAGCAAGATACCTTGTTTTTGAGAAGGCTGTTGTTTTTTTCTAATGTATTTGATTTTTAGACAGAGCCTTTCTGTGATTCAAGGCGGATACTTCAGTAGCTGAAAAAATAGTTTTCTTTTCAAAACTACACTTTTGTCTTTAGTGTTATTTTCTCAACTTCCCTAGTTCTTGCTAAATTCCTCTTCATGTATAAATGTTCTGCGCTAGTCCTGTGTTGAACTATTGCAATTGAAGCATCAAAGGCTTAAAATCTAAGGGAGCATTGTTGTTTCTCTTAGAGTTTTGCATTGTTACAGGAAGGTGTATTCTGAAGCCATGGTTGGGCTTTGCACTGCCTGTCCTAGTGTTGCTCACGTTCGGACAATCACAATGATCAGCCTTGCCCAAACAGAGGAAAAGAGCTCTTTGTGGCAAGTGTTGTCATCTACATTGTCCTAAAGAAAGGTGTGTGAAGAATTGATCGTATCTATTTACAAATCTTAGGCTGCACTTTCCCTAAAATAGGCAGTTAAACCCCGAGGGGTCAGTGAAGGGGTATGAGTTCTGTTTGCAGACCAAGCAGACCACATCCATCATGGTACAGAGTAGAGAGCTGTGCTCCCAGTTCTCAGCAAAACAGGGCCCGAGTCTTTGGTGTCAGGCTGTTGGAAGCCTTGCTTTTGTAGTTCAGTACATTATGTGAGGAAAAAGGGAGAAGCTAATTGGAAGGTTTTGTAGGGAAAGAGGGTGGATACTTCAGTGAATTGAATACACTAGAAATCTGCTGAAGACCGTACTGGATCATAGTCTTTACTTTTAGTTGTAACCAGTTGGGAGGAAAAATCCAACAAACTAAAATGTCTTAAAATGCCTTCCACCAAGTATTTAATGTTGTTTTCCTCTTACTGCTTTCAAGGCTTTGAACTTTGAGTCTGTGGTGGCTGATTTTTTTTGTTGTTTTTTTCAATGTTTCTTCATGTCCTTCATTAACCCCAAAGACTCCTAAAAAACCTTGAAAGGGGCATTGTAATCTGTACATGTTAATGCAAGTTGGAGTAAAGATGCTGGAAGGTCTCACAGCAAAACAGGGAAGGCTGGTAATATTGCTGTCAGCGGAGAGTGGCATCATCAAAAGATCAATTGGATGTGGGGCTGGCTAGGGAGGCTTGGGTGTCTAATGTTTTCTGTCTGGTGAATGGAGGACTGGAACTTGGTGACTCTTCCTGCAGCACTGTTTTCATAATGCAAAAATGCCCTTTCAGTTGATGTGAAGGCTCAAAGGATTGTGTTCAGGGGCGTGCAGGTCTTCCTTCCTGTGTGAGGAGTGGACCTCTCTTTTCCTCTGTGGTGCTGCTGTGTGATGCCAGGAGCTTCTACTTCCTCAAGGGCTGGTCTGAGGATGTCATTGTCCTCTGGAGAGGGAAACTCTGGAATGAGCCATGTTCTGAACGGACTGGAGGTGAGGGTCGGGGTTGTGCCTTTTCTCTCATCCTTTTGCTGGTGTGGAGGCAGAGAGGGTGACGGATACAACGGAAGTTCTGTGCATCCTGAGGCTCTTGTTACTCATTGTCAACAACTGCAGCAAATTCTGTTACGTTGTCACAAGCCAAGGTCCTGGCCTTGTCTCCATCCCCCTGCCTTGCCCTGAATTTTGCTAACATGCATGAATACAGAGTCCTGAAATTCAGGTTCATGGTTCCAAAGTTCATGGTCTTGAGAATAAACAAAAAACTATTGTGGTGGCTGAGAGCTGCATACCCCATTAACCCAGAATCATGAATATTTATTGTGCTGGATTACAAAAGAACATAGAGACTATATTGTATTTCCTATAAATTTATTTCCATGGCATCTTTTCTTGTTCACTTTAATGTAAGCTTTGCTTATTTAGTTGCACACTTTAAGCTGATTAACTTTTTACTAATAAAATGTGTGTTGCCTCCCTTTGTCCCAGCTACCATTTGTTTGTACCTACACTCCTCTGACAAAGAGTCCCAGAGAACTGCTTTAAGCTCTGGGTAAATCCCACTGCTGGAGGCTTTGGCCCAGCTGAATGTGTCTGGGCTGATTTCAGCCTTGCATTTTCCCTTTCCCTCTCTTGCTGCCTGAAAGTTGGACCCTCAAAGCAAGGTCTTAACCTTTCCACCTTTCCTCTCTTTAAGCCATTTGTGGTGCTCTGGGGCTGGCAGAAATTGTTCACCTTGTTATTGCTCTCTGAGCTGGGCTAGAATAAAACTGTAAGGGGTGGGAATTGGGATTTTCCAACTATGAAGACTAGTCTGCGGCTCTGCATCTTCAGCAGTTTCCCTGCTGGTAACCACATTATTCTTTTCTGCTTACAAAATTTGCCCACTTGTCATTCAATCTCCAACATACTGCATGTTTTGCTGTGACTTCTCTCTAAGAGAAGTATCATCCCAGAGAGATGATTACATTCTGCCATTTTGCTAAAGATCCTTTATGAAAACTATCCTTTCTCACCACAAGGCAATTCAGACCAGAATTTTAAAGTTAGTAGGGAGCCAAAAGGCATGGATAAGCACTTGGAAAATACTTTCTAAAGGCCTTTTATAAATCTGTTCTTTTATATTTGGAGCTTTGCTAAAGCTAAAATGATCCCTTAGAAATGTCCTGTTAATACTTAAGAATGACTAATCTGCCTCAAAACAAACTCAGTAACCTGTTTTCATTGGGGCAGCAGGAAATGCCAAAGGAGGTGCAGAAAAGCAGGGTAAAACAGAGGGGTACATCCAAAAAGTCTCCCTGACTGCAGCAGGCTCCACAATCCCTTGTCCAGAGATGGCTCACTGTCTTTAATGATATTGGATAGCTTTATCTTTCATCTGTCTTCTTTTTGAGCCTGTGTAAGCTTTCAGCATCCATAGCCTGCTGGAATAAGAAATGCCAGAGTTAACTGTGGCATTCCTGTGCTCTTTTCTTACTCACCTGTGAGTCAGAGCATCTGGTGTCTCAGAGGTTTAGTTAGTGTTGCCTACCTGTTTCCATTCTTGTTTCCTTTTACACCAAAGCTTTCCCACGTGTTGGCTCTTGTCTTGGGGAGATTTAGGGCAACTCAGCTGTTTTTAATAGCAGAAAATGCTCATCCTTTGCTATTGAAGGAAAACCCTTTCTTTGAGAACTCTGAGATCACACTGGCTGTGGAAAAGAAGGGGAAACACTGAGGGCAGTAGCAGGCAGCCATGCTCCACATCTTGTGACAATTGTTTAGTGCTTCTCTGCAGCAGATCATATGAGCATATAACTGGCTTTCAGCTGGTTTGGGATTCTGCTTAGGAGCTGGGGTGACCCAGGAAGAGCAGTTCTAAAGATCAGTGAATAGGGGCACCTCTCAGCTTGTGAAAGTTCACAATCTGTCCTCATTCTGTTGGCACCTGGAAAGCCTGAAGTGGCAGTGCAACTCCTTTGGGTAGCTTGTACTCAGTATTCCCTGCTGGTAGCAGAAGCATGTATACTTAGTGTAGTGCATTGGTTTCCCTCTTCAGGGGAATATTTTGGGGTTTATTTATTGTTTCAGATTTATGAAGTTCCTTGGGTTTCCTTCCCCAAACTTTCCCAATGGCTGCTCACCCTATGTTTAGGACTAGTGGAGCAGATAAGTTTTCACATGAGTCATGACTGATTTTCAGCATCATTTTTTCCAGTAGGGCTGGTGATCCTGCCTGCTGCTGTTGCTCAGGGTTGCCCATGGTAAGGCCTGGCTTAAAGCTGTGCAAAACTAATTAGATTCTAGTTTGCAGTTCTTTATGCTGGAGTTTTCCCTTACTAGTATGCCTGTGGCTGGGAAGTGTTGTTAGAGCCTGAGCCAGAAAGGGCTTCGTTGTCTCAGAGCAAGGCTAACACGGGGACAGTACTAGCACAGCTAAATCCTGGCAACTGCCTCAGAGTAGCTCTGGTCCCTCTCACCTTTGCTCCCTGCTTTGTCAAACTGTAATCTCCCACTTCAAAGACAGGCGCACTCCTGACACAAGACTCTTTGCTATCCAGAGGGCACAAACAGCTTGTCAGGGGAAGAACTTGTCTGAGAATGATATTTTATTAAAGCTGAGAAATGTCAAAATTGAAGTTTGCTCTTATACCTTCAACCCTACCCTGCTTCTGTGTTGTGATTGTCGCTAATTATGCAATTGCATGACACTGCTTCATTCATAGATCCAGTGGTGGGGCAGAGGGCACTGATGAGGACACAGATCGTTTTTCTTCTCTTGTACAGCCAGGGAGGTACACACAGAGCAAGGATGAAAAAAGATCCTTGCTAGCTTTGTGCTTTACTGGGTGTTTGGCATAGGAGCATATGGATCACTTGCAGAAGTGCCAAGTACTTGCTGTCACAAAGTGGGGAACAGAACTTTGGCACAGACTTGACTATTGCACAGGGTACAGCTGAGGTGTTTCAGAGGGGGATGGCTAGCAGAAACACTTAGGATTTATATTTATATATTTATATAGTTGAATATTTATAATATAATCTTATACATGTTTGTGAAGGCCTGGGATGTGTATCTCTGACTGATGCTTTATATTCAGGACAAAGCTGGAAAGCGAGGGTTGGCCACACTGAGGTGGAAGTCTACCCACTGCTTAAGGATCCACCAACTGCTCTCTGAGCCAGCCATGTCCACTGATGCTGCAGTTATGGCCACTTTATTCTGATTTACAGCTAGGCTGCTGCTGAGGAAGACACTCTTCCCTCTCATCTTCCTTCTCCTAGTACCAGTGAACTGTGGGAACTGAGCACAAAGAGGAACTGATTTGGTTTTTAGTCAGAACCAAATGTTTTTTTACTTTCCAATCCTCTGAATGTTTGTGGTAACACAGGAAAGGCCATAGGAACAAGTGATTGGAAAAGAAGGAGGGAATTAAAGATATAAATCCAGCTGCCTCTTGAAGTGTAAACCAACAGTTCTGCAAGCTGCATACCATCTACAGTGAGATTGTATTTCTGCTGTGCATGTGCTTGGTCTCATCCTGCTCGCTAGTCTGGACAGTCGTGGCTGTAGTTAACCTTCCCTGTGAGACCCTCCGGTTTCCATGAAGTTGTAGGAGATTTCATGTATTGACAATTAAATGTGACTGGAAAGCACTAAAGATGAGTTAACAGTTAATGGAGTTTATTTACATATGCATGAAGCATAAGCCTTGTTGAATGTCGTTTTTTGCTGGATGCCTGAGGGAGCAGAGCTCAGACTGGTCTCTCTGGCCTTCCCTGGGAGGTGAAGGATTAATGAAGCCTCCTTCAAACTGCTGACCACTGTATTTTTATGCTGGCTCTTCACATCTGCTGAGGTATGATGGCTCAATGCCATGAAGGGCCCTTGAATGGCAAAGAGCTTCCGCCCAAGATCCTCCTGACTCCAGAGCCTTTGATTCCGGTCTGGACCTGTAAGCTACTAGCAATTATATTTCGTATGATTTCCAGCATCTAGCCTTTTGAGATAGCAGTGTGTTGATTTTAATTCTCTTCCCAGTCTCCAGTGTACTGATTTCTGTTCATGAGAAGACTTGTATGTTCTGCAGTGATATCCCCAAAAGCAAAGAAGACTGTGATGGAGAGCCTGGATATGTTCCTAGTACTTTCTGATGCCAGTCTTCCATTACTGTAGCCTCACATGTGCTCCAGGCTTCCTGCAGAGTTTAGGGCATGAAATAACTCCTGTAATTTGGACCCATGGGAAGAGGCTGAACTGGAGAGGACCCTGCACTAATGGTGGAGGAAGCAGAGGTGGCTGCTGTTAGTATGCTGAATTGCACAGCATTTTCATTCATTCCAGCTGTTTAATGGGATTACATGAAGAGTGGCTTCTGCCTGCAGACGTTTAGTGCCTATGGAAATCTGCAGCTGTCTGAGTCGGTTATGTGCAAATCCCACGTCTCCCCTTTATGCATAGGAATTTCTGAATGACAGAAACCATGTGAATCAATTGCATGAGTAATTTTTCACATGCTTCACCCAATATCAGATTTGAGGGATATTTTCTGTTAACTGTGTTTGTGGTTCCCGACAGCTTCCCCAAAGAGGCAGGAGATGCTGCAGGATGGCCACTACATGTAGGAGTAGGATAGCTTTGGTGAGTGTGGATCCCCTTGGCTTGGGCAATGGGAGACAGCCCCCTGTGCAAGGCAGCGTGGAGCTAGATGCTCTCATACTCCACTTGGTCCAACTGCCCTTTCTGTGGTATGCCTGCCTGATGAAGTGGCAAGGAGTAGACAGCCTCCATCCTCAAGAAAGGGAGAGAAGATCCATCACCTTGGTGGTGGCCAGCAGTGGATGGTCTGTCTAATGGTGGGGCACTGGGGTGGAGACCTGGGACATCCAGATCTATCCTGGGTGCTGTGACCATAAAATAATTACTTCACTTCTTCAGGACAGGCTGAGAAACAGATCTTTGGATAGCTCTTTGAGGCACCTATTTGGTGTCTGCTCCAGCAAACTCTATCTGAAGAGACAATGAAGATTTTACTGCTCAAGGCCAGTTCCAGTAGGCACAGGGTCTGCACTGTGCTTCCCTGGGGTGCAAGTACAATGTGCCATTGTATTTTCCATTGACAAAGAAAATAGTGGCATCTGTGTACTTTCCCCTTTGAATTTTGAAATCTGTCTAATAGCCTCCCCCCATTTCCAAATAGAGACACTTCTTATCTGCTTCCCTGACTGGATCTACTCCTTGGAGAGAGTAACCCTGAGTGAAGGCCTTACTGACAGTCCTCCCATCTACACATCTGCAGACCATTAGTTTGGATGTGGTCTAGCTGTAATATGGCAGGTGACCTGTTGCCAGGCTGGAACAGAGAAGAAAGGCACTGTGTGTACATTAGAAGTGAAATGTTAACTTCTGGTTGCACAGCAAAATGTGGAAACATGAAATTATAGCTTATGGAGCCACAGAGCTTCATTTATGCTTTGAGCATTTTCAGCAGTTACAGCCTGGTGCCTGATGTCTGGTATAAGGACTGAGCAAAAAGGATGGCTGTCATATGAGCAAGTAACTTTTTCTGGGACAAGGAGCAGCAGGAGGTGCTTACACTGATAAAGGCTGATGAAACACTGGAACAGGTTGCCCAGAGAGGTGGCAGATGCCCCATCCCTGAAAGCATTCAAGGTCAGGTTGGCTGGGGCTCTGAGCAACCAGATCGAGTTGAAAGTGTAACTGTTCATTGAAGGTAGTTAGAACTAGACCTTTAAAGGTTCATTCCAACCCAGACCTTTCTATGAGTCAGTGATCTTGCCGTGTTGAGGTGTTCATCACAGGTCCTTTCCAAAGTCTGCCCTCTGTGATCCATAAAGTGTGTTGCTGCAGTGGCATGATACCAGGAGGAGGCAGTGTTTGGACTGGTCAGCAGCATGTGACTATAGACGGGGCTAGGGAAGCCCAGGCACACTTAGGAACAAAGGAGCTGTTGCTCCAAGATGAAACTTTCTCTGTGGAAGCCAGACAATCTCCCTATTTATTTGCAAGTGGCATTTGGTCACAGCTCTTTGGCAACATATGGAAACCGTTTAAATTAGCCGTATGAGCCATGTGTGAAACAGATGCATGTTCTTGAGCAGCATTTATCATTGATGTTTGAGCAAGTGAAGGGTGCAGCTGGCTCGCTTGGGAAGTGAGAATATGTCCTCACCCAGATGTAGTTAAGTGCTTGAAGTGAAACAGAACTAGCATGTTAAAGAATGTGTCAATAAAGACCAACTGCTCATGGGCACCTACTGCATAAATGATATGAATGGACATAATGACACTTAACCTTTCACTGCTTTCCTGGCTGCTCACTGCTGGTGCAGGACCAGTTATGTCAAAAGAAAATGAGTTGCATGACTTCCTTGCTATTGTCTTTCAGTTGTATACTGATCTATCAACAACCTAAAAGCTCTGAAGTCTGATCAGAGCACAGTTCTACACCTTCCTGAGCAATCTTAGCGATAGAGCATGAATGAGACCTTGTTGAAGAAAACAGAAAATTGTGGTTGCTGTGATTTTTGGGTGTAAATCTTGAGAACAATTCTGTAACTGGAGCTAGACAACCTCTGAAGTCTGAAGCCTTGTGGAGTACTGTACACTGGGAGGACTGTGTTGCCTATGTTGGTACAGAGTCCTAGATGCTTGCTGTGGTGTGTGTGGCTGTGACAATAAAAATGCCCTTGAATATTGAGAACTTTGACTTTATGCAAGCCAACTGCGATGGGATAGACCACGGTGGGAGTCACTGAGAAATCAGTGATTGTTGCTGTAGATGTTTGGGTGACTGAGTTTAGCTGATCTGGAGCAGTGAGACTGAAATACAAGAATAGGGCATTTAGGGCAGTGATATTCAGAAAAAGGTGAGGAAGCAATGAACATTTTGGGACATCAGAAAGAACTGTCTGAAGGAAGGCCAGGGCAGGATGCAAACCTTTCCTGTGAGGGCAGCACTGTGATTTTGTGTGCTGCAAGGGGATGTCTGCACAGTGCAGTATTTATAGAGGGATGTGCTGCTGCCAGATTTGTAATGCTCGCCATTGCAGATCAAACTGGAAGAGTGCCTGCTGGAGCAGGTTGACTCCATCCTCTGCCGTGTGTCTACAGGTGCAAATCCAGAGAGGTGTTTGAACAGGCTGCTGGTGAGCCTTATGAGCCACAGAAGGGGAAGCAAGAGATCCTGTTTACTCTCTATAAATGATGAGGCAATCACTGGGGTTTTATCAGGTTTCTTGTAGGAGTTTAAAACAGACAGGGAATGACCAGAGGGACATGTCGTATTTGGGGGGGTTCTAGAACCAAGTGTCTCTCTGAACCAAGTGTCCTTGCAGCAACCTGTGCTCTGGGCTGTGTTGTGCTGAGCTACCAGCACAATATTCATCTGAGGCACCACTGTATCCTGCAAGATTGCCCCCTTCTGGGAAAGCCACCTCTTTGGATTACATGGTGCTAGAGGGCAGGTTTTGGTGGCCAAGGCAAATTACTTGGTAAACATGTGTTTCTGGGCAAGTTGGTGGTACAGGGAGTTTCTCTGAGGTGCACAGTGTGGTGTGAGAGCCCTTTCTCAGACATTGCTGGGCTGAGCCCTTGCCCAGCCTTGTGGACACCAGCAGCCACCTGACAACTATGAACAGCCCATGGCTGTAGCATCAAAGGCTTCAAATGTAAAACCAATGCATTTTCAAAATGAACAGGTGAACCAAGCAGCTGTTTGTGATGGCAAATACTGATACTTTGACTGATGGATGAACCTGGGTGGAACATCTCTTGTGATGTGTTTTGACCTCTCGTTTGTTTGTTTTTGCTCATATGCTTGTTTGGACTGTTTTTGCCAGTGGTGAGATTTTCCTGGAAGCATCCTTGTCCCAGGTGTTACTCTAGCAATGTTTTGTGTATTACAGGGAGTGGATCACTTCATTTTGCAAGGTTATTTTTGACCCCTAAATGTTTGTGGTGAGGCCAGTCCAGGGTGGTGACTGAACAACAAGGAGGGGCTGTGTTCCCTGCCAGGGTGAGTGATTTCCACTCCTGCTCAGGGTACCACTGTAATTTTTCATGTGTAGTATCTCCCTCTAGGGACTGTTTGTAAAGTTTGTTTTTTTTATAGAGAAGAGTGAAGAAAGGAGATAAAGTCTGCTGGTCTCTTTTTGCTTTGTGTTTGGTTGTTGGTTTGGGATTTTTTTTTTGTTTGTTTTTTCAGAGGAGAAATATATTTTTTTTTTTTTTTGCCCCTTATTAACACAACATAAATGCTGTGTTTACGACTGCATCACAGTTCAGCATGTGCCTGCCACAGTGCTGATGCCAGCTTGGGAGAGTTCTCTCCAAATCTGGAATTGCCTAGTGCTTTGCTGTGCTACGCTCAACTGTTTCCTCTGCTACCACCTCTTACTTTTCATTGATGCTGTGGCTTTGCAGTTTGTGAGGGCCCCAGTCCTGTGGGTTGCTGAGCCCTTCATTCCCTGCAGGAAGCTGTGGTCCTTGCTGGTTTGCAGAGCAGGAATGTGGCATTTGCCTAGTTCCTGAGATCTCAGCATGGATGGCTTTTTTTGTCTTTTCTGCTGGCACACCTATGCTGGGCTTAAGGCATAAACCCCGCTGTAATCTGTGGGTGTCTTTGGTCACATCCCATGCCTCCACCGTGCCATCAGTGCTGCAGCCACTCTGGCTTCTAATCTCATTCTGATCTCTTCATTGTGGTGTTTTTGGCAACCCAAATTCCCCACCCAGGCCTGAGAATTTAACATCAGCACATTTGCATGACTGATCAGATTTGTCTCGCTTCTGTGACAACATTGTTTCTATGGAAAATTAATGGATTCTCACGTTGTATTTTTAATGGGTGAAACCACCTCCCTGCCCACCCTCCCATCCCTGAGCTTTCAGAGGGAAAATCAGTAAACAGCTCAAACTAGCTATCCTCCATAAATAGCTCCCATTTCTTTCCTGCCTGCTGTTGGTTTCTTTCTTCTCTTCCAACTGTGCTGCAACACTCCTGTCCTGGTGTTGGTGGATAAAGAACAATGAGTAAAATGAACCTATGTTTGCTTTCCTTGTCTGGCCCTTGAATAGATGTGATCTATCATGAACTGCTTCCTTTCATTCAGGACCATGTGGTTTTAAATAGTCAGCCTGCCTTAAAGTTTGTTCCAAGCAGGCCTGCTTTGCTACCTTCCTTTTTTGAGGATGCAGCTCAGTTCATGGCTCTGCTTCTGTTCATTTTTGCTATGAGGCAGTTTCTTCTGGGGATGGGCAGATGGCAGTGAACTTCCCACCTATTTGGGGTCAGCGATTCTCCTGTTGCAGTGAGAACAGTGAAATTTTGACACCTGTGTATGTCTGGCCACCTGAAGGAGAAACATCCCTCCCCAAATGATGCAAGCTGAGATGAAGTGTCCTCAGTGGGGGGACAGTGCTTAGCCACTGAACCATTCCAAATGAAATTAGAAGAGTTTTCATCTTAAATTTTCTTCTGCCATCTCTGAGGTTATGTTTCTCAGCTTAATTTTAAAGAATAAATCCAGGGCAAGTCCCATGGTATGGGAATTACCTGAGGAAAAGGTCTGACCTGGATGTCTCCTCCCAGAAGAGTGGAACTGGTGGCCATAAGGCTCAGAAGGTCTTGTGGGACAGCTACTGAGGGGCATGCAATATTTTAGGTCAAGGTCTCCTAACTCATGGTGACAAAACCACTAGTGTTGATCAAGAACCTAAATTTCTGAGACAGAAACTGCTGGCAGCCAGTCTCCATAGCTGTCCTTGAGGTGATGCTGGGGTAAGAAGGTGATCCCTTACCACTCTTAGCCTTAAATGGTTGACTGGTGAAAGTCAGGGCCTGGAGTCCCCACAAGGCAAAGGAGAAGGTCCTTTGAAAAGAGCTTGTTCTGTTGCTGTACAGCTGGGTTGCCCTTAGTTTTCCTTGCACTGGGGTGTGGTTGCTGCTAAAGATCCTGCTTTCAGCTCCACAATCCCAAGGTGGGGTGCTGTCTCTTGCTGAGAGTAGGTGAAGTTTCTGGAGACCTCAGCTGAGCTTTTGTTCCTCCCTTCTGGTTTTAGGTCCAGATACCTGCAGTACCATACTAGCCTGGTACCTCAGCTAGGAGGTTGTGTTTGCCAGCAGAATAGTGCTTTGGTAATTAAGATACACTGCTACAAATGACAGGGAGGAAACAACAGGGAGCTGATCTCTTAGTTAGTTAGGACAAAAACTTTGTCAGTTTTTTAGGCAAAAAGGATGAAGGTATGGAAATGAGGTGGTTGCTTTGAATTTTCGTGATGGGGAGAGAAAAGGGAGAAAGAGAGAATCTTCTCTGCTGACAGAGGCTGGGCTGAAGCAATAGAGTGTGCAAAGTGTTACTTTTCTGAATGTGATTGTTGCTTGGGGCTTTGGATTATATTAGTGTGGAAAAAATGCCTCCAAGGGAAGGGGCACAAATCACAGCTTGGCCAATAGGGAGGGAAAGAGGACTATAAAACAGAAAATCAATTTAATACTCAGTGGGTGTTTGCAGTGTGCTCACCCTTCCTTCAAATTGCCAAAGGAAAGATTAATTAAAGTTATATTGAGCAGCAAAAATGATGGAGGGGGTGAGATGGGGCTTGTGTAGTTCAGCTTTCTCCATAATTAATTGACAAAAGCATTCCTGGATTTCATTACCCAGAACCTTGCCATCTCCTGCTCTTAAAGGGCAGCTGAAGCAATGCTCTATTTCCAAGTCAGTGTTGCTGCCTTGCAGGTTGAGCTAACAAGGGTCACTTCATAGGCACTTGGGAAAAGGGCTTCCTCTGTCAAATAGTGCTACTGTGCTATTTATGGGTCTTATCATTTAGGATCAGACCACAAAATCCTTTTATCTGGTTATGGTTTTGTTTTCTGGTTCCCACTTCTTGTAAGGTTGAGAGCTGTATGCACTGTGAGGTGCAGGTGTCGGCAGGGGATGGAGATAGCTGGTTCTTAGGTTTCTTGTCTCTTCTGCCTTTATTTAACCAGAACAACTTTAGAGCAGGGAGTGGCAAAAGCTGTTGGAGCATCATGGCCATGGTGGAATGGACAGAATCCAGGAAGGATACCCGTGTCCCTTAGGCAGCAGGAGGGGGCCAGCGTTGCCTGGTCAGGAAACTCAAGTGAGTTTCTGAGCTTGCTTTCACTTGCAAGAGAGTGAGGTCTCCAAGTGAATTTAAGTGCTTTTGGGGTAGCATTGAGGATGTTTGTCTGTCTGTGTGAGGGGATGGAGGTCAAACTACACGTGTTTGTGAGGCTTCTCCCTCAAGTCTGTTTCCTGCCTACCTAACAAATATGGCCAAGAGGCACTCTGCAGTCTGTGTACAGCTTTCAGGGAGAAAAATTCAGAGATGCACAGCCAGATCTTTATCTGATGTCAGCATTGCCGTGGAACTTGCATCGCCACCTAGAGCAGAAAACATACTGTTACGAAGTTTACACACTCAATTTACTTCCTGTGGGAACTGGAGGGGTTAAGCCATTGCTTGGGTTTTGCACCCCACGTTACAGGGGGGCAGCTTCCTTAAAGCTCTGTCTAGGGTGCTCTGAGGTACTGGGCAGCAGACATCCAGCCCCCTGCAGGACTCTCTTATGAAGGTGCAGGTGTTTAACCATTTCAGGGCCCGTAGAGGGAGCTGCTTTGCTGCTTGTAGCATGGCTTTCCAGCTGCCTGTGGCATGGATTTCCAATTCTGTGTGTTCACATATGCCCTGTTGCGCTGCTCATTTTACTGGGAATGGGTTCATAGATCATTGGATTGGTGTGACTACCATGTTGAAGTGGAAAAGATGAAGACTTTGAGTGAGGCAGTAACCAGCAGCAGGAGAGCAGTGAATTTTAAGATACCTTTATCCTAACCTGATTATGGCAAGCTCTAATAGTTCCTGGTTAAAATAACATGGTATTCAGGCTAGGGAGAGCAAAGCTGGGTACTGTGTAGGTTCACTTGTGTGTTTGCAGTTTTGAACAAACTCAGGCCCAAAGTATTTCTTTGTTCCTGCATTGTCACCTTCCAGGACAGGAAATCCATTGAATGTGAATCAAAATTTCTGGCCTAATTGGGTCTCCTGCAGATCACTTCCCAAGAGAGCCTGCTTTGGGAGCCCTACACATGATAATTTCGGCAGTTTAGATTTCTGCAGAAGTCTGAATAGGGATTTGGACTCCGATTTCCAGGAGATTTTGATGTTTTTGAAATATTTGTTGCCGTTTAGAGGCAGACCATGTTTATAGACATTCCTACACAAACTGAGAGCAATTTCTAAAACAAAATATGTTCCCTGGACAGGGGAACTTCCCACTGAAGACTGAATCACCAAGTCCCTGTTGCCAGGAAACCCCACTGATGCTAGACACCAGCTCTGACTCCAAACACCCTTGCTGAGTGGAGCTGGTTACCAGTAGAGCCTCCACAGCAGCTTATCCCCAAAGCTGGCCAGTGGGAAACTTCTGATAATTCCTACTGAGGAGAAACAAAAGATCTGGATGAAAACATAAAGGCTTAATGTAGCAATTTTGATGCTTTTCTTTTACGAATTGCTTGTTCCCCATCTTCCTTTGTCTTGGGTGTTTGATGCTCACGATCTGGCCCTATTTCCAAATTGTAGGTCTGAGATTTTTTTCTCTCTCATTGTAAACTGGTTTCTGCCTTATTTTGAGGCTTTGCTTTTCCCTCTGACACAGTTGTTACTTTGCCTTGAGGAATGTATTGAGTTTTTTCTTTAAGGTATAAATCTTAGTGTACTTCAGAATATTCTTCTGTGGGTTCCTGTGCCAGCAGGAGGTTCAGCAACAGACCTGTCTTCCTGTGAGGAAAGAAATATGGAGGTGCTGGGAACTCACTTTGATCTGCTGATTTATTTTCTTATTGTTAGATTGCAAAGTGTTAGCCGTAATGAGAGTGTGGCCAGCCCTGAAAATTAAATCTCCCAGCACTCAGTCTTATCAGGCTGGGAAGCATTCAGCAAATGCTCAAAAATAACTTGGTGTGTTTTTGCCAGTGCGTTAGGAGTTGTATTGCTGTTTGCCAGAAGGTGGGACGTGTTACTGTGTCCACATCTGCCCAGCACCCCTTGCCAGGTGCTCCTCTTGCTCAGGTGGGCGGGACATTGTTTTTCTCTTGTACTATTTGGATATGGTACAATGAACTCTAGAACAAAAGGAACTAATTGGTGCCCTAGGACCTTTCCATAATGTAGATGATGGAGAGCAGAGATCAGGGTGCGGATAGAGATCGTGCCTTAAAAATGCACATGTGATTGATCTCATGGGTGGGTTCAGAGCACATCCTGTATTTGCACTGTGAGGCATAAACAGAGGGTGTGGCTTATCACTTGGGTGACACAGCTGAGTGTGTGTCAGGCAGGCTGTATTGATTGCCTGCCTGTGATGCTCACGGAATTGGAGATGTCAAGGTTAATTGTGCAAGCACTTCTTGTATATTTTGTACTGGCACAAGTCATGAGGTACCTCTGCTTGGGAACCCAGCTATTATCTATGCACGGGGGTTGTGAACACTGGTGAAAACTGAGTTTGAGTTGTGAGTATTGATGAAACATATTGGAGGCACCTGCTCGGGTTCACATTGCTCTTTGTTTAACCTGCCCATTGCTGTATTGCACTGTGGGAGACCTGCTCAAAAAGAGCAAAGCCGTGTTAGAACTCTGCTAGAAGGACTGAAAGGAAGTCTGTCATTGTGAGCTGTGCCAGGTAGCTGTGAATTCAGACAAGATTCTTGAGCTGGTAGCATACACATCTTAGCGTAACTCCAGAGAAAGAGGGCCCCTTTGGCTCAAATTGGAAGACCTAGTCCTCAATCTGGGTTCAGATCCCATCCAGCACTTAAAATCTGCCATTTTTTAGTAAAAGTTTCAGATGGTGAAAGAGTCTATGTTTGAGGTAGAGTGGGATGGAGGGAGTTTTCATGGCAGGCAGGGTTATACATGTATCCAAAGCCTCTCTTTCTGTCATTATCTGTCACAGATGGTTCTGATCAATGCTAGAGGGAAAATTGCAGTGGTCTTCCACAGCATGCAGAGAGTGACTGCTTTGCTGATCCCTGTCCTCAGGGTAAACCTATGTCCTATACTGATGCTGGAGTAGGGGTTTCCTGGCAAGAGTTTGTTGCAGGCAAATGGATGAAAGGTTTGCTCCAGTTTGGTGGCTGAAGATCAGTTCAAACACAGACAACTGGGTGATGTTTCTCAAGTATGAAGTTATATTCTTCTTCTGCCAGTTCAAGTGGCTCATGTGCTTGTAGAAGCTTGGAGCTGACTGTGGTGAGGGTGAAGAATACCCATCCCCAGGAATTTGTCTTAAAGTGTTAGAGATCAGTCTGCTTTTAACAAATTGCAGTAGTACATTTTGGTTTGAGATGTATTTTTAGGAACAATACTATTTAGTTTTCTATCTGAATACCATAAGCTTCTTTTGGTGATTTATTCTTTTCCTTACTTGTCTTTGAAGGAGACAAAAAACACAGAAAGCACAAGATTTTCCAATTCTTTCCAAGATTTTTCTTAAAAGCCTGGATGAAACACACTTTTCATGGAAAATGGAAGTTTTAAATGGTTGTGAACTTTTCTGTATTGAGGTCTCATGAGAGATAGCAAAATTATTTTTCTCCCCTGAAATAAGATTGTGCTACTCAGAAACAGAGAAAGGAGAAAATGCAAGTGAGGAATAGAAGAAGAGTGGTCTTAGGGGGGAAAATGCAGGTTGAATGTGCTTTGCAGGGAAAAGTGGTGAAGTTTTTAGAAAGAAGACACTTTGTGCTGTCACATTGCAGGGGGGCTCCTGAAAATGTTCCTGTGGAAAATGAGGACTGTGGAGATGTTGATGGTTTTGGGCCCTGGTTGTGGGGGAAATACCTGGAAAAACAGTTGAGCCTGTCCTCTGCCCAGAAGGAGGTGATCTCCTTCCCACTGCCACCTGCTATACTTTCCTGGTGTCATGGCACCTCTGTGCTCAGCACACAATTCAGAAATCAGCATGTGGACTGTTTTCCTGTGGGAGAAATGTGCTGAGAATGCAGACAGCTTGCCAGGCTGCTTTTCTCATTTTGGTGCTGAATTTGTTTGTTGAACACAGTCATCCTTCCTTCCCCTTTGCCTGGCAGACAAATGCTGTGTGATTGCATATGCTGGGGGTTGGTGAGGTTCAGCATTCGGGTGGTTGGTGCAGGTTACCAGCCCAATGTAGAAGCGAAGTCTCTCGTATTGGCTCCATCAACCTCAATAAGAGCTGCTCTGTTCTTACTATCCAGAGCGATTAATGCATTTTCTCAAAGAAAAGCTGGCATGCTGCTGCACTGTGTTAAGATTTTGCACCTGGGTGTACACTACAGCACTCTGCCAAGAGAAACTCTGGCTTCCAAGCTTGTTAGCCTGCTGTTTGGAGATTTAAATTTTTTGTTTGTTTCTTTCTTTTTCCTTTTTTTTTTTTTTTTTGGAAATTGTCCCACATTAAATTAAAAAGGAGAACTTAGTAAAAGAAATCAGAAGGGATGATTTGAGATGCTTCATTTGCCAGCAGTGTCTGAACTTGTGACCCTTTAATATAAAGTACTTGGACTTTTCTGTGGGACAGCTCCCTCGGGGTGGAGGCAGGCTTTCAGGCTCGCATGTCTTTAGGAAGGGGCCTTTGACAGCACAGGAGAAGCTGCAGTGTAGCATTCTCAGCTGGGACTTCCAGCAAAGAAAGTTGTTCAGCTGGTTGTGGACTGTGATAAATCATGGTTCCCCTGGAGCATGCTGGGACTGCAGAGAGCTGGAAATAAATGCTAGGGAAATTCAGCTTTTGTTGTGGGCTATCTTTCAGGATGATATATGGCTTTGTAACAGAAAGAGATCCCTTTGCTACAGATGGGAGAAAACTGCTGCCTTCCATTGGTAAGGAAAATATAACAATTCTGTTGGTGTAAATCCACGTTGCAGGCTTGCCCTGAAAGCTGTGCTTTGGCGTGGGCTACCTTAGCCTGAGAAACAGACACTGGTACTAATGCAAAAGAGCCACTGAGAGTCCAGGGTGGTGACAATTGCTTGGGACAGTAGGTTTGACAAGAGGATAGGGAGTGGTGATGGTAGGTGACCAGTACAGAAATGACTTACCAAATGTGGCTGGGGAGGGAATTGGATGGCATGGGCTGCCATTTGCATCGCTGCCTCTTGGCTGCCACGTTGTGCTGGGCAAGTAATTTCTGTGGATGGATAAAATGTCTTCTCTTCAAATTGCTGTCACACGAACCTATGTCACTGCTTTCTTCCACTTCCACTTTTCATCTCAATCAGCTTGAACTGATTTGGCTGTGCTGGTAGACTTGTTTTCTGGTGGGGATCTGGCAGTGTTTTGAGTTCTTCTCTGTTCTGAGTGATGGCTTGGATTGGCCAGGAGCTGGGGAGAGCTGGAGTTCTGTGTTTGTGGACCAAATGGAGGTTCTACCCTAGCTATTACTGATGTCAGGCTGTGTATAGGTTTGTCTGCACTAACTGTGTCTACTTCTGGAACTGGATTTTGGTAGCACTGTTAAAGAGACCCAACCAAAAGGCTGACGCTGGCCTCTCTTGAGGCTGCCATGGCAGGGTAAACAGTGGGGGACAGTTTTGTCCAAGGAAAAGGGAGAAGCAGTAGAGACCCTCTGCTCATGCCAGGGCTCTGCTGCTTGTAGCAGGCAGTAGCAAGCAAAGAGTTCTTGCCATGCCCATGTCCCAGACCAGAGACATTGGCAAATGCTATTGTACTGGCTGAGGTGCTGAGATGCAGAACAAAGGAATCGAATCAGAACCAGCACCATGTTGTGTCAGAGAAAACTCTGAGTTAACCTTTCTTAATTCAATTGCTACAGATCTGATTGCAGGTTTCTGATTTTCAGGCAAATGTCCATATTCCATTTGGTGAGATGACTGGTAAAGCACATTGATTTCTCAGGCCTAATGTGCTTTGATCAGTGATGTTTGAAGTGTAGCAATGGGATGTTTCTTCCCCTCAAGTAATATAAATGTTGACTTAACAAGAGAAATAAAAAGCAAATCTGGTCACTGTTGCATACACACCTTAGCATTGTTCCTTGTCTGTCTGACCGAGTTGTCTTCAGCTGTATCAGTAATTAATTTGCTCTGTTTTTTCTTATTTTCCATCAGCCTATACAGGCTTCTTATATGAGTTTTAAGAACACTGTAATCCATTTGTTATCTCTGAAAGATCTGCTAGGCTTGATCAACTGCCTCATTGCCTGTGTTTATTTTGTTCAAATTCCCAAAATGGTAACTATACGCTGTGCAGCATCAACTCAGCCAGGATACTCCAGGGGTACATTTTTTTCGACTCAGATGGTTTCTAGTCTGTTTCTCTGAGCTGTGAATGTCAAGTGATCAGTTTGTTTACCTTATTTGGCTGACTTCTGACTGAAATTCAAAGATTTTTACAAAATTTAAAACTCTGCAAACTTAAATCTAGAGAACTGATTCACATGGGGGCAAACAACTGGTGTTTCTCTAGTGAAGTGGAAATGGTAGGCTGGCTCGCAGGTTGGATTGAGACCAATGCAGTGTGTCTGGGTGTATGAGGTCCTAAGGCCTGTAGCCTTTAGATACACACTGCTGAGCTCAAGTGCTTCACTGCAATCCTCCAGTCTTAGACACTGTTAGCCTGGGGATGGTGCTGGTGTAACATCTCAGTAAGGATTTGAGCTGTGACTTATTGAGTTCTTTCACAGGAAGTAGGACAGTGCTGGTGGTTGCCTCTTGTAGGTTTTAATGAAGAGTGAACACCACCTGATTGAGAGTCACATCTACATGAATGAGTGGCACAAGGAATCTCAGCTAATAATCTCATTTTGGTGGATCGATGCTGTGGCTTAATGTAAGTGCTGTCACTTGGCCTCCACTGATGTCCACTGTACTTTTAGAAGTAATACAGCAGCCTTTGACCTTTTTCTGGTCCATGAAGCCATTGCCTTTTAGGTTTGATATAAGCCGGATAGGAACTGTACTTTCCTTCCAAAATAAAAACTAAACTAATTGCACTTTGTTTCTCTCCAGCTGCCTTTTGGGGAGATATCGCTTTAGATGAAGATGATCTGAAGTTGTTTCAAATAGACAGAACTGTTGACTTAACAAAGCACTCAGATGGCAACGCAAGACACACGTCAGGTAAGGGCAGCCCTGGGGTGGTGATGTCTTCATTCACCTGATTTTGTCCTTAGGGGATGAGGACTTCCATTTCACTGGTGATGCTGTTCCCATAGCTGGGGCGGTGCATGGAGAGTGTAGTTATGGCACTGAGGGTGGGATCCAGCTCTGAACTTTGTTAAATAAAAAACAAGTCACAATTTGATGTAGCCAAATCCTATCCTGTCTGAGAGAGATTTTCAGATTTACAGCACTGGTCTTTTTCTGTGAGGATTTTTGCCAGTTTGGAAGGAAATGTGTTTGAATTTGGTTCACTCGGTTTTGGCAGGAGTTCTGACTCTTATTCTGCTCCTTTTTCTTTCACTGTATGATCTTAATGGAATAACACATTTTTTCAGCTGTCTCCTAGTAAAACCCACTGTAGTCTTACATACAGGCTGCCCTATAAGTGGTATTATAATCAAAATAGGTTAACAATTGTGTTGATTTCCTGTAAAGTGTGAGCTCATTTTGTCCCCCTGTGCAACTCTAATGTATGTTCAGTCTCATGCCAGACCAAAGGTGTTTCTTGACTCAGGAACTCTGACTGGACTCCAGCTCTAACAGTCTCTGAAATGTTCTGCAGCTGGTTCAGAGGGCTCCCCACAGTATTTTTTCCCTCTACTTCACTTAAGGCTGCAAGAGAGAAATTGCTAGAAGTCTGAGCTTTGAGACATACTAGAGGGACTGGAGACAGAGCAGGTCAGGCCAAACTTCTTTTCTGTTTTTCTTTGCCGTTCTGCCTCTAGATTAGCAAGTAGGGTGAGAGGTTGGGTAGAGGCAGAAATCACTGAAATTGTATATTCACCTGACCCCTGTGCAACTCAGCTCCTATGTCATTTGAAAGCACTGGTGGCTGGTTTTCTTTCCTTGTAACTGCCTAGGTTCAACTTCAGAACAACTGAGCACTATGTAGGTCTGGCTCTGGGGAAGAGTGGTCCAGCATGCTGTTGGGATGAGTGTGAAAGATGACACATCCAACACAGGCATATTTAGTTGTCAATGTAACTGATTAAACTCATGTAGATGCTGAAATTCTGGATAGAGAAGGGCTGTCCTGTTCTTCAGATTGTATGTAGCTCCCTGGAAATGCCATTGTCCTGCATTGTCATGTCACTTAGCCCATTCATGTCATGTTTTAGGCTGTCACACATTCTTAGATGATAGGTTGCCTTCAGAGCAGAAGATAAATCAGAAGATAAGGACTAAGTGGGACAGACAGCCTTAATCTCTTTCACATCCCTTTGTCGGTTCCTGAAGTTAGATGAGGACACTACTGGGAAAGCAAAGTCAGATGATGTTTGAATGTATCAGTCTTCTGTGGTAACTTTTTTAGTTATCATGTCTAGCACATTTTTTTCACTTGGCACTGGTGCCAGACCCATACCATCTGGAAAATTAACTGGATTTTATAACTCACATCTGTATTGTGTAATGTGGGCAATGGTCTCTTACAGCCAATGGCTTATGTCATGTGGTTGGATCACTCTCTTCTTCGCACTTTTTATTGGGGCATCATACAACGCTTTGCCTTAGGTGAATGGAGTTGTCACCTCACTCACTTGCCTTTGTCGTCATCTCTGGCAGGTTTCATTTGTACCTCTGGGAGTGCAGCTGACAAATGGACAGCCCCCGTGACTGTGATGCTTTCTGCAGAGCATGCAGATGGATCTCTATAGTCACCTGCCCTCTCAGGGGCTCACTGCAGGGGCAGGAAGGGTTGATTCTTCTGTGGGGCTTGCTTGACACTCATGTGAATTGTAAAAGGGTGGTCTACTTCAGCATGGTGGGGATTGGGCTCCATTCTTCCCTGGGAGAAAATCCTACTCCCTGCTTTATTTCCAGTGGGAAGAATGCAACCTCTATACAGAAACAGCCTAAGACCTTTTATGAATGGAACCCTTGAATTATAACATTTCAGAGTTTCCTAAAGCTGTTAATCGGATTAGTTGTATAGTGGAGGAAGTACTTAATATGTATATACAGACACACAGGCTCTTCATTTCTGGGAGCTGCAGTTCTGAACATGATATTAGGCCAGGCATTCTTCTTGCCCAGTGTTGATCCCTTGTTCCCTGAAAATGCTGTTCAGCTGGGAGGAGAAGTGAAAATTGTGCCATTTGACACTGCTGGGCTCTTTATAGGTGTACACCCTGATAGCTTGTGTGAAGCATTTGCAGCTGTCAGGCTGTGCAGGAAGAATGAGGTTCCCATGTACTTAGGGGTGATAGGTTCTCTGGATCCAATGACATTGTACTGCTTTAGGGAAAGCTTTGCCTTGGCTGGTTTGGGCAGAGACTGTCAAATGTTTCAAGTTTTCTCCTTCTTCACCCTCTTCCACTTGTTGTCTAGAAAATAGCTGTGTACTTCTCTGAGTCCTTCTCTGAGAGAGAGGAGCAGGGAATCTGAGAACTGTTTGGATTCTGCCAAAAATCTCTGTCCTGAGCTTGATTTCATAGCATGAGTGTGCTTCAGGCTTGTTTTCTTCATTAATTTCCTGCTTGCAGAAATACCATAGTAATTTTTCAGAACCTGAAAATTCATGATCCTGCTTGAGAGTGGGATGCCTTGAGGTTCAGTGTTTCCAAGCATTTATCAGCAAATACTGGAGTTAGTGTTTTATTCCTGGTGTCTGAAAGCAATGGACCAAATAGCATGTTTCCTTGGTGAAGTCACAGAGCAGGATCATGGTTCCTTCCCTCTAAGGGATGCTGGCTCAGAGCTCTCTGGCAATCCCCTCAAAGACTGCTCATGTGCATTTTAGGGGTGGCTGTCTCCTTGGTACCTTACTTCAGTGCTCCAGCAATGATGTTCCTCTTCAACTTTGTCTGGATGTCTCCGTTCCATATACCCAGATTCTTTTGTATGGGTGATCTTTGGGAATTGACATTACACAGGGAATTGCATCACTTGTGTTAGGTATTTAAAGCCTTCTGGAGTGCAGCGTATGACCTGGTAGTCCTTATCCACGTGAACAGTCTCACCTGCTCCAAAGGAGCTTCCTTCCTAGAAATTTATCAGGAAGAGTACAGGTCAAGCATCTGAAAACTGCAGTAGGTTTTGCGATAGTATCTTGGGTGCAAACATCCTTTTCTGGTGCATTTATACAAGTGGAGTTTCCTTCAGGCCCTGTTGAGGAAAAGGCAGGCATAGTGGTGGTCGACAGCTAAATGAAGCCCATTTAATCCATGTTAGATGTCTACATGTTGATCTCTGTTGCCTTGGTTAAAGCTCTGAGCTGTGCGAGTTAGTAGAGGGTATTTGCATGCAGATTAACTGTGCAGATTAACTGTGAGTAAATGCCAGGAGATGTGTTCTTCTAAGAGGGCTCAGAGTTACCAACTAGTTAATTTCTTCTCAAGACCCTTTCATGATTTTCCTGAAGGTTTATTCCAAAATATTGTCCTCCAGCCCAATTTTAGATCATGATTGTTACATGACTTCTGACCTCCTTTCCTCAGGTCTCTCAACCTCAGCTCTGTTTTACCTGAAACCTAGTTTTGCTCTCATCAGTGATCTGTCAAAAGAGCTGTTTACAGTTGAACATTTGGCCTTTCTATGAGATGAGATAAGATTTTTCTAATTTCCTAAACCAGGATTCTTTTTTTCCCCTCACTGGCTCTTCTCCTTTGAACCTAAGTCCTAAACTCAGAGACTTGCTTGTGATCTTTCTGTTTGTTGCTTTATCTTATAGGAGAATTTGGAGACCAAGCTGTGGCCCTCCACATCACTTGCTCATCCTGCTATCACCATCTGTAATACCATATAAAATCTGCCAAACAAGGAATTTCTCCTCTTCCTTAAAAATGTTTTGCAGCTAGGAGAAGGAGCAAACAATGAGGCATATTGTTAAAAAGCAGGCCTTAGCTGCCCCCCATCTCTGCTTCTGTGGGATTAAGTTTAGATGTTATGTTCACTATGAAAATCAGGTGTTCTCGTGCAGTGGTGTTGAAATGGATACCCTTAGGATTTGGACCTGTAGAGAGACAGTAATGGTTCAAAACATAATTAAATTAATCTGGTACCTGGAGATCTGCCAGTGAGTACTATCTCAGCAAGCCCATGCATCACCAACTCCTAATCACTTTGATGAAAGATTTTTCAAAAAGCTTGCAGTTTTGAAGTTTCTCATAGATTTTTGTTTTAAACTCTGGTGAAAATATTTGCTGTTACAGTATAATTGTAGTTTAGAAGAAACTTGACTGAAAGCTTTGAGTATTCATCTGCTGCAATGGGAAGAAAGAGGATCAACAGGCAGGCAGGGAAATTGCACAGTGTCACCTCTCTTTTGGACCCAAATGAGTCCACTGGTGCATGGTGATTATCTGCTGAAACATCAGCTACAGAGGAAGAAGAAGACCTTATTTCTTGCCATGCCTCTTAGAGGTGTATCTCTGTTTAATACCAACTGGCTTAATTTTTAATGGATTGAGGCGTTTTCTGGTACATTACCTCTTTTCCTGACTTTTGTATCATAGAGAGAGTTTCTAGTCCTGAAAGGCACCTCTGTGAGTAAGAAGGGCAAGTTTGTCTCTTCAGGGCTTTTCAGCAGCAGATCAGAAGCCACAGGAGTCTGGCTGCCCTCACTGATGCCATGCTGTGCTGGGCTTGCTGCTAAGAAGCGGACTCCATATCCCACTGCCGCCAAGAATGCTTTTCAAGAACAGTCAAAACAACTTTACCTCTCATTCTGAGAGGTTTTTGGGCCCATGGCTTGAAGGCCTTGATGAGCCTTTCACACTGCCACAAACCACTGGCAGAAGAGATTCACAGAGCACCTTTTCTAGCTAGAGTAATGCTTCAGATAACAGTGCAGCTGGGAGAGGGATGTGTTTGAACCCAGGCTTTCTACTGAAATCAGGGGAGACATAGGCTGCTGTGAGTGACTGGAGGCTTTGACAGCAAATTCATGCAAGTAATTCCCTGACAAATGAGGCAGACAGGAATTCTGCATTAAATCTTGCCATAATAAGAGCGGGGAGCTGGTTCATTGGCAGCAACTCTGCTGTTCTTTAGTGTGCTGTGAAAATACAGGCAGCTACTCTGCTGCTTGACCACATCTGCACAAGGGCCCATCTGCAACAGGATGCTTTGCTTTTTCTTGTTTTAAGATGCTCATGGTTACTGTCTCTGGTTGCATTCTTGAGGAAAGCCATTGATTCCCATGTAAGCTGGAATTACGTGCTGGACAGGTCGCTGGAGTGCAGCTCTCATGCTAAGAGTTGTGCTGCGTAGCTTCAGGGTGGAGAGCAAGCCTTCTACGGTGGAATAGTTAAGGTGTTAGTGGCAGTCACAAGCAGGGCTTCTGCTGTTTCACTTTGTGAGAGGTTCCTCAGTGTAGAGGCTGTGGCCAGTAGTAGTGCCGCACACCTGAGTTCTCTTGGATGCTACTCATGTGATTCTAGTGAAATTTAACTTAGTGCAAAATACATTTATAGAAGACTGCAAAATCCAGGGAGTTAGACCATGACTAACTGAGATTCCAGGGAAGATCTGATTTATGGATTTGAAAGCAAGACTGTTACATTCAGCTGACTTGACATGTGCTTGCCAAACTCAGCTGGTTTTCCCCTTGTAACTCATATTTGGTACTCTACTGTAGTGTCACTTGGTTCAGGGTAGAATCACAGAACCATAGAGTCATAGAATTTAGGGCTGCTTGGGGCCCAACCTTTAATTCATTTAACTTAGAGCAAGTCTATGGTTGTGCTGACTTAACCTGAGCTGTACTGGTCATAATTGGCCAGGAACAATGCAAGTAATTCTGTACGTGCTGTAACATAACCCGCATCTGTGAACTCTCTGCAGGGGTCTGCTCTTTCACTGGGAATTCTTTAGTGGAGGTTGCTTCCTCCTTTTTGAGTAGATGAACATCTTTGTTCCAACAGACCTGTCTGAGGGCTCTGTCCAGCTGCCTGCATACCTCCTTTCAGTTTTCCACAACACATGACATGCACTCTGGGGATGTCTCTTCGCAATCCAGGCAGATTTTTAACAGGAAGAGGAACCTCAGGAGTGGAAAGGTAGGTGCCCAGAGCCTGGCCTGATGCTGAGGTTAGGTTAGCTGTGCCAAGTGATTTTCCTATGACTAGGCCAAATGTTTACCTGTGTGAGTAGATACAGTCAGGGGTTTTACCAGAGCAGACAACCATGAAATTAATTTCCCACAGTCTGTAGTTTGCTAAGGCAAGGCAGGAGCTCCTGTTTGGAGGAACTGAGTAAGTCCTCTACGGTCGAGAGTGTTCTTGTTAATACTGGTTTTGAGTTACCTCCTGTCCCAAATCCACATTTCTGTGCAATAAGCCAGTGATCTTCTCTCTGAAGAAAAGCAGATACTGTGTTTTTGCTTCCAGCACAGAGTCTTACAGTCCTATTGCAACCTTCTCAGACTTGCCTGATTTTCTCCAGCATAAAGATAACTGTCTAGGAATCCCATGCCCTTAGCTGATGAACCTTCTCATTCCCCCTGTAGTTAAGACTCTTCTGCCAGAAAATGCTAATCTTTAGGTTTAATATTTTCACACCAAATGCTTTTCTTTATGGATTTCTGAGTGCCAGCTTGAAGTATTTTCTGGAAATTGGGAAGGATTTTTCTCATTTTAGGGATGCACTTTTTCTAGTCACAGGACTAGAATATGCCAGTCTGGTGCTTCATGGTAGGAGAGGAAGGATGATCAAGTCAAGATGCCAAAGCATGGAACATGCATATATGCAAAGAAGACAGATAGATCTCCTGTGTAAGGTTGGAGAAGAAACCCCCAGTCAGGGCAGCACGGCTGTCAGGAGCAGAGATGTCGGATTGTTGGCCACAGCTGCCTGTTCTCAGGGGCTATCCCGTGCCTTCCTGTGCAGTGAGGTGCTGCTTGTGATCTGCCTGAGTAGCAACCAGAGGTGTTAGGAGTGTTTACTCCATCTGTCCCACCAACAGGTATGCAGGCTCTGATTTTCTTTCAGCTAGGGTCTTTCCAGAATGGCATATTGCTTTGGAACCAGTTGGGACCAGTGGGCTTGCAGTATTCCTTCACACGCTTGGCTGTAGTGTTCCAGACTTGTGACAAGCAGAGAAATTAAATCTGTCTCCTTTTTCCCCTTTGCTTGTGATAAATGTCCTGCAGGGCAAGGTAAAGAGAGTCCCAAGCAATAGGTGCTGAGTACACCTTAATGGGCAGAGCACAGCCTGAATGACACAGCCCTGTTACTTGCTCACATTTCCTGTGGAGTAAGATGTTCTTTTTCATCTTGTCTAGGTTCCCAATGGCAGCTGGTCACATGCACCACAAAGTTTGTTTTGTAAATGCACTGTTCCCTGAAATAGTTTTCTGGATGGTGGCCTTCCACCTGTAAAATAAGTGGTTTGATTTCTGCTGTGCTGTCAATATTCAGCCTTACATGGGGTTTTTTCGTGGATTTATGAGCTCTGCAATATTACTCAAATTAATCTATCCGAGCAATAAAGCTTTCTCTGTTGTAACAAAAATCCCCAGCTATTTCAAACTCTGCCACTTACTTATTCTTAGTGGAAACTTTAGTTGTGCTTGTGAGTCACGTTTCTTATGTATCTTTCAGAAATCATTTAGGAAGGCAAGTAACTCAGTATCACTCTTGTCAAATGCTGCATTTCAGAAATTAAATAGCATGGAGTTTGTTAATGAGCAATTAACATTATTTAAGCACCCAGAAACATCTGCAGAAAAGATAACTGTTGATGCCATGGTTGAAGCAGCTTCCAAACAGCCTGTTTCTATAGTTGCTTCGTATTCAGTGTGGTGCCACCATCAGCTTTGGCATAGCTGCAGCTTTGGGCATAGCTGCTGCAGTGCCCCTGCACAGATGATGCCGAATCCCTGCTGCTCCGTGCTTGACTTCGCCAGGTTTTGGCTCCCAGCCCCACTACTTTCCCCATCCTCAAAAATCTCTTGGGCACATCTCAAACACCTGGAAGTTGGTGCTGGATGGCGTTTTTAACCCTTTCAGGAGCTGGGGTAATCACCATGTAGGAGCATTTATAACATCTGATTTCTGTTTGCAATTGTCGTGCTCTTGATCGCGCTTAATTAAATTTTCTTTTGCTCATGTCTACAGCTGGTGTATCACACTTGGAGGCTGTTCCTTTTGCTGATGCCAGAAGAGTCTGAATGGTCTTTTGTGTTTAAGTAGAGATTATTAAATAGCTTTATATTAATTAACTGTGATGAAGGGAACACATGGGCAAATGTACTCTAGGAGATCAGTTTATCCATATGGAAATTACATTGAAAGTTAAATCCATTACCCTAATTGTAAAATTCGACAGTGCTTAGCCAATAACTGTGGAATTGACTAAATCATGCATTTGTGCTTCAGAGCTGGGCAAATGCCTAATTTTCTTTTGCTCAAATATTTGCTCAAATGAAAAATTGTATTTTCCTCAACTTCATAAGCTGCCTCATAATTTCTGAGAATGTTTTAGGCAAATGACTTTGGATACAGAAACGGTCAGTGAAAGAGTAGATCTAATAAGCTCTGAGAACAGTCATTGCAGGATGGTCACTCTGAAAGACTGACTGGGATGCCTTGACCCTCAGGCTCTCTACTTTCAAGCAGGAATGTTGCTGTACCCACAAAATAAAAGTAGCTTACATTGGTCAGAAAAACGGCTGGAAGGTCCAAGAAGCAATCATTTGCCAAAATGGCTTGATGGACAATAGCAAACAACAAATAAATTAGAAGTTGTAAACTGCTCGTGGTTGATTCTGAACAGAAAGGAGTTACATTTGTGGAATAAATGTGTTTGCTTTGAGCTACTTGTTCAGGCCTAATTTGGAGAGAAGGCTGATGCTTGTAGCTGCAGTGGACAAAAACCCTTTGCTGCAGTTCCCCTTTTCAAATGGTGAGGACAAAGTATTTATTCAGCTGTCAAGTGGGGAAAGAAAGCAAATTAGTTTTAGGCTGGAACACTGGACTGTGTTTGCTGTTGTAGTTCTCAGGCCAGATGGTGACTTGGACAGCCCTGGGGAATGGGTAACAAGTTTCTCCAGGGCAAAGATCAGAAGCAAAAGGAAATATTCAGATTATCTTGCAGTTCCACTTCCTAGAGAGGCAAAGGGAGTGTGAGATGCATCAGGCTGTGTTAGGGAGGGATTTAGCCACTCTTTTTCTTCAGTTATTGCTGTTGCTGAATCCTGGAGTCAGTTTGTGGGAGTGGGTTTGAGACCTGACTCCCTCTGCAAACTGCTGCTGTCCCTGGGAAGGACAGGGAAGCTGTGCCAGCCATCTACTGGGGCAGCTTGCTCTAGTGAGTAAAGTGCCTCTGCCCTCACTCCTCAGCTCCCCCATGGCTCTTTTAATGACAGCAAATGATTCAGGCATCTGTTTCACCAAGGAGTCGGGACCTTGGTGGAAGGGGTTGACCTAAGGTTACTTAACAGTGGCTGCATTTGGCTTGTGCTCCCAAAGTGTTTCAAGTCCCACTTGTCCTGCCTCAGTGCTAGCTCCTGCTTCGGTTTCCCTAGTTTGGCAGTTGGTTTGGGGTGTTCTTTAACTGAGCCATGGTGGCAGAGCTGGTAGGTAACCAGGCAGATGAGGTGTCTCAGCTGTGTCTACTTAGGCTGCTCAACTGCATTTTAAACCTGGTTCAGGCTTGTAGAGTATAAGAAGGCACCAAAAACTCTCGAAGAATCTCCAGGACTGTCAGTGTCTGAATATCTAGGCAGAAAGTGAAGTGGAAAAAAGGTCTCTCTACTGGCACAAAACGCTCTCCATGTACGGCGTTTTAATTGCATTCAAACATAACTTTGCTTCCAGGGTGTTTTCATTTTGAGTTAATTTTTATCCAATATAAACAAGGTAGAGGGAAAACAAGAGGATTAGGAAGGCTGAATGGGAGGAGCCGTCTGGCCAGGCTGCTGAAAGCCCCAGACTCTATATGGGAGCCTCAGCTGGAGCAGGGCAGGGAGCTGTTGCAAGGCAGCACAGGGAACAGTGCATGGCCTGGTCCAGAGCTGCCCAGGGTGTGCTGATGCTGAAGAAATTAGACTCTGCAGGTCAGAAGGAAAGGGATGTCAGCCAAGGCGGGCCAGGAGGTTCATATTGCCTGCTAGGACAGCAATGGGTGAACCCAAGCCAGCTCTTACAGTTTCCTTATTGCCTGAAAGTTCATTTGTTTCTCTTTCCTTCCAAAAGAGAGACAGGGAGGGAAGGTGGTTATTGTGAATTGAGAGGAATGTAGTAGTGAGGCAGACACCCGTTAGGAATAGATCTTGATCCATCAGATTGACAAGAAATCAAGGGCAAGGGGATGTGGATTGTCGGTACTATGCATTACTCAATTAATATGCTGGGAAGGGAGGTCTTACACCATGTATGGCAAAACAACAGAGACATGCACGTGGCCACAGTACTCGTGTATTCACTTCAGCTTTTCATTTTCACTTGGCTCAGTAAAAGCACTGTGCTTGCAGAACTCTTTCTCACTGCAAGAAATCAGTGAGATGACACAGATTGTAGGTAACTTTTGTCTTTCTTTTATTTCTCATTTATCTGTCTTTTTACCCTGGAGAACAGAAGTGATTGTTACAGCCCACAGGAAAAGACCCCTTTCAGTCTTCCCCATCCTTCCTTGTCTCCAGAGAATGTTGTTCCCCTTAAACATTAACTCTCAGTTGAAAGATTGGTGGAGAGGTTGGGTAAGATTGTCCCTTTTCTTGCAATGCCTTCTTTAAAAATAAGATGCATCACAGTGTAAAAGTAATGCTGCCACTTCCAGAAGAGCAGGAAAGTATCCAGGGAAAACACAGGGTGTTTGGGAATGGTGCTGCCTGCACTTCTGCTCTGCCTGCCATACCGCTCCAACTACAGCTGGCCAGCAGAAGAGCTTGGTCCATTAAGTGCTTTGAAGCTCATGTCTGTGGCAGCCCTGGGTTTGCTTAGCTATGTTCACCTTCCTCCTCTCATGAACTTCCCTGTAAGCCCAGTGTCTTCCTTCCCTGCACAAGCACTCGCAGCTGATGTGGAGATGACACATCTACCTGTCAAGCCTCTGGACCTTGGGACTCTCCTGAGTTATTGCAGCTAGTCAGCTTACTCTGAATATGAAAAACAGATTCCTGCAGGGAATTTGGGGTTCAGAATTCTTCCTTTCTTTAATTTATTTTTCTTTAAGTAAATTGAGGGAACTTCAGCTATTCCACTGACAGGAAATGCTGAAGGATATATCTCAAATCATTTGCTCAGATCTCCAGGGTATGGAGGTTTATGAAAGGCTTTTGCTGTAGACTCTCCACCAGGTCTGGGAAACATCTGTTCTACATTCTGAATACATTTTCCCAGCAGAAATTGTTTTAATAAAATCACCACTTTTTCTGTGGTTAGAAAACCCAGAGCCATAAACTTTTTTCTGTGCTAAACAGCTCTTGACCACTAGTTAATGAAGTTAAAAACCTGCATGTAGCATTGTTTAACTTACCATGTATTTCCAGGAGCTTCTCTGATGGTCATAATATGACAGAATTCACCAGAACTGAAACTCTGAACGGTGACTAGTGTTTAATGTTAAGTACTCGACTTGATTTTGTTGGTGCTTCATTACAGTCTCTGTTTGAAATCCAGTTTATAAGCAGTGGCATGCGACTAGCCTATATATTGAGTGAGACTAAGAAAGCAGGGTATTCTAAGGCATAGGTGGGGAACGTGAAATTATTAATAATTTTTCAAAAGTCTTTTATATCACTGTGTTGTGACCCAGCTCTGAAATGGCCTTTTCTCCACAGTAAGATGTATTAGAAAAAGTCTTGCTGCGGTTTGATTCACCTGAGAGCAAACAATTATGTGTGCAGCCAAGTTATTCTCTGCTAAATCAGAAAAATTGGAAAATCTGACTAAGTCCTCAGTGTTCACTGTGTACTCCTTTGTCCTCAGCAGAGGTGATGAGCATATGGATGGTAGCTACCTTAAAAAAGTTCAGCTGTGGAACTCTTTCCCTGTGTGGACACCAATCAGGAAAGGGAAAGGAAAACTCCATGAACATGAAGAGATTCTTCACTGGTCTGGAGAGGAAAAATTATCCTGGCTTGGACGTCTTCTGAAAGTGGTTTTGATTTTAATGGGAACGTTAACAGTTTGGAAGAAAGGGAGATGTTGCAAGCTTTGTCCTGTCTGACTTCCCATGTAAGAATATTCTGTGTTCTCAGATTGCAATTTTTCAGACAACTACAATTCCTATTGTCAATAGTTGGGTGACATGACTAACGTTCCAGATAGGCATCATTTGAAAACGAAGCTTGACTTATCTCAGGACAGACTGATGTTTCTCCTTTTCTTTCAGTTGGGTGACTGAACTTGCCTCAGAGTAGGATGGATGGTGCTAAAGTATTTTGGAAGTCAGTTGCCTCACAAACAGCTTTGAGGTCTTAAGGTACTCAGTAGGAGGATGGTAGGTATTTCTGAGCCCATTACATGCATCCTGATTCACCAGCAGGGTGCTTCACTGCTTTGCCTGGCTTTCTTCTCCTTTTTTCAGACAAGAACCCCATCATGGTCCGTAAACAAGGGGCAGATGCACAGAATCTACAGTTAGCAAGAGATCTGATTGTCCACTCTTTGGTGATTCAGACTACCTGGGCTTAAACAAAAAAACAAACCAGAATATGCACAGCAATAAATACCTTCAATGCTAAATTACACCTTGTAGAAGACACATTTTCAGGTCTGATAAATTACTACTTCTCCAAGTCCCACCCTCTGTTATTGGAAGTAAGGGTACTGAATGGAGTCTGCTTCCTGCTCTTCCCTCAGGCTGCACATATTTTGCCCTGTGCTATTGCAAGGGAACTGCAAACAGTATAATTTTGGTGGCATGCTTCGTGCACTCTCTCTCTCTTAATATCTTGTCTTTATTTTGGTTTCAGCTTAACAAGTTGGACTTCTTTTAACAAAATTGGATTTTCATTTTCCCGTCTTGGAAGAGTGGGAAAAACTGCTTTCTTCCCAACAATGCTCTAGCCTGCTACTTTCTGCTTTGCTGGACCCTTACTTACTACCTCAGGCTGCTTCTAGTTCCTGAAAACAATTTAGACACCTATTCTTCAGCCATGGTTGCAGACTTGGGGGATTTATCTCAGATTTGTGGTGCTTTTAAGCTACTGGACATTTCCTTCAGTCAGCAAGCTCCCTTGGCAGTGCTGGTCTGTGAGGAACAGAAAAACAAGTTGTTGTACAGGTGCACTGTAGTTAGAAGATGAAATATTCCCCAGCCTGGGTAGAGAATCTCTTTTGTGTCTCTGCCAGGTCATGCACAGAAACTAAGTTATCTTTTTAGAGAGTCCAGCAGTGTTCTGCTGGGGTTGTAGCTGTTAAATAGGACAAATTACTAGGAAGAATTGAGTTACAAAAATGTGAAGGTTAAGAGGGTTTAGGAGATCACGTACAGCTCTCTGCATGGAGACATGATGTAACAAATTCTGGATCATCAGCTGGTTGTGGGAGAAGCAGACAAAACTCAAACAGTCAGGCTGAAGAAAGGTAAGTGCTAGTGGGAAGTGCTGAGGATGAAAGTGATCTGGGGGGATTGTTAACTCCTTGGATGTCCATTAAAAACAGAAAAGTCAATGTCATGTCTTTGTGAGGTACCGGGCCTGCTTTTATTGGCTTTCCAGAGAACACAGTGTCAAACTCCCTTCTCTTCAGTGTTTCCAGTGATAATGGGCTTCAGTACATACATGAGCATGTCATGCTCTGGAGCAATAACACTGAAATATGTTCTGCTCTTGGATGTGACAGAGTAGTCCATCAGAGAGGTACAGCTTCAGGAATGTGTTGAGGGGTCGACAGGATCTGCACATTACCTGCAACCTATGTGCAGCTACTTCCAGATGCAAGGTGCATCTCTTAGCTTCCTTATTTATTGTTAATGGCCTATCAGTTCTTCTGGGATCCTACATTAGCCTTCTCTTGGAAAGAATCAGAAAAACGCTAAATGTCTCTCATGTCACTTTAATTTTTGGGATAACTTTAGGCATCATGGTGATAGGAAATGTCTAAAAACTCAAGTGAATCAGAACAAGATCTTTTAAAATTCTCATGTTTGATTCCAAAACACCCTTGTGGGACACAAGGCTGTGAGTGCTCCCTGTCTGTATGAGTGAGATTAGAATTTGAAAATATCCGGTATATCTGCACCCCCATATCTAGCCTTTGTGTAGTGCTCTCCCTTTTCATCGGCTACAATAAGACAATATATGCAAAGATGTTGTAGATTTCATTAGTCACACTAGTTTATTCAAACCTCTTCTTTGCATAAGAAACCAAGGCCTGCACTGATCTCTGGGAAAGAATTTGCTCACAGCTTGGAAAAGCCGTGTGCTCGAATGGTACCACGGCACGGCAGAGGTCAGCAGCTCGGGCACAGGAGAGGGGCCCGGCTCTAGGGTTTGGTGCTATCATTTGCAATTCAATCCCATGCAGCTCCCTCTTAGGAGAACAATTCACTAAATACAGAGTTGTTCTTTTTCCCTAATTCACCATATAATTCACCTCCCAAGTTCAATTAAGAAGCAATCTGTTTGTGGCTGGAAGCAACTGCATTTATTTAGAAATACAAAAATTATCCTTTGCCTCAGCAAAGACTGCATGCCTTAATAATTTTGGTGATGAATGGCTAGTTGGGGTTTCCTTTTAATGGAATGGGATATTGTGTGAAGAATAGCATACTTTGCAGGGGTGGGGGTGTGAGAAGTCCTGGGGATGTAAAACTGAGAAGAGGAACTTTTGTTGCGCTTGGGCTTAAGGAAGTGACGAGGACTGGGCATGAAAGAAAACAAAGGGAAATCTTAGGATGGGACATTGAAGCTGGAAAAGAGTGATAGAGTTCAGAGCAATCCATCTTGTTGAATCAGACTTGTTCCTGTTCACACATCTAGTGGCTTTTGTCCAGTCAAGCTCTGTTAAACTATGGCACTTCCTTTGGGAGACAAACCCCTGATTTACTGTGTCTCTTGGACCAGGAAGCTCTAACCCATAGCCAGCTGAGAGTCTGGCTATCTTATTTTCTTCTGAATCATTGTGTAGTGATCTTTCATCATAATTTTTCTGATATTCTTAGCAGTTATAGTAATATAATGTTGGAGATTTGTTACCATCCTCTCAGTCCTTCTTCAAGGTGTCAGGGATATACCTTTTCCCCTGTCCTTGCCCCGTTAAATGGACTGGAGGAGGATTTGCTAGAAGCCAGCTCCAGAGTAAAGGAGAATTTTCCAGCTGGCAAAGCAAGACTGCTTCAATGACTGGAAGATGTCCAGCTGTCTTGAAAGTGAAACATCCCTCTTGCAAGTGTCCACACTGCATCCAGCAGTGCCATATGACTAATAGTGTATTCTTTTCTTCATGTAGTAGTTTACGATGCTTTCCATGCTTTATCTTGCCACCAAGACTGCAGAAACTTGATCTTGCAATACCTCTACAGAGATCAGCTCATTCAGCTCCTGCTGTCAGTAAATCTCCATGAAATTAGCTTTCCCTAGAAAAGACTTTCTGCTTATTCAGCATATGGAGAAACTAAGGCATGGTATAGTAATGAGTTGCAAGGTGTCACTATAGGCTAGGAACAAATCCAGAAAAAGAGCCTAGCTGTATCAGGCATTTAGTCCCTGCTCCCTGCACAGGGAAAGCAGACAATTTCTGTGGCCAGCAGACCCCCAGATGGCATTACTGATAGCTGCTGTCCTTTCCACATCAGAGCTCTGCCAGCCAGCTCACCAGAGATGAGTCTCTGCTCTTTTTTCCTTTACAGGAGGCGTGGGTGAAGAGGTGTCAAGTGAGAATGCCACTTCAGCTGACCATAGTGACAAAGCAGTTAAAAAGGGTAATGTGGTACCTCACCCAGACCTTTGGGTATCTTTTATTTACTTTTTTTACCCCCTATAAAAATGTATTTTTGTCCTGTTGTGTACCTGTGTGTGCCTCCGTGCCTGGGAGATCAGCCCTGCCCAGGCATTTTTTTGCTGTTGGTGAACTCTCTGAAAGGGTGGATTTGCCTTCTATAATGTATTAGGTTGACCCCAGCCAGAAGCCAAGCACCCAGTCACTATTCCTTTCCTCTTGCAGGAGAGGTGAGAAAGCAGAAAAAGCAGGAGTGAGAGAACTGATTGGTTGAGATGAAGACAGTTTAATAAGTGAATGAAAGAGGAAAAAATAACCAAAGTGATATAAAGTCAACTGCTCACTCCCACCCACAAGCAGCTTCTGCTAGAAGGATGTGTCAGGCCTCTCCAGGGAGGAGAATTTAACAAATTTGAGTTGTTAAAGGCAGAGAACTTTAGCAGGAGTTACCAGCAGTCAAGAGCTGTGGCATGACTGGTGCAGAGAATTTGCCCAAGAGGGTGCAAGGAATGGAAGTGTTGGTGGCACAGAAGTGTAGACCCAGAGTCCGTTGTGCAGAACTGCTGCTGCACCAGGCACAGGAGAGCACAGGGCAGGCAACTCCTCACTTGGGTTTGCTATCAGGAGCTATCCATGTACAAATCCACAGAGATTTTGGGCAGGCCCAGGGGCAGCTTGTGAATGGAAGACAAGACTACTTCTGTCTTGAGACCCTTTCTCTTCTTCTGGCTGTGGCCTGTGTAATGCAAGTGTCTGTACTAGTGCCTGGTACCAGCAGTACCACACGTATGCGAAGAACAGGAGGGTGGTTCTTCCTTCACTGGGAGAATCTCCAGCCTCGGAGCATCTGCCTTCCAGGATCCAGCAGCTGGCTTGGGGATTGGGGCAGCTTCTGAAGGATGCCAGGGAGGTTCTCAGGAGTAAGGGGTACAAAAGGCAAATTCTTGTCTTTGTCCTGCAGCTCAGAGCAAGGTCTTCAGCAGGACGAGCTTGACCTGGTGAAGCAGAAGGGAGGGTTTAAAGTTCATTTTCATTCCCCTACATTGCCTGAACTTCCTTCCCATTGTATTGATCCCCTCAGCCTTGACAGTAGAAGTTTGCTTACTGGTGCTTTAGCTGGAGGGATGAATAGAAGAGGAGGCTCTCAGCAGCACCCCGGTCACTAGAGGAAGGTCTTAGCAGGACCTGTGCTTTTTAATAACCTGGCAGCCCATGTCCCTGACTTGGAAAGCAAAGCTGTAGTTGGTCTTGCTGATTTACATACAAATTACAAGACCACAACGGGAGCTTGGAGCCGTCCTCTTGGGCTTTACAGTAATCCACTGGGGAGCCACCATAAGTTGTGCTGCTCTTCAAGGTGACAAGGTTGCTCACCTTGGTGTGACCCTTTAGGCCAGCACTCTCTGAAGGCATAGCAATGCCTGTACTCTGTTATTCCTTTGCCCTAGTCCACCTGACACATTGGCTGTGCAATACGGGCAGCTTATCTAACAAGTGGTGTGTCTACAAAGTCCTTACACAGGCTTGTAAAGCCCAACTGGACTGTGCTACTTTGAGGGTTTGAGTTGCCCATGGCACATCAGTTAGTGGTGAACAACCAGGAAACTCTGAGTAAAGGGTATTTTCTTTGGGTCAGACTCACACCACATTAGAAGTGCAACTCGTGTAGGCATAACCAGTATCTGAGCAGAGCTGCAGCTGCACAGATGCAGGGCAAGGTTCAGGGTCTGCCTAGAAGCATGTATGAATCCTCTGGCAGACTTTTAAGGCCAGCTCTGAACACCACACAACCAGGGCTCCTGTACCTTTTGTAGCAAGAAATGAGATGTGTTCTGCTTTCCTTTTTGTATTTTTGCTCCTTTTCATTTAAATTAAGAGATTAAGCGTGGATGGAGATTTGCGCTTCCGTTTTTCCATCCTGAGCATCCCTCCTCCAGCAGAGACTATCTGATCTTTATAGTTTTCCAAACCACCCAAAACCTGGTATGTGAAACCAAAGTAATACTTCCCAGCCTTGAGTACAGATTTCAGTGTAAGGAGTCTTTCACTTCTTCCAAGGCCAAGTCAAATGAGTAGTTGTTGCTATTGTGAAGTTATTCCTAGTAGAACAAACTATTTTCTGCAGATGAGTGGATGAGTAGGGCAAGTTGAGAATATACATTGATGTCCGGGCTTGTGTGATTCCCACCTCCTGTTCCCCTTGTTTAAGTGCCCCCATCTGTGAAGCTGCTGTTGCAGAGAGTGACAGGCTAGAGATAGGGAAGCATGTGCTTTTACACCTTAGAGGGAGAACAGGTTTGGCGTAGTGTATATGGAGTCTCCAAAACAAGAAGGATCAGTTTTCTATAGATTAGCAGTCTCAAAGTCCCGAACAAATCACTGGCAAATCTGGCTATGACTTCTGGTTTGGTTTAACACATATTTTATCTTTTTCTGAAGCTTCAGGGTATTACCTGAGGGCTGCATGTGGAATTAAAGAGGATTTAAACAGTGTTGCCATTCTGTCTTGCAGATGGCAGGCAGAACACAACGCTCACAAGGAGCCCGGAGAGGAAGGAATATACAGATAAGTCTGGGATGGATACACACTCCTCTCCCAGAGTGCGTAGGGCAACCACATCCAGGGCTGAGAGGATCTGGCCAGGGGGGGTCATCCCCTATGTGATCGGAGGAAATTTCACTGGTCAGTAGCAAAAACACTGCTTTCTGTTTGCTATGGGATTTGTGTCTCAAATTGTGTGGGAAATCTCTGGAGCAGAGTTCTCCCACAAATGACTCAGGTCCTTGGGAATCTGTCTCCTGAGGTAGGGTGGGCATGTTGTTGCACAAGGAATTGAGCACTGTGAAAGCCTGAAGCTGAGTTGTGCAGTGAGATGGTTCTTTTCTTGGAGTCCAAGATGTGTGTAGTCGTTACTTCGTGTCATGAGAGCAAATTTGGCACATCACTGAGTAGCTGGTGTTCAGATCAGAACACCTGGCCAGCTCTGCCAGAATGGCCTGTACCTAGAGAAGTGAAACATTTTATATGCACAAATATTGATGTACTTAATCTGTAAAGTTTGCTACCTATTTAATTAGAGCAGTTAATTCATCAAGTGTAAGGAGAGAAAAGATGATATAGGAAGTTAATGCTATAGTTGGAAGTGGGCCTCTGAGTCCTAGAGATATCTACATACATAAGATTCGCTGTTTGAAGGGTTGCCTGTTCCCATATCCAGATGAAATCTGCTAGAGATTTTCCTGAAAGCCAGGCCTTCAGTGTTTGCTCTTCTTGATTTCTTTTCCAGGAACCCAAAGAGCTATCTTTAAGCAAGCAATGAGGCACTGGGAGAAGCACACTTGTGTGACCTTTGTGGAGAGAACTGATGAAGAGAGCTTCATTGTGTTCACATACAGAACATGTGGGTAAGTGATGCACACATTCCCTTCAGCTGTCTATTGCAGACATCCCTTTCAGTGACACATGTCTTTCTAAGTCTAGCCCAGAACAGACTGATGGCTACATTGGAGAACCTGTCACAGTGATGCAGCTGGTCACTTTCAGTGAGGATTGCTAGGATAGTTTGGTATTTGCTCAGAAGGTGCTAAACCTTTCTGGATTCTTTCTGCCTGCGATAACACTTAAGTGTGTATATGCATGTTTATAGATATGCACTTTTTTCATTGTTTCCTTTATACATATGTGTTAAGTACATCCAGTATATGCAAGTGCTGGTTTGTCCTGAATCCTGCCAGATGTCATCCTCTCTTCCTATGTTTCAGAGTTCCTCAAGTCACTGAGGTGCTGCGTGGGTTTGTGGATTTTCTTTTCCAGATGTTGCTCCTACGTGGGTCGCCGAGGAGGGGGCCCTCAGGCTATATCCATTGGAAAGAACTGTGACAAGTTTGGTATTGTGGCTCATGAGCTGGGTCATGTGGTGGGTTTCTGGCATGAACACACGCGACCTGACAGGGATCAGCATGTCACTATCATCAGAGAGAACATACAGCAAGGTAAAATCACACTTCAGGTTATTCCACCTGGCTTTTGGCTGGGTAGAAACCTTTCTTGCTACATTTTTGGAAAAGGCTGGTGGTCTGTGAGCTGGAATGGAGAAGAAGAAATACTGCTAGTCCTTGTCTAGAATAAGGGTCAAAACAGGTATATTAGTAGACACTTTGGATTCCAACTTCTAGTTGGAACTGTTGCAACACAGGAGCACATCCATTTCGTTCTAGGCTCCCAGAAGTAGAAGGCTTCTTTTTTTTTTTTTTTTTTTCTCTAAAAGCGATTTTCTTTTCCTTTTTGTCATCAGGTCAGGAGTACAACTTTTTAAAGATGGAAACTGGGGAAGTGAACTCACTTGGAGAGACCTATGACTTCGACAGCATCATGCACTATGCTAGGAACACATTTTCCAGGTGATAATTCAAGGTTACATGTCTTTAGGACTATTTCTGGTAGTTGTGGTTGACTCTGTGGGATATACAGAACCTAGGAGGAGACCTCTGATCTATTGCTGCAGTGCAAGGCTTGAAAAATATTTGAAAAAGCAAGGTGGGTGTAGTATGGTGAGCATCTGTTTTCCCCTTTCCACTACATTTACTCAGTAATAATATTGATAATGTCAGAGAGTTTCTAAAGCCTTGTTAACATTCTTTGCAGTCTTTCCAGGCAGCACATGTGTATCTGCCCACGCACAAGGCGGGTAACATTGAAACAAGCTTTGAATCTCTTGGTTGTCCAGGTTATGCTCTGGAGTCGCAATACTGCCTTCAGAATCTCTAGTGGCTGTGCCAAGGGAGAATTTAGCTCTAGGTTGTGATCTTTAACTACTTGGTTATTTTTTTAACCACTTATACATGGCCTTTCAATCATGACCTCTGCAGCTGTGTGGTTCTGTGTGACTGGGTTTTTTCATGGAGGAGTTATCAGTCCTGCCCCAACTAACTGCCAGTTTCTGCATAGGCTGTTTGTTCTTGACTTCCATCTCATCCCTCCAGATGGAGCTCATTTTCTGATCACAGTGCTCTACTGGATAGAGAGGTGATCTAAACATTCTTGTGTCCTGGATTTGGAATGAGAGTTACTGGATGACCAGCTTCATTTTGATGCATTATTAGAAGTTGTCTTCCATAAATCCTACTATTGCTCTTTCCCAAGAGCTTTCTGTCACTACATACTATGAGTAAAGTGGTTGGAAGGTACAGTGGAGATACTCACACTCTTGGCAAATTTTTGTTACAAAAAATTAAAGATGTTTTTGGGACTTTTAAAATCTTTTAACTCCCCTGTTGTATTGAAAGGCTAAGCCTGTTGTTTTGTGCTTTTTTTTTCAACAACTTTACACCAACCAGTGGAAAATTATCAAACACGCTGAAATGCTGCTTGTTGTGGCAGAAGGAGATGGTGGCAGGGCAAGGGTGTTTTGCAGCCTTCAGTGATTTCTTTGCACCAGATATCCAAAGGAAACAATTTTTCTTTCTTTGAGGCATCTGCTGGACCCTTCCAGCATTTCCTAAACTCGACACGGTTAGAATTATCTTGCACAAAAGCAGGATTAAGTTATTACCGCCATTTATATCGTGGATATCTTTGAGTCTGTGTCTCTTGAAAACCAGAGTCCTTCAGACCACTGCTGCGCCAAAATGGGATAAAAATTGTAAGAGTCCTTCTATATTTAAATTGGTGCTCGATAGGATTTTTAAGTCTCTTTCCTTTAAGCCCTTTGTCACTGTGACCCACCCTTACCCCAGTTGCAGTCTTTGTGCAGTAATTGTACTGAGCACTACGTACCTCTGTGGGCTGACTGTTCTCTCACTATAAATAAGCAGTGCCGGGAATAGGCTTTTACTTTGCCAAGACCTGTCTTGACATCTGCTCCCCTAAGGGAGAGATGCTTTGACCAGCCACAGAGACTGGTGGGTGCATGCATGTATCCTTCCCACTTCACTGAGGTTTGTGACTGCCGTCCAACTGCAACCCAAAATGACAAAAGCACAGAGCCCATGAAGATACTAAGTTCCAGCAAGTTTCATTAAGATCAGTGGCTAGGAAAGGGCGAGAGTTCCTGCGTGGCCCTGCAAGGGAAGGACTGCAGTTGGGTGTGTTAATACATTACCAGACACAAGAAAGACAACATAAGATGCTGTGAGCACCCAACCAGTGGAGATGAGATGTGTGAATGAGCAGAGGAAGGACACAGAGCCTTGTCTGTGACTCACTCTCTTGTAGCAATTCTTACCTAGCACTTAACACAACTAAGTGCAACGTGTTTTTAACTCGTCAGTATGGATGATAGTAAATCGTATGGTGCTTGCCATGGTCAAATGCTGCTGTAAATCCTGGGCCCTTTTTATTTTAAACTTTGTACCTAGGACAGAAAGGCGCAGCTTTTCTGAGATGTGATGAGTCCTAGCAGTGGAAATTTTTTCCAGTCATACTTTTGAGAATTGGTGTAGAGTCACTCCTCCTTTCCATTTCATAGCAAAATATGTCTCTGATTTGCATCTGTGGCTAATAGAAATAGGAGTATGGCACAAGAGGCTGTAATGACAGCAGGAACAAGTTTTTACCTTTGGAATTTCTGTTCCCATCTATGTCAGAAAGTTGTCTGTTTTGCAGAGTGTGACTGCAGGCTTTTATTTCCTGGTGCATTCCTTACTGACATGGCAACAAGCTAAACTGAAAGTTGCCGTATCATTAAACAATTTCTTTTACAGTGGTCAAGACCTATAAATGGCAACTTAGCAAGAAGAAAGTTTAAACGTTCACAAAGCCCTAAGCAAGTAGCTGGTTACCATAATTCAGTAGGCTTGCTAGTAGATGTGGCAGCACAGTCTGGTGTTATAAAACATGACCTCTGCAAAGCTCGTGTTCAAGTCAGGATGTAGGTAGCACTGCTTCCATGTCCAGGGACATCTCATAATTGCAATGCACTGTCCTGATCCTGCACAAGACGTACACACATCCTCCATAGATTTTTACTGTGTGAAGAAGAGTCATGTTGTCTCTCTTCTGCACATGGAGATAAAAATATGGAATTGGGACAAAAGGTAGCTGCCTGCTGCTGGGTCCTTAACCTGCCTTGAATATCTGCTTCCCTGAATAGTGTTTAAGCACCTGTATTTATTATCCTATCTATTGGGACATGAATGTTTAGCATTTATGGAGATGAGTTGATAATTTCATAGCATTGGCATGGTACTTTGCACATCCAGGGTATTGTGGGGATGCTAATGACTCTTGTGAGTCTCTTCTCAAACTCTGTTGTTCTTAGCTGGTAGGAATGGTGGGGTGTTGTGCTTGATTTACCACTGCTTTGGGCAGCTAATGCATATTGTGGCCATGCCTGGACAGCTAGAGAACGGGAGATCCGGGATTCCTGGGTTCTTTTCCTATCTCTAGGAGGAGAGTTTTGGTATGTTACTCTAGAATGGTTCTGGTGTTAGACTTCCTGAGCTGCTCTGTTTAATGATGTCTGCTTGGTGTTTATTAACTTGTGAGTCAAAGTACTTGCACTTTGAGACACTCACCAAATGTGCATGTTAACATTCTAAGTGTTTTTAAGCAGATGGGGTTTGGGTGTACAGCATGGGACTTCTGGGACCTGTGTGGTTTTGGGCCAGACAGACTCTCCTGTTCTTGGTTCCTTTGATGGCAAAATGAGAGAAACTGTACTTACTGCTTTGCAGCTGGGAGTCACGTTCAGCAGTGCATATGAAAGGAGAACAAAATTCAATTGGAGTTGAAAAAGCAAAACCAAAAGTCTTACTGCCCTAGCCTAGAGTACAGCCTTCTGGAAGAAAATGTGTTTGGCAGGTAACAAGGGTAGTTTAAAATTATGGGTTGTTTGCAATGTGTGAGCAGTGCCCAAAGTATACACTATGTGCAGAAAGCTGAGGGCTGTGAGTATTGGATGAGCTGTGTTGTGAGGGCCAGAATGGGAAAAAGAATCAAAAATTTGCATGTGCAAGTGGTAGTTTTTTATTAAACTCTGTCATTCTTCTCTGGTTGTGCCTGGAGATCTGCAGAAAGCATTTCAGAGATCACAGAAGTGTGTCCCTGCCAAATGCAGAGTTCTTCTGTGGGCTTCTGAGGAGGCTTGAAAATTTACTTTGAGCAAACTGACCTGTTTCTGTGTTTGTGGTGTTTCTGGAATTAGAGAATTTATTTTCAATATGTAAAAAATTTCAGCCCAAGGCATGCAGCTGGCACATAGAATGCCAAACTGAATTTACAAATCGAAATTTGATGGACTCACCTCAGAACTTGTAAGTACTGATTTGGCGCTGAGCAGAAACTTTTCTACTGCTGAAAAAAACCCAACATCTCCCATGCAACAGCTGATTCCAGTTTTTAAAACAGATTAAATTCCTTCCCTTCTATTTATTTCTTCAGTTTGAATATTTAGAAAACAATTTGCCCCCCTCCCTCCCCACCTCTGGACTAGGCAGCACTGAAATTGTTGCTTCTGCCCTGGTTTCCCATTGGACTCTCTGGACATGTATATCCTGTCCATCAGAAAGAGCAGTCAGCCTCACTGAGCTGATGCTGAAAGTTAAGCTCGGTGTTAGCCTTGGCATCCCCAAGGTTGTTTGGCATTCAGGGATGCAGTCAAAGTTTGGACTGGACAACCTGAGTGCAAACACTTGGATTTTGCCAACCTGGAGTTCAGGTTTCTGATTTCCTCCGTCCCTCTCTACAAGCTCTACAAGCTCCCTTGGGGCTTCTCTTGTGTGCAAGCTCTTGCTTGGATGCATGGACTGCATTTTAATAGAAGTGAGGCCTGAGCCTAAATCCTTTGCTGGACTGAGATCAGAAGTGCAGTAAAAAGCTCCGAGTGTGAAGCACATGGAAGAAATAGTAGCAAGTAAAAAGAGGCAAGGGACAAGTGGTATTAGCTTGGAAACTCATACAGAACAAAGGTAGAGCACATGATCTTTTCCTCTTATCTGTGGCAGCCCCAGTCACTGCCAGCCCAACCCCATCTGCTACTGAGAAAACTCCCCTTCCCTCTGCTCCTTTGGCTTAAACACCCAATCTGTGCTCCTGCTGAGCCAGGTGTGCCATGAACCTTCTGCAAGAATATTTCATTGCATTTGTGATTTATGGCAAAGAATGTGCTACCTCAAACAAAGGCAGCAGCAATTCTGAGATATCCAAGAGCAATTTTCTGGCTTGGCGGACTTGCCTGTACATTTGGAAACTGTCTGCTATAGTGAGAAGGCTGTCCTGAGATGTGCAGTTATTACAAGCTGCCCCACTCTTGCTTGTTAGCATGGGATATATGGTCGGGGGATGGAGTGTGGGAGGCCTGCCAGCACTACCTTCTGTTCATTGTGTCCCTTTCCCTTCTACACTGCTCTGTGTCTCTCTGTTCTTCCCTTTAGAGGGGTTTTCCTCGACACCATCCTTCCCCGTCGTGATGATAACGGAGTCCGGCCAACTATTGGTCAGCGTATTCGCCTGAGCCAGGGAGACATCGCTCAGGCAAGGAAGTTGTACAAATGCCCAGGTAAATACGGCTTGTAGAGATGGATCCTGCTTTATTGTAGATACATGGTTTATGTGGAAGGCATTGGAGTTCAAGAGCACCTTAATGATCCCTTTGAGGAAAGAGACTTGGGAAACACAGACTATTAAATGCTTCAGGCTGGAGCTGTGGGGAGGAAGTGAACTTCTCTAAAATGAGTCTCCTAAAATATGTTGCCAGTGTTCTGGTTTGGTTTAGGGCTTCAGACTTGTCCAGTGTAGGCTCTATTCATAGAAAATTAAAACAATGTTTACAAGACCACAGATGGAATGGGGACTAGGAGTTAGCAAAATGGTGGAAAGATGTCTGGTAGACTGAGGCCATGGAAGGGAGTGGATAGCTGGTGTGCAAATCCCCTGTTTTTCTGTATCCAACTACAGCTCAGAAAGTATGAGTTCATAAGGGTCTAGAATGAATTCGGAGGGCTTCAGGGTCTGTGTGTTTGAGGATCACTGCTTTTAGCTTATAGTGGATGGTATAACTTTTAGGTCTGTTAGTTCTAATTAACCTTTTTTTTTTTATTTTTGCCTCATCATTACATTTTTCTTTTTACACTCATAATTATCGCTAAATTGATTGTGGTTGAACAAAATGTTGCTCTTGGAAAATTATCTTATGGATTAGTTTAGGGGTTAATTTGTTTTGCACCATATTTTTTGATTGAGTCAGACTTAATCCAATGAGGCTTTTCATTCCCACATTTGGAAGAATCAATTACAGATTTAGATTTCTCAAGGCAACCTGAAAAGCCACTTTGGCCTGAAGTAGTAACTAAAAGCTACAAAGCAACTTTCTTTAAAATGAGCACTCTTCTGAGCCTCGAGTTTTCCATTTGCAAAGTAGAATTTTTCCTACTTCTTTTTTTTCCACAAAGCTTTAGCAGAGGTTATTGCAGTTCAGAACATATTTGGCAGCAAAATAATTAGAGGTCTAAGCCTACTAAACATGTTTTTTTTTTTTTTTCCAAATATCTGTTGTTCTGCTTTGGTTTTCTTTTTTCTTTGCATCAAAATTTATGCACAGGTTGCATCTGAGGAGAAGAGATGCAATATATTTAATGACATTAACATTTTCATCTGCCATTTGAATCTGTAGCTTGAACAGGTTTGTTCCTCTGCAAAATACAAAGCCAAGGAGTTCAAAACCAAAAGACTTCAACTGTGTATTCAAGCAGGGTCTGAATGAGACTTTAGGATGAAGACATTTTGTTCAGTAGTCAAGCTGATGATTTTTGGGGTGAAGTGCAGCAACATAATTCAGAAGTTTAAAGGCAGATGGCTTCCCTTTTAGAAAGAGAGTCTCCATCTGAGAATGCCCAATAGTACCTCCCCAAAAACATAGCTAGTATGGTAGAGGATGAGTTACAAGTATGCACTGGAATAAGCCAGAACAACTGCTGTGCCTATTGCTAGAAACAAGGCTCTCCCGCTCGTTAGACTGGAGCTCATGTGGCTGCTACAGTTCGGGCTTGCTCAGCTTGTCCGTTCTAAAACCCTGCTGTTTTAAATTGCTCTTAATTCCCCAAAACTTACACCCGCTGGTTTAAAGTTAGTGCCAAGCCAGGTGAAACCAAATAAAATTTGCTGAAGAAATTTCTGGAAGGCAAGATTGAGTCTGCTACATAGTAGTTAATGCTAGATTTGTTATGGCTGCACAGTTGCGGATTTGATGACCACAGTTACTACAAAAGCTTTAAAACAGTTCATCGTGCTATCTTGTTTGTGCTGTGATAAAGGAAAGAGGTCCGTGTAGCTGTGCTAATTGTGCAGGAATGGTTAAACTGCAAATTGAGAGTGGCCCTGCATTATATCATCTCCTCTAGTTCTCTGGGCGTTTTCAAAAAGATGCAGTGTACCAGTAAACAGCTGATGAGCTGTAAGTGCCTGTCACTCAACTGCTTCATTTACAAATGAGTTCTGAAGCATTCACTTTTCTACTTTGCTTTTCACCTCTGTTACTTTCTAGCTGCTCAGTTTCTTGGATCCCAGAAGCACTAACCGGTGGCTTTACTGGACCTGTTGGTTTCTTTGCTTCTAAGTGCAGTACAGTCGTATTGCTGTTTGGGGTGCTCTGCAATAGGTTGTACGTTACTCACAAAGATGCGTTGCTCACTGTCGTGCTTCTCCCTGCACTTCAAGCAATTGCTTTCCTCCATGCTGGAAAGCAGCCCGTCCCAGAGTGTTTCCTCTGCAAGGGTTGTCTAGTTAGATAGGTCTCCTTTCATATCTCAGCAGAACAGTCTTTGCAAGCAGATGCAATAGTACCTGTTCCATAATTACAGTGTTGCCAGTAGCTGTGTAATTACAGTCTGGGCGAATTAAGTCTGGGCTATTGGAAACCTTCACTGTGGTTCAGCTGAGGGCAATAATCTCATGTCACTATGGTCATGTTGTGTGTTTCCTATGATTTAGAGCTCCCTTTATAATTTCATGTTTGTTTAAATAGATTTTTGAGCAGAGAAAAAGAAAATTTGTTTGTCTTGGTGAGCTCTGGATTGGAATTCCCTCATTATTAAAAAACCCTTTCTGTGTCTCCACATTTGTTCATCTAGTCTGATCTGTCAAGCTGTGGAACAAATTTCCTTAGGGAAATTAAGAAATTCTGGCCTAGGTGACTCTTTCACCGCTGCTTGAACATACTACACTTTTTCAATGGAACAAGTCTCTTTTCACCTCCAACTGCCAACCCACCCATCTAAATGTAATCATGGCTGCAAAATTAGTGTCTGATTAGTGCATCAAGCAGAGAAACAACCCTTGGCATTTCCATGAGAAAGGGAAGACCTTGTCGCATCTTTCAAAGCGCTGCTGCTTAATCAGGGATTTTTGGGGGCTGTTTTACTATCTCTGAGGAAACCCAGTTGCAGATCCAGGGCAGCTTAAAAATTTCAGTTGGTTATGAAACTGGAAAAAACAACCAGGGAGCAGGCAAGCCAAGGTCCCTGCTCTTTGCGATTGGTATTTAGATGTGTCTAGTGGGCACTCTCAAGGAAATGGGAGCTTTGATATTTGTGGTCCTCCCACCCAGCCAGTCAGCTGCTCTGCAGATGTGGATGGTCACTTCTTGTTCCCGCTCGTTCATCCTGGCTCAGAGAACAGAACTACAGTAGTCACAGCTTTTCCAGAAGTTGGAAGCTGCAGTTCCCTAAAGGAGCATATGCATGTGCATATTCCTTGCTTCCCAAAAGTCGCTCTGGGATTGACATTTCATCAGCTGCAGCAAGCCACAAAACAGGAAGCTGGAGAGCAATGGGCTGCTGTGCTCGTATTTTGTCCTGTGCAGTGTGGTGGCCAGGAAGGTGCTGGGCAGCCAAAGCATGAGGGCACTGGAGCTTGCCCTGCTTTTGTTAGGATGTTTTAAACCCCCCAAAAAGATACTTTACAATGGTAACTAGGGAGAACTTCATTGAGCAGCTTGTATTGAAGGGAAAACATATTTGCTGGCAGCGGTTGTGGGGTGGGGTTAATACTTTGCATTTGATTAGTTAATTAGATACTCCTTAACTGAAACCTGAAAGTGCTGGCATGTGGAAAGAAGATGAAGGAAGAAGGGTGCCTCTTTAGAAGCTGATCCCTCTGTGTCCTTGCACTGATCATCTTCTACCCCAGAAATTCTGACAAATTTCACATGGCCCCTTTGACAAGGTCTCCGCTGGTCAATGACCTTTGGCCAGTACCCTGAATGAGCACTGTTGGAGTACCGGCCACCAACCTGCACACAGTAGCCATGAGCAGACACTTTGCTAGACCCTGACGCCTTTCAGAGTCACTCCTTTTGATAGGCTTTTTTCCCCCTCTCCCGCAGCTTGTGGAGAGACCTTGCAAGACTCAACAGGTAATTTCTCAGCCCCCGGCTTTCCAAATGGCTACCCCTCCTATTCCCACTGTGTCTGGAGGATCTCGGTGACCCCAGGGGAGAAGGTAGGTGCCACAGCAGCACAAGGTGTATTCTGCACTTCCCTCGTGTGAAGTTTTGCCTGTGATGACAGTGTTAGTACCTGCCAGAAGATCTCTGCATGCCTGAAGTGCAGGAATGGAGCCTGGAAAAGCTCCTGAGCAGCACTCAGGAGAGGGATGGAGTCAGGAATACACTATCCTGAGGAGAGAAGTGGAGATGCTGGAGCAGAGCTCTTCACATATCTGGGCTGTGTGTTGATCTCTGATCCTCCCTCTGACTTTGAGACTAAACCCGGCATGGGCATTTGCTGCCACGTGTTAGCTTTGGCAAGCTCACATTCCAGAGCCAGTCAGATGAGTTAGATAAAATTTGCCGCAGTCTGGGGTCCTGAAGGGAGCTGAGGAGCTGTGAGTGACATCCGTGGCCTGCCCCTGTCAGGCAGGCATAATGTCCCTGTTAGGGAACTCCCACTTCCCGCCTTGAAACGCCAAGCCCCGCTGCGCATCAATCACCCACCCTGCCCACTTTCCTCCCAGCTCCTTTTGTTATTGATCTTCCTGTAGAAATGAAATCTTTCCTTAATCCAGTAACACCAGCCCTTCAAGCCTTTCATGCCATACCAGGCTGCAAGAATGCACAGCCCAGCCTGGGAGCTCCTTGGCAGAGTGACTTTGCTGAGGATCACCCTCAAGACATGCGTAAGACTCAGACAAAGAAGCGCAGAGCTTATTTGTTTTGCAACAGCTGCCTGGCTCCAGGACCTGATTCTGTCACCTGCAAGGCCACTCCCATGCCATGCTGAGTGCCTGCCATCAGCTACAGGGAGAGCACCTCTCAGGCAAGAGGGCCAAAAGCCGTGCAAGTTTGAAAATGGTGGCACTGAGAGTTTTGTGGTGTCAGTCTTACTATAAACTCTCCCTTTGCTTCTCAGCCTCTTCAGAGTTGTGTTAAGGAGGACCCAACATCTAAATGCTGAACCACTAAAGTTAAAAAAGGAAATAAAAAATTGATTTCAAATCAAATACTTCAATTTACCTGCTTAATCCAATGCAGTGATTGGTACAAATTGTTGCACTGAAGTGTTAGCTGAGAACAGGTATTGGGCTTATAGCATTTATCTGCATAGAAACAGATGAATCTCCTTTTGCTGTCCAGAGTCAGAAAACTGCAAAAATGTGAAAAAAGTGAGTGACATCGTTACAGACTGCACTCTGCACACCCAACTAGGATTTTGGGGGAGAACATTTCTGTGGCTATGTTCAGATTATATATGTAAATGAATATACGGGTCAAATCTTGCAAGGAAAAAAATACAAGTACATTCCAATGGTGACCTCCCAGACCAAGGCCTGTGATCCATCTTACAGAGAAAGGAGACCAAACTAATAACATTTTAATGCCAAGCTCTGTTTGGTAAAGCCACTGAACACAATTGCATCACACAGTGATGGTGTGAGTCTGATGATCAGAATATGGAACCCAACTAGCAAAATCAGATATTTCTTACAAGTATCATTTATATGCAGGTGTAGACCCCAAATGTGGTTTGTGACAATGTCTTTCTCTATGATTTTCACATTATTCAAAACCAAAGATTTGGGTTTTAACTTTAAAAATCCAAACTAGGCTTTTTTGTTTTAAGTAACATACTAGTAACTGAGGAGTATTGAATCTTAATTACAGAGTTTACTACAGATAGTAAAGGGCTGTCTGCTGACATGGTTTCGTTAAAATACCTTGAGAAGCCTTTCTCTTTTGAGAAAAGGTGGTGAACAAATCCCACCAATGGCCCAACTGTCTTTACCTGCATCCTCACTTAGGCAGCACTGTTGCAGAAATGAAACCATCTGTAGGATCTTCTCTTTAAAGTAACTCTCTCCCCAAAGAGATATGTACAACCTTTCCTTTCAGATTATGTTGAATTTCACATCAATGGACCTATTTAAAAGTCGCCTTTGCTGGTACGATTATGTGGAGGTGCGTGATGGCTACTGGAGAAAGGCTCCATTATTGGGTGAGTAGCCATTTCATTTTAATTACATTTTGTGTATTCTTCTTGATGCTTTGGAGAATGGCTGGGGAAAATAAACAGAAACAAACTTTCCTTTACCTGGAAGGAGCCTGGGTCCAGCCAGTGCACTGGCCATCCCTTAGTGTCTCCCTCCAGAGATGTTGGTGTGCTGTATTCACTCCAAATGATCCGTGCTCCAAGTTCTTTAGTCGCAAAGGCTTTATTCCTTCCTTTTCCAGCTTGAGAAATGAGGCAGGGAGGGAAGTGAGGCAGGGCCCTGGCTGGGACTAAAAATATGGTCTCTGGAGTTTTATTATTGCTCTTTCTTAAGTCCAGGGTAGAACTGTCAGGCAGTCAGAACGAAGCAGCTGCACAGTTCTGACCCAAGCTCCTGCCATTATTTCTCATGTATTTGTGTTTACAAATACACAGTACTCTGTACTTTAAACCTCCGTACTCCTAGCAGGGAACTTGCTAGACTATGCCGAATTGTGCAAGGATTCCACTCTGCTCCTGCTCCCAGAGATCTCTAGGAAGTGCAGCTCCTCTGTATCCTCCCTGTTTCTCTGACTCCTGCTATCGTAATTGCAAGTCTTCTGTCACCCTGAGTGGTTCAGGAGTCCTACCTGCTTTGCCACTGCCTTTGATCCTGACCTCATCCCTTAGTCTAGGTGTCCCAAACATGTAAATTGCAGCTCTGCAAACAGCCTCTTCTGTCTGAAAGGCAGAAAGAAATTGGGTTGGGCAGCATTCCCAGCTGTGTTAGAGGGGCTATACCTCATGTTGCAACACAGGACTAGGCTAGTCAGCATTGGGTCAGAGGGTTTAGGGAGGTTTGGGTGCTCTCCTTGGCCCCGCTAGACATCCTAGTCCTGATACCAGGTGAGGTGCTGAGGCTGAAGCCATGCTGCTTCTCAGGTTCCAGTGGACCTACCTTTCAGCTCAGTTGGCAGCCAGTTTTACTGTTTCCTGTCTATTTTGGGGTTGGCAGCATTTATTGCCGTTCTCTGCTGCACATGCGTCAGGTAACATTGCTCCAGCAGCTGCAACTTAGCTCCTCATTATTTTTTTTCTTCTGCTGAGTAATTTAAAGGTACTTCAGAAGCCAAGCACCTCCTGTCTTCCTAGTGCAGGTGGACTTGGGAGTGTTTCCATCTGGAAGGAGAAGCTGCATAAGTGGCAATGGCTCCTGCGTGGGGCTGAGCCCATGAAATTAGGTTGGAAGAAGCAGACAGACGGCAATTCAGCAGGGGGTGGGGAGGGGGATTAGTGTGAATTGTGAAAGCATGGGCTTCTTGTGGAGAGAAAAAATACATGTGTGCTGCATATTTTCCCAGGGAAGTGTGTGAAAACCCAGCCTTTAAATGGTGTATAACTTTTTATGAATGGACCCTTTATCACACTCTGAGGAGCTTGCTCATTCTCGTTCCTCATCTGCGTTTCCTCTTCTTGACACCCTTGTTTAACTCCAAGTCTAAATCCAGGAGGAAGTTACTCAGTGACCCTAGAGGAAGGAGCTTTGCAGAGCTGATGCTGTTTTTAGCATTGCCTTTGGGAGTGGAGATGGGAGATGCTATTGATATGCTGCAGGGCTGTCACACTGCCCCAACAGCATTGAGCAGGTTGGAGGCTCAATAGTAGCTGCGTAAAGCTCGGTCCAAGATAATGTTTGGATGGGTGACTCTGCAAGAGAAAAAAGTTGGCAGGGAAACTGCCATTCCCAGCCAGTTAATGGGAAATAAGATGCTGTCTTGAAGGTAAGGCATTAACCAGGTTTTTACCCAGTGGAAGTTGTTCAAAGATGCCTCTGCGTGGTGTTGGAAGGCCAGGATCCCTGTCAGCACTGTACTTGACTGAATTCAACCTGAAGAACTGCTCTCTACCTGTGTCAAATTTCAGCTAGGATTCAGCTGGACAGGATGCCAAGACCAAGTTGAATTCGGTGTACAGCCCCAGTGGTGTCAGCTGAAGTGAAAAAACATGTTGCTCTCTGCAAGCCCCTGACCCAAGTGCAGGTCCCCGACTGTGTTTACTTGGTGCTTGCTCTATTTCTGTGAGGAGCTTCTAGCTTCAACAGGACATCCTTCAAATTAGGTTTATTGAGGTTGTTTGAGCTGCAGATGCCATCTGCAGCTGTTCTGTTTCAGGATTCGTCCTTACTGGCAGAATTTGGGAGTTTACCAGTGCTGGTGCATGCCAGAGAGCTCAGAGCTGGGGGAACCGTGGAGCAAAATGGCTTCTGGTCTCTTTCTCTTGGAAGAAATTAAATGACAGCAGATGCTTAACTGGGATTTGTTGAGCAGAGAATGAGAAGGGGTTTTTTCTCATCGGCATGGCCATGTCCTGCCTTTGGTTTGATTTGGACTATTTGCTCGTGGGTGCAAAGTGCTCAAGGAGTTTTCAAGGCTTAGCAGGTGGAAAGGACATTTCTCTAATGCCACATCTCTAGAAGGTGGGATGCTTCCCCACCGTGACAGCTTATTTTCCCAATTATGTCATCAAAACAAGCCCTTTTGAATTTACCAGGGCAATAGAAGTTTCATCTGTAACTACTGGATTCTGCTCCCAGCTGAAGAGAGCATTAATTCACTTAATAATTGAAGAGAATATGAATTAATGTAAGGGGGGCACAGAAACTTATTCAAAAGCACAAGTGATGGGAGTGGAAGGGTATTTCACACAAGCACACTCCTTTAACCAAAGACTCATTGCTTCGTGGAGTCACAGGTGCCTGTTATGCTGTGCTATCCCTCAGGAGATCTTAGAGATCTTTATTGTCTCTTTCCTGCCTTCTAGGTAGATTTTGTGGTGACAAGATTCCTGAACCAGTAATCTCCACGGACAGCAGGCTGTGGATCGAGTTCCGGAGCAGCAGTAATATCCTGGGCAAAGGCTTCTTTGTGGTCTATGAAGGTACAGCCCTTAGCTGGAAGTCTGTCGCATTGTACGGAGCTGACGGAACAGGATGCAGAGGTTTTGTGGGATCAGCAGGAGTTCTGCTGCACTGTGTGGTTAAATACAGCCATGCTCTTGCTTTTATGGGAATTGGCAGATTTTGTGGCTTGTTTCAGTAGACAAGGCATGGATTTTCCAACTAGATCATCACATTTTGGGGGGCACAACAAGATAGCAACACAAAGCAATAACTTCCATAGTTAGGCCAGGTGCTGTTTGCTCTAGCCAACCCCTGCAAGCAGCACTGTGCAGAGCAAGAGTTTCTTTGTGTTGTAACAGGCAAGTTTTGTTTGGGATGATACATTTTATATCACTTAATACACATTGTCTTGGCTTGTTTTTGTTTGGTTGGTTGTGTTTTAACTCAAATGCAAAGATTGTTCTTTTGTTTCTCCCTTGTATTATTATTCGCAGAAGGTTGGAAATTAGCATGTCAGATGTTCTACAGGTCAGGTACTTTAGAAACTTGCATGGCACTGAGATGATGAAACCACTTCAGAGGAGGAGCAATACTACTACAGTCATTACAAATCAGTAACTTTCCTTTTCCATACATGCTTCTTTTTTTGCAATAATGGTTCTAAAATGTATTAAAAGCCTTCATTGTTTTCTGGGCAGCAGGCATTCTTCTTAGAAATACCAGTGTTGTCAACAGTATTGACATTGACTGTATTGGTACCGACATTACATCATCATCTTTCTTCAGCTACAGGAACAAGCATAATGCTGGAAGCCCATTGCCCAAGTGTCCCATAAACTCATGAATAATGATACTAACAGAGGGAAGTGAAGCAAACATGGGACTGTTGGGGAAGTGAAATAAAGCATATGAGGATTTCACAGCAGTTTGGGGCTAACAAATCTGTTTCACAGGAGAAATATCTGGTTTCTGCAGGAATTGTTGCCCCAGAGACAGAGGTAGCTTGCCTGATGTTTGGTATTTTTTAAACATCTCTCCTGAAAAGCAGCTGTTGCCTGGACTATGTGGTTTGTAACACCCCGCTTTATGGTAGTTTGTTGGAATTAGAAGTGATCAAATTAGTGTATATGGCATCATCCTTCATACTGCTAAATGGTATTGGAAGAAAAAAAATTTTACGTTGGCTACATTCCAAAGCCACTTTGCAAAGTTACTTTCTTTTCTCTTGACAATTTCCCATATTTCCTGTTGATTAATAAATTATTTGGTTGATTAATAAACGTTCAGCAATTCACTTGACTTTGAAAAAGAGCAACTAAAGGTAGAATATGCATCTAGTGGTCAAACAAACGCCAAGTTTGTATTTTCCTGCCTCTTCAAGACTGGCTTTTTATGTAATCGTTTCCTGCAAGAAATTTCCCATTGGAAGGCTATGAAATCCATGGCTATGCCTGAGAGAAAGCACAGAGTATAACTGGTGTAAAGCAGTTTGTACTGCAGACACAGTGATGGCCCATTGCACTGTTCGTTTCTTATCTCAGTCTCCTCTTGTCAGAACAGGTAGTGAGATTATCTACATCTCTCTCCATAATTTATTTGATGAAATAGGAGATTTTCCAAAAATCTTTAATCCTTATTTCTCTCTAAAGCAAACTCTGATAATGTCTTGTTTCTTTCATCCCATGTCAAGTGGCTTGCTGAGCTGTTTTGTGACTTCTATGCTTAGGCAGTAAAGGTAGTTTTTATTTCCAGGAGGGATTGCCTGTAAGTGTTTAATTTTCTATCAGTTTTGTCCAAAACCTTTCTCTTTTGCTGATAGTTCCTCTTTTTCTTTTGAACTCCTCCCTCACATTTAGCACTGCTTCTCTGTCTTTTGCTTTAGTGACAGTGCATGTGAATGCTCATGCATCTGAATTTTCCTGGAAACTGTGGGTGATTTTTGGATTTGGATTCCTCCAAGTCTTGGCCCTAAAGCTTTCAGAAGATGGGAGCAAAGAGGCAGAAGCATGCAGTTACATGATGGTAGAATTACTTGATACTAAATGACAATGTAGTGAACGTGTCTTCTTAGTTCAGTCATTCTGTTCCCTTTCTTTCATGAGATTTAAGGTGGGAAGATGTTGGTGGTTTTGCTCTGTCAGCACTGCTGACAGCCCTGAATTCGCCATCATTATTGTCTTCTTAGGCTCTACCGGCAGATGTTCTTTCCATTTTGCAGTAAGGGTCTTTGAAGTATAGTTGACACTCAGCTTCATGTCAGTGTGAATTTCTGCAGTGGATAGAGAAAATATTATTTGTTGGTAGTCATGTTCATGACTCTTAAAAAAACCCAGAAAGTCAGTTCTCTGCTCTTCTAGTCCTCTTTCTGTTTGGTGGGGGAGACAGTTCTTTAATGGATCCTTCAGAGGTTTTCTCAAGCACCACTTGTAGCTCTGAATATATGAAGTCAAATTGCAATCTAAATTGTGCTTGGCAGCTGTATTCTTTTAGTGCAAAAATTTTTGGTGGTGCTTTAGCACTGATTCTGTAAGAAAGAGGTTAGCTCTGCACTAAAGAAACAGTGCTTTTAACTCGGTTACGTTAGCAGCAAAACAAAGACAGTGTTACCCAATGCAAGCAATTTGCAGAACACTACAGGGAGACTCATATCTGAATTGCTAATGCAATGCCTTGTAGGGAGAAGCCAACGGTGAGGATGGCTGATACCTGGCAGGTGTCATCGCAGTACCATCTCTCTTGTAGTTTCTGATGGTGCTTTTTGTTTCTTTACTTTAAGCACAGCCAAAACATTCATGTGTTTTGTAGACGTGGTTCGTGCATCATGGGGTAACACAGGTTTTAGCCTGTGATCATGCTTTCATTTCTTACGTAGTCTTGCAGATGGTTTTGCTAAACTGCTATTGTCTTCAAGATCTTCACTAGTTTTGTATTAAACTAGATTTTTTATTCAATTTTCTATTTTACATTTGGCACTAAAACCTAGTTTTTCTGGCACAGCGGTCAGCCTGATGATCTGGTGGGAAACAGCTCAACTTATGTTTGTTAATATTGCCATCGTGTGGCTGGATTAGATTTGCAACTTCCNCCCCCCCCCCAACTTTTCTTGGTTCTTAGTGCTGCTGGTAGCACGTTTCAAGCAGATTGGAAAGTGAGCAGGAGTATGAATAAGACAACTTAATAAAAATTCTCTGTCTCAGTGAGCTCACCTTCTGAGGACGTTAGCACAGCAAGATAGGAGATGCTGTTATTAAGACAAAATGTTAGATTTGTAAAAACTTCCATAACTTGTGTGTTGCCTTTGTATTGCAAGCGTTACTGGTACAGATTTGATGATAAAGGTGCATATGGAGTAGGCTTTACCTACAGAGAAACCTGCAATCTTGTGGTTTTGCTGTTTCTTTTTTATGAAGCTATTTGCGGTGGAGAAATACACAAAGATACTGGCCAGATCCAATCTCCCAATTACCCAGATGACTACAGACCTTCCAAAGAGTGCATCTGGAAAATCACAGTTTCTGAGGGTTTTTACATAGGAATCACATTCCAAGCCTTTGAGGTGAGAAATGTCATTGTATATTATATTACAGATGTTATTTTGCTTCTGTAGACCTTTGAAAATGAAGAAGAAAACAGTGTAAATAATAATAATAATAATCATCATCATCTTTTGACTACTTCAGAGTATCATTTATCCTTACCAGGCGTTTGCTCAAAGATTTTGAAGCCAAGTTTAAAATATGCTGAGTTTTCAAAAACTGTTACTCTAGACAAAAGGAATTAGAAGGGACTCAAAAGTGTTGATGATATTGAATAGGGATTCATGAGTGCTTAAATTTTCAGTCTGGTCAAATGGAAGTAAATGGTCACAATCGGGGCAAAAAACTCTTGTTGGTGTCACTGGGACTTGTCAGATTGCAGAATGTTACTCCCCAAAGAAATATCATGTTCCCAGATGGCAGACGGGCTTTGAAGAGCTCACAAAAATTTTTCTTTTACTGGTTATAGGATGTCTTACACTCTTAGGTACATGCCAATGGTCAGTCTCTGTTTACTGTTAAGTCACAGACAGGAGTGTACAGGGTCTTGGTTGGTTATAAATCGTATATATCCCGCAGGCTTCTGTGGCTTGTGTACAATCACCACGCCTGTCCTGTGAAGGGCTAACACCACTACCTGCCCACAGCTATTCCATGAACCTTTTTGTTTGTAGCTGTTCTTCTCTGTTTCTTACAGCTTCTCATACAAAAGCAGTTTGTAGACAGTCAGGGACAAGGTTTCACCGCAGGCTAGCTATGAAGTAGTGGCAGAACTGAGGTGTGCCTAGGCTTGAATGCAGTTGGAACTGCAGGAGACCTCAGTGGCAGCCACAGCAAGTACTTAGTTGTAGCCAGTTATCTGGGGAGCTGATCTGTGGCCAAAGTCTAACTGTGTCACTAGCGTGGCCAGAAGAACTCTCACTGGTGAGATCCAGTCACACACTTTTCCCATTGCAGATCGAATGGCACGATGCGTGCTCTTATGACTACCTGGAGATCCGAGATGGTCTCACGGAACAGAGCCCACTCATCGGCCGCTTCTGTGGCTACGAGAAGCCAGAAGACATCAAATCTAGTTCAAACAAAGTATGGATGAAGTTTGCATCTGATGCAACCATCAATAAAGCAGGCTTTGCAGCAAATTTCTTTAAAGGTATGTGATTTAGTACCTCTTATAGTCAGATCTGGGGACTGTTCATCCCTTAAGCTAGTGCCATCCACAAATGACCAATTATTCTATCTATTTGTACTTAAAATCTGTTACATTTGTTTGTACGAATGCAAATATCAAATTTATATACAAATTGCTTTCAGAGTGTAGAGGGGGTTGATGCTGAGGCAGGAACACCACATTCCTGATTAGGACAGAAAGCAATTCTGTTGGGCTGGTGTCAGCATAGATGTTGCACAGCTGGACAGAATGTCAACTCTGTTTAGTCATGCTAGAGGACATTAACATTTTCAAAGAAGGTATTAATACTGCTCTAGGAGTGTTAAAAACAGCTCTCTGCTTAAGTTCTATTCCAAAAGAAACCTCTGGAGAGAGGGTAAATCTGAATGCAAATAGAGTCCCAGAAAAAAAAATTACCGAGTCCTTTAGGAGACAAATGTGTTCCTAAACTGAGATTCTCTTCAGGAAGTGTAAGACAAAGATTTTTTAGTTTTTTATTTTTTAAAGATCTGGACCCTAGACATGGTCCTTTACCAGCATCTTAGTGACTTGATAGAGGCAAGAACCAGATATCTAACTGCTTGGGAAAATACTTGTGGAGCTGCTGGGGGGCAGATAGTCATGTTTGTCTTAGGTTCAGTGACAGTTGTGCAGAAATAATAGTTGCAATGCCAATATTTGGATTGCATAAGTCTTTTATTTATTTCTACCTTAACTTTTATCCTGTGTTAAGATTGTCATTGTCTATTTAGACTTCTCAAATTTTCAGGAGAATGTACTCTGTGAATTAAACTTTATTTCATGAACTTAAGACTTAAAACAAACAAACATGTCAGGGCTCAATCCCCTTTGCTCAGACTAGTCTATCCCATTAATTCACTTATTCACCATTCAAACTATGAAATTTCTTAATTTATAAGCCATAATTCTTAAACCATGCACTCATGTGCAAAAAAAAAAGAAGTTAATTCACAGATTGTATTGGCCTGTAAATTTGAGAGGTTTTAATGGACTATGACAAAGGGTGATTGCAAGATCACTGGCAAATAACTCTGATGTTTAATTTCAGTCCCTGGGCAACTCTCACAGTACTTAGACTTCCTTGTTTAAATTTCTCAGGTTCCATAAAGGCACAGAGAATACTTCTTCCTAAAGACATTTTGGCTCCTTTCAGCAGTGAACAGTGCAGGCTGACTGTGGCAGAGATATGTTTCAGAGATTAGCACTACATGGAGACACAGCAAGTCATTCTCTGAAATCTGAAGTTCACCTACAAGTTTGGAGGGGAAGAAAGTTATACACCTGAACCTGGGGTGCTTTCTTTGTGATACAGATAGTCAGAAATATATTTGTTTCTTTTTTTTTTAATATAAAAATGTGTAAATATGTTTACTAGTACAATTGGAGACACAGGTATTTTCTGTGGAGTTTTTGCTGACCGACTAGATCTTTCAGTCTCTGCTCAGATTTCTCATATTTGAACCAGAAACCATGTAGCTTGTGGATGGTTAGGGTGTTTTTAAGTCCATGCCAGTAAATTCAGCTGAGGAGCAAAGTGGTTTTGTTTGGACCAAGCATCACAGTAGTCAAAGCTGCACAATCTTTAGCCAGCTTGTATTGTGGGCAGGGCTGATGTCTGTGTGCAAAAGCTGGGTAGACATTCTTGCAGGCTACATGTGGAGTTTCAAGCTGGAATCTTAAGTCTGAAGCCTCTGCCTCCATATCCAGTGGGATTGTGACTACCAGACAGTCCATGAACAAAGGGAACAAATTAGATGGCTCTGCAGGCGCTCTTCAGGCTGCCACCCATAACTGATTGAGCAGTGGGTAAGCTTTGTCTTAATGAGTTATGAAAGGAATAGAGCTTCAATTAAATTTCTTACAACCTTGAAAGAAAATAACTTAGCGTAAATAAATCAGAGTTAAGGGTGGAATTGAATGCTATGCTTTGTGAGAACGTGCAGTGGTAACATTTAACTTTTCAGTGAAAATAAACCTGCAGTCACCTTAGAGAGGGTAAGCCATTGGTCACACGCAGGATGCAATGCCAGGAAGATATGGAGAGCAATTACCTCATGTCCCCCCAATCAGGTAGATCTCATGGGATATCTCCAGGATTATTGTTAGGTGTATTCATTTTGGTAACAAATTGTTTGTATCACTGAAGCCTATTTTGTTTATGGTTGAAGTGTTAGTTCACCTAGCTGGAGCAGTGGGGAAGAATGAGAAGGAGCAGCAGGGTCATGAACTGCCTATGGCTCCCCATCTCCTCCTGCCTTTGCACACCCATAGCTTTGCTGAAGGAGCTGAGTGTAACTTGCAGGGGTATAAGGCAGGGTGAGAGGAGCTTGGAGTGAAATTGAACCAGGAAAGGAAAGCAGAAGGGTGTTTCCTGTAAGTGTTCGAACATGTTTGTTTTCAGTTTTTGTTTCCCAATACCTAAATCAGTACTCAAATATTTATATTAATTGGCAATAAATGAAGTTAAATTCCTCAAAATTGAGTCTGTTTGGCCCAGAACAGAATGGGTGGATAATTTGTCTGTCTCAACCCAGAACTTTCTTGCTCTTATTCTTCGTGTTTTCTTCCTCATTCCACAGGGCTAGGGGGCCAGGGAGTGAACCAACAGCTAGGCAGAAGTTCAGCTGCTAGCTGAGGCCAACCCACCACAACCATGTTAATAAAACCATCTGTTAAGGGATGCATGTGGAATCAGGGATCAGGGTGAGAAGTCAGTGGCTATCTTTATATTAAAATGTTAGTTCAGGTTGTTGAGATGTGATTGAAAAACCTGGCTTCAAAGGCTAGAGTAGCAAGATTTCATGAGCCTCTGAAAAGGCAGAACTACTTGCATGTCCTCCAAGCTCTTTTGCCACACCCTGTTCCATGGGATATGACCTCCCTCAGCTCCACTGTGTGTGCCATGATGGACTGGTTCCTGGTAGCTCAAGTTACTCAAGAGTGTGAGGAATTTAAAACAAACAAAACAAAGCAAAAAAAATGGCATATGAGAAGAAAAGGCAGGAAAGTCTTTACAGGAGACTGTGTTTTCCTGTGTCTAGAAAAAGCACGGTTGGCTAGTAGCAGTAATGGTAGTCCTTTATGTTTCTGGTGTTAGGAGTGTTTCAGCACTGGTGAGCTTTGCTGCAGCACCTGCTCCACAGTCTCGGCTCAGCAGTCAGTGCGCTGTTCCTTCTGTCCAGAAGGGTTGCATGAGGAATATCAGGGCATTTGGGTGGTCAGGAAAGTGTGACGTGCCCTGGTTTTCATTTGACAGAGATGGATGAATGTTCTCTGCCAGACAACGGTGGTTGTGAGCAGCACTGTGAGAACACACTGGGCAGCTACAAATGCACCTGTGAGCCTGGCTATGAGTTGACAGCTGATAAAAAGAGCTGTGAAGGTAAGTAACCTACAGATTGAGGCATCTGACTGTAGGATGGGTACTGCAGCTAATAATGAAGTTGAACAGTCTTGGAAGTGATTTTCCCTGCCCCTTCAAACTCTTTATCTCACTTTATTTTCCCCCTAGTGAATTTTTTTTGTTAACATCTTCCATTGAAAAACAAATTTTGGTTAAAAAACCTGAAAATACTCTGATTCTATACTGCTAAACACCCTAAAACCATTTGTCCTTCATGGCCAGAGACTGCTGTTCAGACCAGATTTCCCACAGTGTGTAAGAGAAGTAGGCATTACAACCTAACCATTGAGTGGCCCAAAAGTATTTAAATCTAAAGCTGAATTTATTTGTTTTTCAGAAAGGAATTTACTTCGTATAATAACATATCTATGTTTTGTCTGCTTACAAAACAGACTTTCTCCATACTGAAGAGAATTTTCCTCCCTTCCTTTGTTATGGAGGGTAAAAAACCCCATGTCTGTCATAGAAGCTGTTTGTGTCAGCTTTCTAGGCAGTTAATCTCATGCAACAGGTGTTGCTTCTGCCAACAATACAGCTGTTGGTGTGCTGAGAATCCATCCAGTGTTCTGTCTCAAAGCTCTGCCTGTAGGGACATGTAGGGAGCTCCACATGCTGTCAGTGGTGCTCTCAACGTCACCTAGTTTGCCCTGATTTCTACTTTTGTCAAACTGTTCGGGTAAGAGTGCTGTTTACTTGGTGATGGCAGAGTCAGGTGTGTGCAAAAGGCTTTTGGAAACTTTTTTTTAAGTAATTCCTTGCAATTTTAAGCAAGCCAGTTGCTATAACTTAGCAGACTTTTTTTTGAACTTCACTCTTAACTTTCTGTTTTAAACTTCATTTGTGAGCAAAACAGAAAGGATAGTCTTTGAAACTGTAGCAATATATGTCAGAGTAAATATTTTTTTTCTCCAAAACCACTTGCTAGTCTATTTGTATTGAAGCTGCTCCCTTGGGTTAGTCCTCTTAATGCAAAATGATGCTGGGAACAAGACATAGAAAGCTTTTATCCCTGTGGGTTTTGAAGATGTGGCCGTATCTCATTACTCTCATGAAACAGCAAGAAAAAAATAGAAAAAATTGCTTTGTTGCAAACAGAATTTTGCAGCCAATCGAGGTTTGACTCTTTTGAGGTGACAGTCCTGCCCTCCCACAAGAGGATGAAGCAGAGATGTTCTAAATTTTTAAAGGAAATGGCATAATAAAGCAAAGTCTTAACTTTGTCTTCAGTTTTCCCTAGAGAAGATGCAGTCTGCGTATAATAAACCACTGAAGAGTTGACAGGAGCGTCTTCCCTATGATTTCATTATCTTGTAATTATTCTATTACTGATGAACTTGCAATAGTAAGGTTTGTAGCACTGAGTGTAGGTGAATCTACCAAGCTGGCCTTTACAACGGTGTTGTGCATGTCAAGTTGACTGATTCACAGTAAGCCCAAGGATAGAAATTAAAACGGAAATTAGTCTTACATGGTGGCTCTCAGGGCCATAGCCTCACTGGGTGTGTTTGACTGGTGATTTACAGCAGGTGAAGTTTCTGTCTTCTTTGCATTTCCCAGAATTTTAAGCCTGTTCTGGAGGCTGGGATCTGAAATGTGCCACTAACCAGGATCTGGTTCATTTGCTAGTTAACACTGTGGCCCAATCTGTGTGTCTTAACAGAACCAAGTAAAACTTGTGTTCATTTATTGCCTCTCCAGCTGCCTGTGGGGGCTTCATCACCAAGCTCAATGGGACCATTACTAGCCCTGGATGGCCCAAGGAATATCCTACTAACAAAAACTGCGTCTGGCAGGTGGTAGCTCCAGCCCAGTACCGGATCTCTCTGCAGTTCGAAGTGTTTGAGCTGGAAGGCAATGATGTACGTAACCAGTCCCTGCATCTCAGAGGTGGGACTATTGGCTAACTCAGAACTGGATAAATCCTTGGGGTACAAGGAAGACGAGGCTCTGTCTTACTGGTGGAGCTTCTGATTGTTTTCCCACCCTTGACACAATTATGCCAGTAACAGTGACTGTTCCTGAAGTCTGGATCTACTTTCTCTATAGAGTGGAAGCATTAAAGCTGTTCTATTATAAGTGGGCGCAATGGTTTAACCCAATCTGGCAACTAAGCACCACACAACTGCTCACTCACTTTCCCCCAGTGTAATGGGGGAGAGCGTCAGAAGGGTAAAAGTGAAAAAACTCATTGAGATAAAGACAGTTTAATAGATAAAGTAAAAGCCACACATGCAAGCAGAGAAAATTGAGGAATTGTTCACTACTTCCCATGGGCAGGCAGGTGTTCAGCCATTCCCAGGAGAGCAGGGCTCTATCACACATAATGGTTACTTGGGAAGACAGTGTCACTCTGAATGTCCCCCTTCCTCCTTCTTCCCTCTACTTTCCCCCACTTTATATTTTGAGTATGATGTCCTGTGCTATGCAATACCCCTTTGTTCAATTAGGATCAGCTGTCCTGGCCATGTCCCCTCCCAGCTCCCTGTGCACTCCTAGCCTCCTCGCTGGTGGAACAGTACAAGAACCAAAAAAGGCCTTGACTCTGTGCAAGTGCTGCTCAACAATAACAAAAACGTCTTGATATATTTAACCCTTTTCCAGCACAAATCTAAAACACAGCCCAGTACTAGTCACTGTGAAGAAAATTAAATCGACCCCAGCCAAAACCAGCACAATGGGCTTCCTTTCTCTATTAGTTTTGCATAACTGTAGGTGTTTTCCATCCCTAATAGGTGTTCCATCCCCCACCTCCCTAGTGCTGCCTTTGCAGGAAAATAATTGGAAATGAACAATGAAGTCAAGTTCTTCAAGGATAAATGAAATAATAGTAAAAGAGACTGTTCTCTGCCATGCAGACTGGAGTTTGAACAAAGCATTCAGGTCTCACTTTCCCCATTGTAAATGGGAGCAGTGGCACTTGTTTAATTCAGTAAGCTGCTGAAGTTCATTCAACACTGTTGGGTTCTTGGATAAGGTGGGAATAATTACTTGAGCAAATTCAATGGAACCTTTGCTATTCTGAAAAACTTACCCATGCTTTGAGGTTAGGGCAGCAAGTGAAGGGCTGAGAAAACTGACAGGAGATTTTGGGCAAGTTAGGAGTGTGTTTGAGTACAAGGCTGTTTCTGTTCCTTCTCAGTGAAGCCTCTGTCCCCTTCCTCTGAAATGCTCTGTTCCAAGCCCACAGAGCTGAGAAACCTCTTCCTCTCTTGGCAGGTTTGTAAATATGACTATGTTGAGGTTCGCAGTGAGCTGGCTTCTGATTCTAAGCTACACGGCAAATTCTGCGGCTCAGAGAAGCCCGAAGTAATCACGTCATATGGCAACAACATGAGACTGGAGTTCAAATCAGACAACACGGTCTCCAAGAAAGGCTTTAAAGTTCACTACTTCTCTGGTATGTGACTATATCCTTTCACTTGCTTAGCTGTCTCCTCTGACCAAACCTCTTGGTTTTGGTGAACTTTCTTTAACCTCCTGTCAGAGACTGACATGGTTCATTACATCTAAAAGCGTGGTTGCTCTGTGCTGTGTCACCTTCATCTTGGGTTCTCAGTGCAGTGTATGGTCTGCTTTCCTAATGTGGTGTCAGGAAGACGCATGAGTTGCATCAATGCCTCCAGTCCTTCTACAGCAGGAAGCAATGTGGAACCTAATCCTAGAAGTTATTTCTGTCCCTAGAGTATTAAAGGAAAGCTTTTTCCTCTGAAATGAGAAGATTTAGAAAATTTCCAGAAGTGTTCTATATAGCAATCATTCCCATCAAAGCAGTGTGTACTAGTGGAAGTTTCTCATCCTCTATTCTCTGTCCTTTGTGTCAGTGATGTACCTTGTTGGCAGGCAGCTCTGGTGGTTAACTGTGAGTCATTTGGAAGTAGAAATTCAATTTTGTTCCATCTTTACAGCAGAGACCTGGGAGTATTAATGCTTTTGAGGAGAATGATCAGGCAAAATGGCCTTGAATTAAAACAGGTGCAGAGAAGAATCAGGGCTAAGGGTTTGACTTATTGAATCTAACAGGAGAAAGGATGAGGTGTGTATGATTCATCTAGAAAAATGTTTGGGAGTGAGGAGTTAGGAGTAAAAATCCATTGGGGCATATTTCAGCTTCAGGGAGCAGCTCTTACCTTAGATCATCTTCACCATCTGGCTGTTTGTGCTCAGACAGAGCTATTTAGAAACGGAGACTCATCTGAACACATAAGAATTTGAAATGATAAAGTGGATCTTTACCTAGGCTAGTGAATTTGTGTAATGCTTTTCCTGGACTCTATTTTAAAAGAATGAGATGCTGCTGTAAGCTTTTTTCAGGCAGGAGTCTTTAACCAATAAACTTACATTATAAAATAAAACACATCTGTGATACATTTTATTAAATGAAAGGCAGTTGAAGAGAATAGTATCTGGGCTAAAAAGTTGGCTGAACTAATCCAGCAGTAGAGGTTAGAGGTTTTCACTGCTATCTGTCAGCCTGGGTATGGGGCTCTCAGCTGATAACTGTGGTAGCCTGTGTCACTGTCAACTCAGTGTTTATCGATTTGATCCTGTCCAGACAAGGACGAATGCTCCAAAGACAATGGTGGTTGTCAACATGAATGTATCAACACCTTTGGAAGCTATATGTGCCACTGCAGAAACGGCTTCATGTTGCATGAAAACGGCCATGACTGTAAAGAAGGTAAAGTCCCCACTCCTGCTCTTGGGAAAGCCAAGGTACTTCAAATATGGTTTGGTTCAGGGCACTTCCTGCCCTGTGTTGGAAGGAAGTTTGTTCAGCATACCAGGCAAGGGCACTGAAAAAGCCCCAGCTAGCTGAAAAACTGCCTAGAAAAAGGACCATTCCCATTCCCCAGTCTTGCAATTCCCCAGTCTCTCTGTATTGCCCTAGGAGATGGACAGGGTGGGGACAAGAAGTGGGACTAGCAAAAGGAGCATCTGTGAGTCACTGCTGCTTCATTTAATTGTTGTGCTTGAGTCAGAAGAGAAAGGATGGGCTGATCTAACCACTTGCTGGTGCCAAAATTACCTTTCTTCCTGGACCCCTACCCCTGCTGTGTGCTGCCATTGCCTTCCTGTGTATGGTCTCCAGTCCTTATCTGATCTCTCCATGAGCTGGTTCAGCTTTCCAAATTGGCAAAACAATGCAAGGCTGAGATAGCACCAGAGTCAACATGGTGAAGAGGTTGACATCATGGCCCTAGGAACAGGGCAGATGAGGTGAAGGAGCAGGAGAATAGACTAGGGAGTGAGAACCTAGATGAGGTTAATGAGGCCCAGGGGAATGAGATGGTCCATTTCACCATCTGCCAGGTTAGCTCAAAAAAAGTATAGGACAAACCCACCCGAACTATGGAGAAGGTCTTGTTTGGTGACTGAAACCTTCCCTGTTTCTGCCAGGTTGAGGGTCTCAGTGGCGGAGAGGAACACGTAGGACACTACAGGGTTGCCATGTGAGATTTCCCAATGTGATTTCTCTCTCCCAAGCTGGTTGCGAGCACAAGCTGAGTGGTGCAGAGGGAACGATGAGCAGTCCCAACTGGCCTGACAAGTATCCCAGCCGGAAAGAGTGCACCTGGGACATCTTTGCAACACCTGGCCACCGAGTGAAAGTAGTGAGTAACCAGAGAGTGGGAGTGTAAGGCAAGAAGCAGGCTGGGTTGTGAGGAGCTGAAGTGACTTCCCACCACCACAGTGTGAGTGGGAGGCTTATGCCCTCACGTCCTGTTTGGGGCTCCTGGAGGAGAATGCCCTGGGAGGCTGCCCTGCCTTGCAAAAGGGCAGAAGATCTCAGAAGGACACAACACAGAGGAGAAGCAGCTTGGAGGAGACTCCAGCAGATGACAACTGTGGAGTATTGCCCTCTGTAAACAGATGGTATAATTACCCTCCCACCCCTACCCCTCCATATGAGCCACTCTGTTGGGGCCATATCTGCATAGGGTGATGGCTGAGCCAGCCCCTCTGAGGGAAAGGTGTCAGGCCCATTTTACAATATAGCCTGATGGAAATGGCAGGACATACCCAAAGCTGTGCAGATGGCCCATGTGCTGGGGGAAATAATCCCTGTGCTCAGTGGAAGTAATATTGCAGAACAGCCCATCTGGTGTGCTGGGCAGGATTTCCAGCAGGAAAAATAAGTGTTATAGGGCTTGCAGTTGATAACTATTGTCACGCACCCATGCGAGGCAGCAAGGCTAAGGCAACACAGCACATTGGTATGGAATTCTGAGCTTTGCCATCTTGAGACTACTCTTGTCTGAAATCACATTATTCTGTTTTAGTTTGTGGGGAGAGTGGGACAGATGTACCTTTTGATCTGTTTCTCGCTTGGCATTTCATCCTGTGCAAAATCGCATACTCAGATTTACGGATGTCTGTCTTAATTCTCCATATTCTTCCTGTAGACATTCAATGAGTTTGAGATTGAGCAGCACCAAGAATGTGCCTATGACCACTTAGAAATGTATGATGGGCCCAGCAGCAAGTCACCTATCCTTGGCCGCTTCTGTGGCAGCAAGAAACCGGACCCTGTAGTGGCTTCTACCAACAAGATGTTCCTCAGGTTTTACTCTGATGCTTCTGTGCAAAGGAGAGGTTTCCAGGCAAAGCACAGCACAGGTAAGCTGGTTGCCTGCCAGTACCCCAGTGCCAAAAGATATCATCAAGTCTCACTACATTTTTTACTAAGTAAAAACAGACACACCTTTCTCCTAAATAAGCTTAGCCTAGATTTTAAGAGGTTGTATATTCAGTTCCCAGACCATTGCCAGCGCCATACCATAAATACCAGCTCCCATAACAGCTCAGAAATCTCTTAGTATTGGGCATTCCTGCTTATGCTCTTCTGTTTTAATTGGAGGTGTTTAGTTGAACAACAGTCTCTTCTGTTCCACATCAACCATTGGAAAATGAGGTGATACAAATATCCCATATATTGGCCCACCCACAGACCAGGCCCACTTTAGATTGATTATGGTAGAAGCAGAGCTGTGCACAGACACAGCTTGATCCTCCTATCTGTGGCAGCACAGGGGTGGGCATGTTGAGCCAACATTTATGTCTTTGAAATCCCTGCCACTCTAAGCAGGTGAAACATGGCCATGCATGTGACACTGGTGAAGAGACATCTTCCTCATTGGCTGCAGGAAAACTCCGCACTAAAGCACACATGTTCTGCGCAAATACAGGGCTACTTTTGTGCATTGTGTGGGTAGAAAAGGATTGTTTTGGTCCCCAGTTTTTTTATAAGCTTCAGCTTCCTGCTGACAAAATACTTGGGGTCAGAATTTCATCTACAGGACAAGTGCAAAGAGCAAAGCAATTTCTAAAACAATACATTTTCCCAGAGTATGTGTCAAGAACCCCATCCTGCCAGTTTAAAATGGTCACCTCTCTCCAGGTGTGTTCTGTACCAAAAGAACCAAGCTCCTCTAAGCTATGTGGGTCTTTGGATTCATGGGTGTCTGTAGAATTCACTGGTTTATGGTAGTTTGGTGCAGTGTTTAATTACCTTCCCTACTGCACTTCAAGCTGGAGGTCTTCTCTGCTCATGACTGACCTAAAAGTTGAGACTGACCTAAAAGTGAGTCTTTGTTATGAGTAAGGACTCTGAGAGACTGTTTTGTGTCCTTTTCTTGCTTCAGAGTGTGGTGGGCTCTTAAAGGCTGAAGTACAAACTAAGGAGCTATATTCCCATGCTCAGTTTGGGGATAACAACTACCCAGGTCAAGCCAACTGTGAATGGGTGATTGTAGCTGAAGATGGTTATGGGGTGGAGCTAATATTCCAGACATTCGAAATTGAGGAGGAGGCTGACTGTGGGTATGACTACATGGAGATTTACGATGGTTACGACAGCACTGCACCCCGTCTGGGACGCTTCTGTGGCTCAGGGGTAAGCCATGATGGTGGTGATTTCTGAGGGATCCCTGAGGGTGGCAAGGAAGTATCCTCATACCATTTTTGGAGAGGGGTAGCTGTCACAAATTGGTGATGAGAATGCTTTGTGGCTGGGTTATGCTTCTTCCCCTTACATAAGAGATCACAGCCATTTAATCTGATGCACAGTGTTGGCTGGAAAATCTTGCTGACTGGCTGTCCCTTTTTAGCTCAGGGAAATGTACGGCAGCATGAGACTGCCATGCTGCTGTGTCCCAGCTCTGCCATGAAAGTGTTGTGTAAATGTGAGAAATGGCTTCCAAAGTCCAGTTTCATCCTCAGTTGCTTCCTGGTTAAAGCCAAGTTATATTGTGGCCATTCTATGGCAAGGGTGAATGGTGGAGGGACTTAGAGCTACTTGCTGTCTCCAGGATGGCATGCTGTCTCCTAAATTGTCACCTACATTCCCATTTCCAGGAGTGGCTCTAGCATGAGTGATGGTGTGTGGTTTTTAAAATCAGAGCATCTGTATTTGATTTCTCTAGGACTTCAGCAGTGAAATGGAGAAGTTTCTACTGAATTTAAAGAGAGGCAGTCAGGGAGTAGGTGTGTGGAAGAAGTTCTCACAAACTGGGGAAATGGTCTGGAAAATAAAGGCATAGCAGCTTGGTGTGAAGAAGTTCAGGGCAGCAGGGTAGTAATCTACTTACCTGCACATTGACAAATGAAGAATGGCTGGGAAAGAGAAGCACAAGGAGATTGTAGCAGGTCACAACAGTGTGCGACATAACCAGAGTTCTCATGTAATATAAGTATCTGAGTTATTTGAACCCTGGGAGAGTCTCAGCTGCCAAACATGTTCCAGTTTGTATTGTATCATTTCCTGAAAAGACAATGACAAATTAGAGGAAACCTGAAGACTAGAACAAGAATATCCAGGGAGTCCTGTGAGAAGAGTAACTGGAAGAACTGGGATTATAGAGTGGACTGGCATCAGACTTCAAACATAAAGAGCAAAGGAATATGCTTAGGAAGGTGGATCAGGGCTGCAGGTACTGAGCATTGAAGTCTTCATGTGTACTGACCAATCTGTCTTCACTCTGGACTTAGACTCTAGTATCATAGTGCAGACAGTTATTTAGTCTGCATACTTTACCACTATGTACTGTCTTCTTTCCTTTCCTGCAGCCTCTGGAAGAAATCTACTCTGCAGGAGATTCCATCATGATTCGATTCCATACAGATGACACCATCAACAAGAAAGGATTTCATGCCCAATACATAAGTACCAAATTTCAGGATGCATTGCACATGAGAAAGTAGTTTGACTGCTTCTCACAGACATTCCCCATCTGAAGATTGAGACATTTAACTGTGATCTTTGCCTTTTTTTTTTTTTTTAAGCGTCTGTGCACTTGGCCAAAAGCAGTGTACAGTATTTTCTGTAACTAAAACTAAATCCAGTCTCAAAGGTTTGCCTCTGCAATTACTAGCATGACCTTTTCTTGTTAACATACCCAGGACCAAAAAATTGTCTTCTAATCATACCTGCCAGGGCATAAACATTGTATTTTGCACAGCTTGCTATGGGGTTGAGTGAAGACTGAACTTAAATTGAGAATAGAGTTCTTATCTTGCATATCTTGTTTCTAGGTGACATTTCCCAAGCATCCACATGAGCTGCCTGAGCATGTTTTCTGGAGCAGGTGATTTGGACAGACAATGAGCAGGGTTTTTTCAAAGGACTTTGTGAGCCACCCACTCTCCCCTACCTGCCCCAAATACTCTGTGCAATAAGAGAAAAACCAGATGGCTGTGCCTGCATCACTCTTTCTGTCCTGTCTGTTTATTGTCTTGTTTATTGTTGAGTGGAGAGCAGGGGACAGGGACAGTCTCTTTAGGGCTGCTAGCCTCTTGGATTCCAGGGAATGAGAAGGACACAATGTTTGGTTTGTAGTAATTGTCATGGTATACGTTGAATGGAAGTACTTCAATAGAGTGCCCAAGGGAGGCTGGTGGCTGACACGGAAATGCTGTGGTGGGATGCAAGGCATGACTGTGTGATGGTAGCAAAGGTTAGTGACAGGAGTGCTGACAGCATGCTGCACACACACAAGGCAGCTCAGTGGGCTGTAGCAGCAGCCCAGGCCTTATCTTAAATGAGGAATTTCTCCTTCTCATTCTACCCGTGAATGCTTTCTCTGCCTTCTTTATGCTACTTCCTTTCCTACTACCACTTCCCTCTGAGCCCTTCCTTTTCACAGCTGAGCTGCTCTCCCCAGGGCTCCCCCACCACAACCTAGGAGTGCTGTGCAACTTCAGCTGGCCAGAATATCTCACCAAAGGAAACACTAGGGCAGGGGGAGTCAGGGTGTCCCTGAGGCAGAGGGACACAGGCCATGCTACTGATCAGCTCTGATGATCTCTGGGAACCTGGTAAACATGTGCAAGCTGCAGGCATTGGACTAGGAATGGAAGAGCTCTTCTGATTTCTGCTTCCTCTGTGTTCGTCCCTGGTGCATGACCCAGTCTCTTAACTTCATGGCAAGGGTGCAAATGAGATGGTGACTTAGAACACTTGGAGCTATAAAGCTCAGACATGCCCTTGTTTGCTTGTGAAAGATACCCAGCCACAGGCTTGAAGAATTAACCGGTAGCTTGGTGCTTCTTTCAGAAAAATATAAGGAAAAGTGTGCTTTTGGGGAAACCACTGTAATTGAGCAGGTGATCTGGGAGGGAAAAAAAAAAAAACTTTAGTCTGAATGTTTCGTTAAGGCTCTCATGGACAATTATGAGCTAAAAGCTGAGGTATGTTAGCTTTAATAAAATATTTATAATCCAAGGATTACTATGTTTACATAACCATTGTGCTGTCAGGCTCCAGGCTGACACCTCCTCTCTGGTGTATGACTGTGGAGAAGTGTGGGGCCGGTGCCACTGTCAGGCACAAATGATATTCCTGGAGATGAGGGCATTTTCAGATAGATAATAAATAGACCCAGCCCTCTCCAGAAATCCTTGAATAGACTATGGTCCAAGTATTGTGAATACTAGGAGAAGCAAATGCATGAAAATATTTTCTTGCTTAGAACAAGAGGAGTAAAGTAATTTATACACATACATAGAGGATTATATGTATATAAAATGTGCATGTAGAAGACCAGTAGTCGAAGCCTTAATAAGTGTAATGTGAACAATACTGTACCATTGACTATAGCTTTATTGCAGGCTGTATAAAATCATGTTATCTCTGTTTTGGTTTTGGTTTTTCAGTTTGTTTTATTTTAGCTCTGCTTTGCTTCTTTTTTCAAATTTTGTGGCCTTTTTATAGGCAAGACCTCTGATCTCAAGCTGTTTGACCATTCAGGTCTGGGGAAGTGAACTCTGCCAGATGGGGTGTGTGTTTGTCCTTCTCATCTTTGCTCCAGTTCACGCAAAATTTCAGTCATTCAAGTGTGGAAATAAAAGTGTGACATCAATCCCTGTGAAACAGAAGCAAAGTTTCAGGTGACAAGCAGCAGTTCAAGTTTCCTGACCCTCTAGTGGCAGCAGTGGCTCTAGGGAAAACTGACTGTAGCAGCTTCCCATGTACTTTAAGATCTTTGTTTCACATTCTGGTAGTTTCTTATCTACCCCAGACTGGTTTGTTGCAGATGCTTGCAATGTGGTTTGACAGATCTACTACACTTGTTAGCATTCATCCAGGTGTCTTTTGTGACAGTGTGTTCACAAATGTTGTACTGTGCATTTCAACCAATGATCTATGTAGAATATTTCTGCTGTACTGACTGGACTTAACAGTCAATAATTCTAAACGTGTGACATTTTCTTTAAAAAAAGTCAAACCTTCTGATGTGCAAATATGTATTCTGGTCTTTGTGTGGTTTTTCATTTCACTAACTAAAATAGTTTTTAAAGGGGGAGAAGAAGAGGGTGTGGGGACAATCACAAATGTACCTGTGCCAACAACTGCTTTCATTAAAGACTGTGGATTCAGTTGCACATTCTGTTGTATACATGCATTTTCCACTTCCTCGAGGGGTGGAAATTTCTTACTCCATTCCTTGTTCTGCCAACTGTTGTTTGTGTCTACTGTTAATATCAGTAGCAGTACTGGTACTTACTGCTAGGTGTAACCAGCAGTACTGGTAATACCAGGATGGAACTTTGCTGTGGGCCTTTAGGTTTTTATTGGCTTTTGCAATCAAGGGAGCATTTAGAAAGTGGAGCAGAGAAAAAAGTTGACCAGCCAAAGGGCTGCATTGCTCCATGTGTTGCTCACACTTGAGTGTGCTGAGATATTTATCACTGCAGATCTGTATTAGGGATCTGGGAATTACTCCATAAGTATGTTTCAAAGGACTATGCTCATTTGCTACACTTCAGCAGCAGGTCCCAAAGACCAGAGACATGAAACTCCTGTGCAAAGGACAGCAGGATGAGAGCAGATGTTCCTTATGGCAAAGCTGTGGTCTACATTCTGTGGCAGCAAGATGCTGCTAAGGCAGCACCTAAAATGCTTTTCTTTCTCCTTCTGTCCACTACTTGATGTCTACCATGCTTGCTAAGGACAATGTTTGTGTTCTTTCCCCAACACACACCTAGTTCATTTATGTAACAGTACCCAGAATATTTCCTGTGATGTGTCACAGTTACCTAAACCTTCGTGGTGTCTGAATTTCCTCGTAGCTTTTCCCAAAGGCAAAGCAGCAACAGAGGTGAAGTAAGGAATAAGCATCCCCATGTAGCCTCCTGCAATAGAGTGCCATGGCACACTATGACCCAGTGGCACAACCTACTTCAGACAAAAAATGATGCTTTAGACCAGAGAGGCTTATTGGTCTCAGCATTGAGCCAGCAGAAATCTTCCACTTTGTCCTGACGTTTCCAGCAAATGCTGTGGCAGATGTGGTGCAAACCTTAGGAAGCAGTTGCAGGATTCCCCTCTGTACCTCACGTTAAGTGCACTCTTAGAGCCAGGAGCTGCCGTATTTGCTATACAGCTGGTAGAGAAGAGATGGAGGCTCCAGTGCCCTGAAGCCCAGCTTCTCAGGTGCATGTCAGAGCCTGGGTGTGCTGGGACCTAGCCAGTTTGTTTGAGTGAACCCAAGAGAAATGCCATCATCTCTTCCTCTTTGCAGGTCCTGTCTGTATTAGCAGGAAGAAAAGCTTATCCTAATAGGAGCACTAATCCTATTGTTGGGCAGTCTGCTGTTACTGCATACAGGGATTTTTCATGGAGAAGAGTGAAATGATGAGTGGGAATTAATTGGGTCTTTCGATGCCAGTAGTGGGGGAAGGTTAAGAAAGCAGGAGAGATGAGGCCACTGGATCACACAGATATTGGTTGAAAAACTCCCTAGGAGTGTTTATCCCTCCTATTCTCTGCCCCAAGCAGATAAATCAAACTCACTCTTTCATTAGCTTTGCATTTCCTTATGGTGCAGCAGGCAGTTTCAGATACCTGCTTGGATTTTAGCATCTGCCTCAGCTTTTCAGTCCTGGAGGCGTTGCCTGGTCTTAGAGCAGTTGGAGCAAAGAGGAGGCTGGTGTCCTGGATTATGAAGCAGACCTCTGCAGGGTTATTCTCATGGGCAGGTATCAAGTGGACTCTGTCATTGTTTCCAAATGAAAGAGAGTTTTCACATCCAGCTTAGAATATGTGGGATATTATCCCAAATATTATCCTATGTGGTTATTTATCCCCTGAGCATGTTCTGTGTTCTGAAGCTGTTCAGTAACATGTAGAACATTTTCTCACTGCTGTGTGCTTCTCATGCACTTATTTGTGAATTGTTGATAGATGTTGTTTGTCACTGTTTTATTCATTGCCTCCTATGAATCAACATACCACTGGGCAGGAAGGGCATGAATATGAATCATCCCCTCTTGAGACCTCCAGATGTAAGCCTTTTTTTAACTTGTTCTCAACACAGCACACATGCTGCAGAGTTCCTGATTGCAGGACTGGCTTTAAGGATAGCCTCAGACTAACAGAAAGCTCAAGGTAATCTCCTGCCCATGCATGCTGGGTCTCATACATGCCTGCTGTATCTGGTTGCATGTCTGTCCATTTGCTGCAATCCCAGATGAGCAGTCAGTGATGGTTTACCATTGTTTTAGAGTACACAAGCATTAGAGCTGCAGCTTTTGTGGGGAAAAAATGGAGGGACAAGGAGGGATGGACCTGAGATGCAGGCAAATATATTTCCTGCAAAATAATGCTAAAAATTTTCAAAGGGAGGTAGAAATTCTTGCACACTGTTTTCTCTGCCATACTCACATGGTCTCTAAATGCCTTGTGACAATCAATCACAGAAATTACATTTTGTCTCTAGGACTTTATCTGACCATGGTGCAGGGCACAAGAAGTATCTATGTAAATGAAGATGAAGACAAAGACAACAAACTGAACATGCGAACACAGCCAAAGCCCATAGGAATAAAGAAGCCCAGAAGAAAGTAATCTATGATGGAATATTTTGATGAAAACCATGCAGTCTCTTACTGAAAGAAAAGCACCAAACTGTAGCTAGGGCCACAAATAAGAAACAATACCATTTTCCTAAGTTAATTCATTTTAATACAGAATATCAAAATCCCCGCAGTGATACTCATAGTAGAAAAGACCAGCCTGAGAGTTGGTTGCAATCTCCAGTGCTCAGGTAATTGATCTCCTTG
>VZRN01004183.1:0-10911 GCA_013397935.1 Dasyornis broadbenti
CCTCGCTCGGGGGGGGGGATGTGTCCCTGCAGGGTGGGGCTGTGTGGGGTGGGCTGGTGCCAGGGGGTCTCTTAACGCTATCCTCTGCTCCATGCCCAGCTGTGCAGCCTGGGGGTGCAGGGCAGACCCTGCCCAGCCCCCTGCCCACCCCACAGCCCAGCCAGCCCGTGACAGTGCCTGGCCCCATGCAGAGTGTGGCACCACCCCAGCAGCTCCTGGCCCCTGCCACCCCCACCACCCAGTCTGTCTCACCACAGATCCAGCCAGTGCCGGTAAGCCCAGGGCCAGTGGTGGGGGGTTCCAATGACCCCTACAGCCCCGCTGACCCCCACTGCCCCTCAGGTTCTCCTGCAGCCCCATTTCATCAAGGCTGACTCCCTGCTTCTGACGGCTGTCAAGACAGACACCAGCAGCGCCAAGACTTCCACCATCGCCTCCCTGGCCACCAGTGCCAGTGGCTCTGCCACCCCGCTCCAGGTGCCGGTAGGTCCCACCACTGGGAGCTGCAATGTTGGGGGGGATGCTTCAGGACCCCCACTGACCCCACCCCGTGTCCCTGCAGGCGCTGGTGAGTGGAGGGACCATCCTGGCCACAGTGCCGCTGGTGGTGGACGCAGAGAAGCTGCCCATCAACCGGCTGGCGCCCAGCGGGAAGCCAGTGCTGGTGCAGACCCGGGGCGAGAAGCGCACGGCCCACAACGCCATCGAGAAGCGCTACCGCTCCTCCATCAATGACAAAATTGTGGAGCTCAAGGACCTGGTGGTGGGCACTGAGGCCAAGGTGGGAGCCGGGGAGCGGTGGGGCAGGGGTGGGCAATGGAGGGGCTTTGCCCGGCATTGGGGCTGAGCTGTTCCTGCTGTCCGGCAGCTCAACAAGTCGGCAATCCTGAGGAAGGCCATCGAGTACATCCGCTTCCTGCAGCAGAGCAACCAGAAGCTGAAGCAGGAGAACCTCGCCCTGAAGATGGCTGTGCAGAAGAACCGTGAGTGCAAGGGCAGCTCTTGGGGTGGGAGGCTCAGCTCCATGCCCCCAGCAGCCATCAGCTTACTCTGCTTCCTGCAGAGCCTGTGAAGGACCAGGGCACCAACAGCAGCCGGGGGGCCAAGGCAGAGGTCCCCATGGAGGTGGTGAAGGCGGAGGTGATGGAGATGCTGACACCGCCGCCCTCAGACGTGGGCTCGCCATCCCACAGCAGCCCACTCTCACTCAGCGGTGGCAGCAGCAACAGCAGCAGCGACTCGGAGCCTGACAGCCCCCTCTGTGACCCTGGCAAGGTGAGGGAGGGCTGTGGCCAGGATCTCGCTGCCTTCAGTGGGGCACAGTGCTTCATGGAGGAGGTGCCAAGGGCAAGGTGTACTGCATGGGGAAAGAGCTGAGAGCCCTGATCTTGTTCTCTGAGGCTGCTCCTCACATGATTTGGGGCTGGGTGTGGGGGCAATTTGGTTCTACCCTGAAATGTGCTCCATGCCTATACCCTGAAATACATGTTCCTGTATTCCAACTTGTTCCTCATTCACCATGCCCTGTACCCCATGCATATCCCGTGCCTGTCCCCCATGATCACGCCCTATATTCCATGCCATGTGCCCCATGCTCTGGATGCCATGCCCTATATCCCGTGCCCTATATCGCATGCCTGGGCCCCATCACCCCATGTCACAGCAGTTGTGTCCATGCAGGTGAAGCAGGAGCACCCGCCGCCCTCGCCCAGCAGCCAGGGAATGCTGGACCGCTCCCGCATGGCCCTCTGCACCTTTGTCTTCCTCTGCCTCTCCTTCAACCCCTTGGCCTCGCTCCTCCGGGGCTCTGGCTCTCCAGTCCCTCTGGGGAGCCAGGACACTGCTGGTCCTGGCAGGAGCATCATGGCTGAGTCTGGCACTTTGGGTAAGCTCTGGTGTGGGGTGGGGTCAGTGGGATGGAGGTTGTTGGGATGAGCACAAGGTGGTGGCCTTTGGAATGGAGATTGTTGGGATGGGCATGGGATGGAGGCTGTCAGGGTGGCCATGGGCTAGTGGCTGTTGAGGTGGAGACCATCAGGACGCAGGATATTGGGGTGGGTGTGTGGGTCTACCTGGCTCAAGGCTGTTGGGGTTGGCAAGAAGTAAAAGCTTTTGGGATGGAGGTTGTCAGAGTGGAGACCATCAGAGTGGGGATGGTCATGGTGGACATGGGGTGAAGGCCATCAGGAGGGGGGTCTCGGGATAGGTCTGAGATGGGAGACAATTGGTGTGCACATGGGGCAGAGGCCATTGGGTGGGTGCTGCTGGGATGGGCACAGGGTGAAGGCCACTGGAATTGAGACCCTGGGGTGTGTGTGAGGCAGACTCTGGGGTGTGTATTGGGTGCAGTCTGTTGGGGTAGACACAACTGGGTGGAGGCTCTCTGGACTGGCATGGGGTGAAGGCACTGGGATGGAGACTGTGGGGTGGGCACAGGACATCATTGGTGGGCACTGCTGACCCCATCCCTGCACAGAGGAGCCGTGGGGGTGGACGCAGTGGCTGTGGCCAACGCTGGCTTTCTGGGCACTGAATACGGCACTGGTGCTGGGCGCGGTGGTGCGGCTCTTCGTCTGTGGGGAGCCCGTCACTCGCCCCCACTCCGAGCCCTCCATCCTCTTCTGGCGGCACCGCCGGCAAGCTGACCTTGACCTCGACCGGGTACGTCCCACCACGCACAATGTCCCCTGTGCCCCCTGCCCTGTCCCCTTCCCCTGCCCACACTGACCTCTCTCTTCGGGCTGCAGGGAGACTTCGCGCAGGGGGCCCAGCACCTGCGGACGGCGCTCGGGGCGCTGGGGCGGCCACTGCCGGCCTCCCACGGGGACCTGGCCTGCAGCCTGCTCTGGACCCTCCTGCGCCACCTGCTCCAGCGCCTCTGGGTGGGTCGCTGGCTGGCTGCCCGCGCCGGGGGGCTGCGCCCGGACCCCCCGCCCCCTGCCCATGTCCGCCAGAGCGCCCGCGACGCTGCCATGGCTTATCACCGCTTGCACCAGCTCCACCTCGCCGGTATGGCCCCGCGCCATGGGGGCTGGGGGACAGGACCCCTGTGCCCTGCATGTCCCCTCAGCCCCTTGACACCATGCCTGAGCCTCCTGTCCCCATTCCCACAGGGAAGCAGGCTGGGGGGCACCTGCTGGCCATCAACCTGGCGCTGAGTGCCGTCAACCTGGCTGAGTGCGCCGGTGACGCCATCTCCGTGGCAGCGCTGGCCGAGATCTATGTGGCAGCAGCCCTGCGGATCAAGGCCAGCCTGCACCGCTGCTTCCACTTCTTGGCGGTGAGTGTGAGGCACTGGAGTGTCCCCTATGTCCCCTGGGATTGGGGTCTCAGGTCCCCCTGACCTCCTGCTCTCCCTGCAGCGCCCCTTCCTCTGCAGTGCCCGGCGTGTGGCCCTGTCCCATGGTGGGGCTGTGCCCCCTGCCATGCAGTGGCTCTGCCACCCCTTGGGCCACCGCTTCTTCGTGGACGGGGACTGGGCGGTCAAGGGTGTCCCCAGGGAGACCATCTACAGCTCTGCCGGCAACCCAGGTGACCCCAAGCCCCCAAACCCCTGTGCCCCCCGTTTTGGGGTGTGGTGTACCCGCTGACCCCATCTCTGTGCCCCAGTGGACCCCCTGGCGCAGGTGACCCAGCTCTTCCGTGAGCACCTTCTGGAGAAGGCGCTGTGCTGCGTGGCCATGCCTGAGCCTGGTCGTCCCACTGCCCAGGGAGAAGGGTGAGTGCTGGGCTGGGCACCCTCTCCCCCTGCCTGGTGCGGGGCCAGCCCCCTCACAGCCCCTCTCCACAGGCGGTTCTCCGACGCCCTCGAGTTCCTTCAGCTGCTCAATGGCTGCTCAGATGTCAGTGGCACACCTGGCCCCGTGCCCTCCATCACCTCTGGCCTGGCAGCTGTCACAGGTGAGGCTGGCGTGTCCCCCATTGGGGTGACTTCATGTGGGGGGCCATGGCAGTGGGAACACCCTGTTCCTGTCTCCCTCCCACCCCGCAGGCACCGACCCCGTGTCCAAGTGGTGGGCGTCCTTCATTGGCATCGTTATCCACTGGCTGCAGGGAGATGAGGAGGGGGCTGAGCGCCTCTACCCGCTGGTGGAGACCATGCCCCGGGCACTGCAGAGCTCTGAGTGAGTGCTGGGGACATCGGGGATGTGGGGTGGCACCTCACTGCGTGCCTCCCCTCTCTCTTGGATTGGCATGGCCTCTCTGAACACTCTTGGAGCACCTGGTGTGTGTTGAAGAAGGGCACAGCCGTGCCCAGCGAGGGCCCTGCAGTGACCATGTCCCCTCCACCCTGCAGGAAGCCCCTTCCCCGTGCTGCCCTGCACTCCTTCCGAGCTGTCCGTGCCTTGCTGAGCAAACAGGATGGGAGCCAGGCCACCCTGAGCCACTGTGAGAAGGCCAGCAGCTGCCTGCGGGAGAGCCTGGAGCTGGGCAGCCCCACCAAGGGCACCATCGACAAGGTGAGCTGGGCTGGGGAGGCGCGAGGTGGCTGCGAGCCCCCAGCCCTGGCGGGAGGTGCCCCCGACCCTCGCGGGGGTGCATTGTAGTTGCATTGCATGTGTCAGACTGGGAGTGCAATGCCCCTGCCATGCAGCCCCGCGGGGGTCCCGCGCAGCAGCGCCTGCCCGCAGGGCCCTCTTTGCACCTGCCGTCCCTCTGTCCGATCCCCTGCTCACCCCGATCCCCTTGTCCTTCCAGGCAGTCCAGTTCCTGCTCTGTGACCTGCTGCTGGTCACCCGCACCAACCTGTGGCAGCAGCAGATGGGTGCCAGCCAGCAGCGCAGCTGCCTCTACCAGGCATCCGCTCTGGAGCTCCGCGGCTTCCAGCAGGACCTCAGCAGCCTGCGGCGCCTGGCACAGACCCTCCGCCCCGCCATGCGCAGGGTGAGCCCCCCGACCTGTCACCTGCTGGGTCCCCTGGTGCCCTGCACCTGGCTGTGCTCACTGTCCCCCCCAATCCAGGTTTTCCTGCACGAAGCCACAGCCAGGCTGATGGCCCGGGCCAGCCCCACGCGCACCCACCAGCTGCTGGACCGCAGCCTGCGGAGGAGAGGGGTGCAGGGCAGCAAAACAGGTGAGCACAGGATGGGAGATGGGGTGGGACACCTCACTGCTCACCTGCAGCACCGCAGCGGCCTTGGGTGGTGGGATGTGTGGTGGGATGCAGGTTGGGACACACCACTCTGCACCCACAGTACCCCAGCACGTTGGGTGGTGGGACACGGGGTGGGATACCTTTGTCACCACCTTGGGGGATGGGAAATGGGGTGGGGCACCCTGCTCCATGCCTACAGCAGCCTCCAGAAGTCTTGGGTGGTGGGACACAGAGTGGGAAACCCCACAGCACCCCACAGCACCCCAGCAGCCTTAGATGATGGGATATGGGGTGAGACATAAGATGGGACACCTGTTTCCCACCCACAGCACTCCCAGCACCACAGATGGTGGTCATGGGGTGGGACGCAGCTCTTGGGGTGCAGCACCCCAAAAGCTGGGACACGTGAGCTCCCAGCTCCTCCTTTGGTGGTGGCACCAGTTATTCGCAGGGTGGACAAATAACCCCATCTCTGTGCCAAACTCTACAAGATTTATTCAGTGGCTACCACGGGCACCCTCGGTGCTGACCTTGGCTCTGTCCCCTGCAGCTGGAGAGCCAGAGAGCCACCCCACCCCACGGGAACACGCCGAGGCGCTGCTGCTGGCCTGCTGCTACCTCCCGCCCAGCTTCCTGGCTGGCTCGGGGCAGCGTGTGGGGATGCTGGCCGAGGCTGCCCGCACGCTGGACAAGCTGGGCGACCGCCGGACGCTGCACGACTGCCAGCAGATGATCATCAAGCTGGGCAGTGGCACCACCGTCACGTCAGGATAGGTGGGGAGGGGGCCGCCAGCCCCCCTGCCACCCCGCCGTGGGTGCGGGATGTGGGGCGGCGGGAGGCCGTGCCTCAGTTTCCCGGCAGGATGGTGTTAGGGAGCGGTTTTGGAAGTGAAGGGGTGGGTGGAAAGGGGTCGGGTGAGACCTCATGAGGGTGCGGGGTGGATTCCCGGCGTGGGGCAGCCACGTGTGGGTACCTTGACTGGGCTCCCCCCTCCATGGCCGTGTCCGTGTCCCCAGCCCGCGTGGGGGACGGGGCGTGGGGACCTCTAGTGACACTGTCGCAGTATTGCAGGGCACCGGCACGAGCGGCAGCCGCCCCTGGTGCCACCCGAACCCCCCCAGTGCCACCTGCATCCCCCCGCTGTCACCTGCACCCCTCAGTGCACACGGTGGGGGCCTCTCCTGGGCTCTCTGCCCGGCCCCCCGCGGGTCCCACTGTCGCAGGACCCCTTGGGTTTGGGGCTTGGTTTTGGAGGTCTGGCCCCATGGCAGCGGTGATGTGCCCCCTCCCCAACCATGCCCATGGTAGGCAAGAGGGGACCCCCACCCTATCCCCCCACCACCACTGATCCCCCCCATTAAGAGCTGCCACCACCCCGGAGCACGGGCAGACTTTGGCAGAAGGGATGGCACAGTGGTGGCACGGGGCTCCCGGGGGGGCTGGTGGGTGCCCCTACGTCCTTGTTTCACCCCATCTTGTACATAGACCCCTCCCCTCGCCTCCCCCCACTCCCCTTTTCCCTTTTTAAATGGTATTTTCATAGTTGGAGAGTTTTGTACAGACAATTAAAGCTGATTATTTATACTGGTGTGTGCTGGATTGGAGGGGGACTGACACCAAAAGTGGGGGGGCAAGGAACCTTCCCCCGACAGGGCTGCATGCGATGGGGGGACAAGGGCTGCAGGGATGGGGACACTGGGTGCCAAGGGACCCCAAACACCCCCTCTTTACCCCCTCCAGCCCGGGGGGGGACCCCAGCAGCCCCCCAAGGATAAGGAGAGGCCACGAGCAGGGCGCCACGTACTTCCAAAACAATCGTTGTATCTTTATTGACGCTCTGAATGCAATGACCTGTTTTTTTACTCTTAAGGAAAATAAACATCTTTTAGAAACAGCTTGTTACACACAATCTTCAGTGTGAAGCAATATACTAATAAGAACACTAGTCTTAACATTTACAGTCTTCATATATATTATATATATGTATATGTATACATATATATACACTATATAATGAGGCAATATATAATACACACGGTTTACCATTTTACAGTCATATGTACAAGATGTCACTAAAAATAGCCAGATTTCAGGCAACACTGCCAAGGACACGGGGTTTTTTTTTTCTTCTTTAAATTAATTATTTTTATTATTTTTTCCCCCTTTTTTTTTTTTTTATTTTTCTCGCCTCTTCTTTTGTGTTTTTTGCTCCTGTGTCCGAGGCAGCTGCTGAAACAACAGACATTGTGTGGCCAGCAAACCTTGGGTTGGGTGGGATGGAGGGGACACAAGAGGTGGTGGGGACATGGGGCGCGGGCTCTGCAGGGAACATGAATGGGACCCGCAGTGTGCCCCAATTTGCAGGATGCTGCTGAGGTGGGGGGCAGCCAGTGGCTGTTTTTAGGATAGGATTTGGGGTTAGTTCACCCTGGATTGGTTGCTACCTGTGTCAGGGTGTGGATGACACAAAGATGGGCTGTGGAGCCTGGGGACACGGGCAGGGGTCACCAAAGTGTTGGGCAGTCCCCCAGCTCCACTGAGGGGGCCAGGAAGCGAAAGCTGAGGGAGCTCAGCAGACCAGGGCAGTGAGGGGTGAGCCAGGCCCATGTGGAGGGAGGAAGCAAATGCCTCCTCCTCCTCCTCCTCCAGTTCAGCACACAGCTGTGAGGTTCAGCACAAGCACAGGGAGCAGCAAAGCCCCCACAAGAGGAGCCACAGAAGGGGTGCTGGTGAGGCCGAGCAGAGGCAGGAGGGTGGGATTTGGGGGTCCTGGACAGCAGGACCAGGTGTCCCCAGCCCAGCAGTGCCAGTGCCGCATGGAGTGGGAGGGTGATGGGTGCAACAAGCCAGGGTTTGGGGTTTGGGAGCATGGCTGAGGCAGCCTGGTGGGTGCCCACCAGCCTAGCCAAGCACCCCTAGCCCCCCAGCACCCTGGGTGTGGGTGGGGGCAAACAGGAGATGGAAGAACAAAACAGAAAAAGCAGAGTGGTGTTTCAAACAGCAGGCGGTTGTTTGCCTTTTTTTTTTCGCTTTTTTTCTCTTTTTTCTCCTTTTTTTTTGGTCTTTTTTTTGTCTTTTTTTATCCTTTTCTCCGCTGAACTATATACAGACACCATGAGGTTTGCTGAAGGCAACATCTCAGATCAGATCAGTGTGATATTGAGAGCCGGGACCCACGGAGGGTCCAGCGGCCCCACAGTAAGACAACATCGCCGGGACCCTCCCTTGTACAACCCCACCCCCCTGTGCAGCCGTCGCGGGTGGAGGATCCCGATCCGTTCCGCGCGTATCCAGACCAGGTTTTACCGGAACCCGGCGGGAGGGAAAGCCCGGCGCTGGCTCCGCTCGCCCGGAGCGGGCTCGGGAGGTCCCGGGGGAGCAGCGGGGAGTCCCCGGTAAGGCCCGGCCCGGCCCCGCTCCGCTCCAGGCGCTGCCTCCTCTGCCGGACCCTCGCTGGCGGCGGGGCGGGTGCCCGCGGGCGCTACACCGGCTGCCTCTGCGGGGAGAACGGGAGTGTCAGCCTGGGGATCCCGTTGGAGGCGGGGGGATGGCCCTGGGTCGTCCCCGTCAGCCGCACCCCCCCGCCAATAACCGGGCACCCACCCGGGACGCAGTGCTTTGACAAGGGGTGCAACCATCATTCACCACCTGGTCTGTGCTCAGGGAAGGGGGTTAGACCCCTCAGACCTGGCTGGGGAGTCCAAGCCACAGCACCCAGTTGCTGGCTGTCCCCAGTACCCCCAGGGATGTGATGCCCACACGGAGCTGAGCATCCAGGATGGGTGTCGCCAGGAATTTGGGGTCGGAAGGCAGATCCTCCTGCTGCAGAGCATTGGGTGGTACACAGGGAGCTCTGGGCTTACCTTATGTTTGGGACATCTCAGAGAGAAGCTCTCCTCAGTTAATAAGCAACCTGCAAGGAGAGGACAAGGAATTTGTCAGGGGACACCTTGCGCTGTGAGACAGCTGTCCCCGAGTGGGAGGAATGCAGTGTCACCCTGGTCCAAGGCCACCCACCAGTCACAGCGTTTGTGTGAAGGGCTCAGCTGAGGCCAGACAAACTCGTGACACCAGCCAGTGTCACCCTAGCACAGTGGGCATCACCATCCTGGCAGGGAGCGAGCCACAAGCCCACCCTGACCCTGGCCCCATGTCCAGCTGTGTCAGACCCACGACCCAGCGCCCACGACCCCGTGTCCTGTCCCCGTTGCCAGGCTCACCTGTATCGATGGCACACGCGTAGTGGTAGGTGTGGGGACACCCCTTCTGGCAGCAGCCCACGGTGGCTCCCGCTTGCTGGCAGCTTGAGCACTTCTGTAAACGCACCAAGGAATTCGGAGCAGGGAAGGAGAGATGTGGAGAGACAGAGAGACCCCATCAGACCCAAAGCAGAAGAGAACCACGACGGCCGCAGCAGCGAGGGCAACATGGGTGTCACAGCTCCTCTCCAACCCCTCTTTCCCTCTCCCAGGCAACATCCTTCCTCCCGTGCCAGCGCACTGTGAACCACACCATGCCAGTCACTTGGCTGTCTGCAGCTATGTACGAGGTTTCTTCCTGCCATACCACTCCCCTGGATGACACCAAGCCTGCAGCCATGCTCCATGGGGCACGAGGTGAAGGGACATGTTCTGGGTTGTGCCTGGCCTGCCCCGTCCCCAGCAGGTGCTGCAGGGATGGGAGCAGCTGGCTCTGTGGTGAGGGCAGCAGCCTTCAGACAGCCATGGCATGAGCACACAGGCTTGGGAATACAGCCAGCCCCCAAACCTAGCTCTGGGGAACTGGCTGGAAACCCCCTGCCCAGTCTCTGCTAGGAGGCTGTCCCCTCCCTCTCCCCAGCACTAAAATCCCATGTCACAGAATCCCAGAACAGTGTGGAAGGGACCTTAAAAAAGCTCATCTCATTCCACCTCCTTCCCACAGGCAGGGAGACTTTCCACTAGTCCAGGTTGCTCCAAGCCCCATCCAGCCTTGAACACTACCAGGAATGGCACAGCCACAACATCTTGTCCCCTTCAGCAACCTCCCTATTTTGCTCGCTCGATGTGGCTGGGCTCCAATCACTGTGGGAGAGGAGCAGGGCAGGGTCATCCCCTCCCTCCAGCTCCCCTTCCCCTGCTGCCCATCACTGCAGCACCACGCTGTGTTGTGCCCATTTTCATCTCCCACCCTGCTGCATCTGAGCCACCCTGTATGCCATCTGGCTGGGCCAGGAGATATGACAGTCCCAGGAGGGCCCAGCTACGTTCCTAAAACATAATACCATCGATATGTTTCTGTGCCTAAAAGGGGAGAATTAAGGTATTATCAGAGACGCAGCAGCACAAATCTCATAGAGACCCAGAGGGGCTCATGGTGCTGAGCAGCTGCCCTGCTCTCCCAGGGCAAAACTATTAATTTTCATCTGGACCGGAGGCGCAGACACGGGAATGACGCTGGCTGAGGGAGGCCAGAGGGAGATGCCGCCTCGGGATGCGGCCCCAGGCGTGCGGCCGAGCTCTTACCAGGTCGGCAGCCGCCTTGACAGCCTCCTGCAGCCCATAGAGCTTCCCCGCCACCAGGAAAACCCCAGCGGTCCATACGGCACAGGCCTCGTGCAGCCAGTGCTCCTGCGTGTCGCCCGCCGGCTCCTGCGGCGGGGACTCGGCCTTGTGACATTCGTGCCGCCGGGGCTTTTCGGCCGCCTCCTCGCCCTCTGTCCTCTCGTCACAGCAGTAGCAGCTCTGCAGCCGACGGAACATGCCCCGCGGGCTGGAGCGCAGCGAGCTCTGCTTGGCCGCCTCGGCGGCCCCCTCCGGCCGCCCCGCCTTCCCGC
>VZRN01004183.1:15737-44196 GCA_013397935.1 Dasyornis broadbenti
GCTGCTGCTGCTGCTGCTGCTGCGGCGGCTGCTGCTGGAAGTGAGTCCGGAAGGGCAGCGAGGTGGCTGCTGGCTCATGATACGGCCGCCCACCCGACAATGCCGCTGTCTTCTTCATCAGGTTGTCCTCATACTTGGCCACACCGCCGGGCAGCGCCTGTGGCTGGCCACCCCACGCCTGCAGGCTCTCGTCCCCGGAATACCGGGCTGGATAAGGGCTGTTCTCCTGCACAGTGTAATTGGAAAAGGCCGGCCTGCCCTGCAGCTGCTGCCCTGCTAATTGCTTGTTTCCCCGGTGGTATTTCTCCACGGCGCTGTTCTCGTAGCCCGCGTACGGCAGCTGCTGCTGACTGTAGTACTCCTTCGCCACCAGCCTCTGCCGCTCGCAGTTCGGCCCTGCCTGACTTTGATGCCTGTAATTCTCCAGGCGTGATGTATCTTGTGAAGTCGGCTGGTAGCTCTGCTGGTTGCCATGGAAACCACACCTTTCTCGAAAGGACTGCATGGCGCGGGCTCGTTATCTGCGAAGAGAGAGAGGCGAGAATTCAAATGAAGCGTTGCCACCGTGGTGGGCCAGGGGACCAAGAGGGCCAGTGTCACCTGCACCATGGGGGCATCATCGCCTCACCTCACCTCAGCTGCTGGGCATTGCCCCAGTGGGCATCGCCTCGCAGCTGCCCTGGAACACAGCACGTGATGCCGCATCACCTCGCATTGCCCTGCATTGTCTGGCATCACCCCATGGTGCATTGAATTGCCCTGCATTACTTTGCATTGCTTTCCAACACCTCACCTCATGTTTCATCTCTTTGCATTGTGTTGCCTTGCATTACATTGCCCTGCATTGCATCACCTTGTATTTAATCTCCCTGCATCTTGTTGCCTTGCATCACCCTGAACTGCATGGCCCTGCATCACACCGCCACGATGCATTGCCCTGATTTGCCCTGCATTGCATTGCCTCATGCTACCCTTGCTTCATGTTGCCTTGCATTTCATCACCCTGATTTGCATTGCCTGCATCACATTGCTTTGCATCGTCCTGCATCGCATCACTTTCCATTTCATCTCTGTGCATTGTGTTGCCTTGCATTGCATTGCCCTGAATTGCATTGCCCTGCATCGCATCCTCCTGCCTCACCTCACTTCACCCTGCACCACATCACCTTGCATTTCATCTCCCTGCATCGTGCTGCCCTACATTGCATCGGCTTGCATTGCCCTGCATCTCATTGCCCTGCATGGCATCCCATGCCATCGCCCTGCATCTCATTCCTGTGCGCTGCACCGCCCGGGATGGCAGCAGCTGGCTCCGTGTCACCTCGCATCACGCCGTGTCACGGCTCTGCATCGCGCCGTGTCGCCCCACATCACACTGCCTGCTGCTGCGTCCCCACCTTGCAGCGTCCTGCATCCTCCTCTATCCCATCTCCTTGCATCGCAGCATGGTGCCCACAGGCAGGAGGGTGCTGGGGTCTGGTTGCCCCCTCCCTGCCTGCAGTGGGCCCAGCCACCCTCCTGCCCCTGCTGCTGGAGCTGCCCATCCCTGCTGCCCACCCCTCCCTGCCTGCCCCACCTAGTGCAGTGACCCCCACACCGTGTCGGGGTCCCCCCGCCCTGCTTTGTGTTTCACACATCCACCACCCTTCACATCCGCAAATCACTCCCTCCCTTCTCACATGTCTCCCCAGGGACGCTGGAATCCTTCGAGCGCCTCTGCACACCCCTCTTATCGCCATTCTTTTTAATTATTGGGCTAATTACTGGAAGCAGCAGCGTGGAGGGCCAGAACCGCAGGCTCTGCTGCAAAAAAAGTCATTTCAACTTACTGGCTCTGCCCATCTCTGCCGGCTGCTGCCTCCTGCAGCCGCCCCAGCCCCAGCGGTCCCCCTGCCCCGGCGCGATGCCATCTGGAAGCTGTCTGCTCCCGCCAGCAGCCGTCATTACTGAGTGCCTTGCCACCATCGTCATTAAAGCTCCCCATTTCCTCACCCTGTTTGCTCTGGGAGCAGGGACACACCTGGGTCACTGGTTTGATCTCTTGAGGCAGCCAAGTGGCCTGCGGGGGCTAATGAAGGGCTTGGTGGCAATGGGATGCATCCTGCCTGTCCCCAGCACCAGTGGGTTGAAGGTACTGGGGTGGACACAAGGCTGTTTTGGACATGGACTGAGATTTGGCGGCCTGAGTTAGGGCAGCCCCAAGGGTCTGTAGCTGTCCAGGGACACCCCCAGTGCTGCCCCTTGGCAGTGACACAGCGGTGACACCAGTGCTGTCCCCTTGTCCATCAAGGCAATGAGTATAACAAGAGGAGGGGATGGGGGTGCTGACACTGTCTGTGTTGAGCCCATCCCAGCTCCTGACACGCTTCCCTGTGGTGCCAGGCAGCTTTGAGCCAGGACACTGATTCCTGTGCGTCCCCACATGTCCCTCCATCACCCTCATGCCACCGCCACAACATGCCAAACACAGCATGGCTCCGAACAGTCCCTTTGCTGGTGGATCTGCTGCAGCTACATAAACCACACTGCTGGTTTGATGGGTCCCAGCTCAGCCCCATTTCCTTGCAGCACCCACCAGTAACACCTCAGCACCTTTTTGGGATCTACACACACACACAGAGCTTTATTTAGTTCTATTTCCATAAACACCAGCTGCTCAGGGATGCACTGATCACACGGTGTCCTCCAGCACCACCGGAAGCAGGCTCAGTGCCACCCACACCAACCCAGAACCCCATCCCTCCCTGTTCCCCATCCCCTTTTGGGATGTTTTCCATCTCACTGCCACATATTGCAGTTGCATCTTGCAGGCTCTATGGGCAACTGGATGCAGCTAAAGCCTAAATTCCAGGGAAAAGATGGGTCCAAAAAATATGGAAAGCTGGCACAAAAGCCCCTACCACAGCATGGTGTCCTGCGCCAGCCCTGTGCCAGCACTGCTGGAACAAAGGCAGGAAAATCAAAGCCAGGCTGTAGGGCAGCCCTGGGTAGTAGTGGAAGAATTAATGGGAGCCAAGGGCCCCTCATGCTGAGTGGGAGTGAGTTTGAAAAATGGTATTGGCTTGAGAAGACCCTTGGCTGAAGCTTTAGGGGGAGCTTTTCTTCCCTTTCTCCTTTATTATTAATTATCGTGATTAATTAATTATTGTTATTAATTAATTATTGTTAATTTTCCAAACAGCTGGGACAATGTTGGGATGAGCAAAAGCGCATGGTGCGAGGGGATGGATCAATCACCGGCACGCAGAGGTGGGGATGCACAGAGGGAACATGTGCCAGCTGAAAACCCATGAGCCCAGAGCCAGGGTCCCATCTCTCTGTGGGTCACCTGGGCACCAGGCTCTGCCTGGCAGGGGACACGCTCATCACCAGCAGCACCCAGACCCGTTTGAGGCCAGCTCTGCCCTCGGATCTGCCACAGCTTTGCTGGGGAAGGGCCGTGCCAGATGTTGTGCCTGATGCAGGCTGTTTCCGAGCAAACACTTTAATGGCATCAAATCAAGCTGTCGACAGCAGGGAGGTTACGGCCCTCCCCAGGAGGGGGAGGTGGCTGTGGCTGGTCCCAGGGGCCCTGCACACTCACTGTCCCTGCCATGTCCCTGCTGGATGTGCTCTCCTGATCCTGAAGAAGTTTCCAGCCACTGCCTCTGAGATGAGAATCGATACAGGGCTGTCGGTGCATGGCCACGGCTGGACACCTGCCCGTGGCAAAGCTGTGCTGTGGCCAGGGCTCATGGCGTGAGTCCCTGGGAAAGGAGAAGGCAGGGACTTGGGGCCACCATGGTCACCAACACCGGTGTGACCCCGTTCCCACAATGCAAGGAGCAGCGCTCACCACTGGCTACGGCCACCACAAAGCATCCTGTCCCCTTGGTCCCACGGGAGTGTGGACAGCCCAGCATAGCCCCTGAGTCACTCGTGGGGGACACACGAGGACCTGCTGCACCTCCCAGTGCCAGGGCATGACCCGGGGCCATGATAGTGCATGGGGTCACGCTGCAAGTGCAGGGGGCTGACACGGTGCCGGGGGCTGATGCATGGCATGGGGCTGATGCCAGGAGCTGAGCCGTGGCACCACACGGCACTGCCAGGCCAGCACAGCCGCACGCTCCGGCAGGGCCTGCAGCTCGCCTGCTGCTCGGGAGGATTTGTGCTGCGTGGCTGGATTCCATGTTATTTTCCTCCCCCCACTCCTCCTTCCTTCCTCCCTTGCCTTCTCCCCTTTCCTCCTCCTTCCTCTTGCCTGGCAGGGACATGGCATGGCCGGACCCAGAGCCCTCTGAAGGCAGCCCAGGACTTCCCAAGACAGGGACCCTCGGTAAGCACCCAAGACCCCCAGCACCTCAGCCCCAGGTGGCAAAGGGCATCCCCCATTTCCTTGCTCCCTGGCTTGGCTTCCCAGCTGCTGCTCATCCCGCGGGGCCTGATCCAGCCCTGCTGCTCCTCCGGCTGCTCCCTCGCCTTCGCTGCTGCGCCATCAACAAGGACTCAGCGACTAAAAATAGCAGCGCGCTCTCGCAGGGGGATACTCCGCCATCGGAGCAGCGCTGGCACCGTGGACACCCTGTTCCCCACCCCAAATCCCCGGCACAAACCCCCTCCCAGCCCTCATCCCCGACCCAGGGGTGCAGCCCCATATGGTGAGGTGGTGTCGAAGCTGGGAACGAAGGGATTGGACCCCCCTGGATCCCCCGGCAGCTCTCGGGGAGGGAAATAAGCGCCTATCGAGTAGCGTCAGCCCCGGATTTGTTTAATTGTGAGCTGGTGGAGTTTAAAGAAACCCTTTCTGGCTGGCTGCCACACCGCAAAGTGCTCCGGAGAATTTGATTATTAAGGGAGGAGAGAAAAGGGGAGGCTGCGGGGGGGAGCCAGGGTGTGTGGACAGACCAGGAAAGGGCATCCTGCCTCAGGAGCTGGGAGTGAGAGGAATTGGCAGGGTGGAATACAGACGGACCCTCCTCAGCAGTGCAGAGGGACCCATGGGGCTCGCCCAGGGTAAGGGCAAACCCTCCACAGAGTTGTGGAGCTGCTGCTGTTTGTCTGTCCCCGCACCCCATGGGCACCCCGCTGCCAGTGCACCGCCCTTCAGTGGCCCCTTTAATGCACCCTCCCTCCAGTGAACCCCTTCAATGCACCCTCTCCCCAGTGCATGCCCTCAATGCACCCACTTACTGCATTGTCGCCCAATGAACCCCTTTAATGCACCCTCTTTCCAGTGCACCCCTTCAATGCACTCTCATTAGTGCACCCTTGCCCCAATGCACCCCAAATATGTGCTCTCCCCCCGGGGAACCCCCTTGATACACATCCCCAATCCCTCCCATCTCCCACCCCGCCAGTGCTCAGTCCCAGAGCAGCGACTGGGGGGTTGTGGTACCCCAGGGCAGCCCGCAGACCCCGCGCCCCCCCAGCCCCGCGTCCCGCCCCATTTCGGCGCTCAGCCGACCGGAGCAGCTGTTCCCTGCACACTTCACTTGCCCGCAGATGATGATAAATGGAGCTGGGGCTGCGCCGCCCATTGCGTGGGGGTGGGCGGACGTGGGTAAGGAGGAGGAGGAGGAAGGATGGGGTCCCCATCTCCTGCAGCCCCCCCAGATCACGCTGCTCCTCCCATCCGGCTGCTGGGGAATTCCCTGGGCAGGTCCCCCCCCCATCCCAAACCGCCCTCCCGGGGGCTGGAATCTGCCCAGGGAATTCCCATCGCAATGGGGTGCATCCCCATGCACAGATAAGAGCCCCATCTAGGGAGGCACAGTCCTTCACCGCTGCCCCCCTCCCAGCTCTGCTCCTCCCCAGTGAGGAATTTTACTTGGGAAAAAATCCACCGCCTGCGAACCGCACTCATGACTCAACGTTTCTGCTGGCCCCGGTTCCTCTGTCGCTTGCCAGGGGAAGCCCGTGGCCGCCCCAACCTCATCCCCTCACATGGAAATCCGGCTCAGCCGCCAGCTCCAGCCTCTCTCCCCTTAGTTTTACCTCCTTTATTTTGGAGGTGGGGGGAGTTTTTCTTGATGTCAGGGATGGGAGGTTTGCAGAGGGTTGGGCTGGGGAGGATGATGGGAGGTTCTGGGAGTGAGAGCAAGTTGCTGGGATTTTTTCCTTGGTGGTGGAAAATGCCAGTTGGTAAGGAAGGATTGGAAAAGAAAGGGATAAAAAACAAGGGGAATAAAAGGAAGAAAAAAGTGGAAAAAAAGAAAAAAGCTGGAGAGGCGGGAAAAGAAGGAAAAATAAGAAAAGGAAAATAGAAAAGAAAAAATTAAAAGAAAAAAGAAAGAAAAAGAAAAAGAAAAAAAGAAAAAGAAAAAAGGCATAAAAAGAAAAAGCAAAAAGGGAAAAAAGAAGGGGGAGGGGAAAAAAAAGAAAAGGCTGGAGGCTCTCAAAAAACCAGATGCTTAGCCTGAGCCTTCCTGGGCAAATTCTCTCTCCAGAGGTGAACCGTGTTCCACTCTGTAGCCAAATTCATGGCTGGATGTACCCTGGAGTGAGGTTCTGCATGATCCCGTTCCCAGCCAGCAGCTGGACATCGACCTTGGGGCTCTGAGGGGAGAGGAAAACCAGCCCTACAGGAGGCTGGAAACAGCCGAGGTTAGGAGGGATCCAGCAATTCCAGTCTCCAAACCCAAATCCTGGTGCGGACCTGCCTGGAGCTGTCAGTACAATGGTGCCAGGGCACCGATGGGCACAACTGAGGCTGGGGGGCCATTGTCACCTCCTTGGTGACCTTCACCCAACCCTCCAGGGTCACCCCAAGCGAGTAGCACGGGGCCAGCTTGGTGCCGGCGCGAAGCGACAGCTTGGCCAGTTCTCCACACGCTCCCGTTTTTCTTCTTTACTCATTTTCTGCCTGACAGGTTGGGATCCTTCTTCCTTCCTCCCTTCCTTCCTCCCTCCCCTCCCGCTCTTGGCCTGACTCATTTCAATTCCAATAATAATTAACCATTCCAATCATTACTGTGACCGCTAATATTAACCCTCCCTCCTTCTCCCACATCCTGTTTGTCCCCTGCCTCAGTTTCCCCTTGAAGCAGGACAGAATCTCCATCCCTGCAATGAAAGCTGGGGAGCAGATGCCATGCCCTTGGCACCCTCCACAAGGATGCAGATGCCCCAAGGGATTCATGTAAATTGCAACAAAAATAAAAGCAAATAAAACTCTCCCAAGTACGGGAGAGGGAATGGATCCTCATCCCACTCCTGGATCTGGTCTGCATCTTGCGAACTGGTTGCTCACGGATGCAGTTGGATGCATGAGGCTGCATTCCCTGGGGAATGTGACAGTGATGGCCTACGGTCCCTGGCACCTGCTGACGCTCCAGGGCAGCAAAGTCACACCAAACCTGGTGGCAGGACCTGGCACCCACCCAGCAGCTCGGAGCTGGAAAATCCACTGGGTTGGAACCAGGACCACTTTCTAACCGTGCCTCAGTTTCCCCACTGTAGGGTGGTCCAGGTTTGTGTTGTCCACACTGTTGATGCTGGGAAATGCCAGCCCAGGAGCAAGGGAATGGAGCAGGCTCATGTCTCAGCCCCCAGGATCCTGGATCTCCTCCCCAGAGGGTCTCTTCATCCCTGACAGAACTGGAGACCCCACAGGATGAGAGGTGGCCGTCACCCCCAGGACATTCCCTGCTCTTCTGAATGTGCCACTGGGTCCAGCCCCTCTGGCTCATCCCTGGTCTCAGTTTTTCTATTGGAAAAAGCTTTCAGCAAATTCATGCTACCACATCCAAAACCAGGAGGCCTCGGCTGCTGTGGGATGGCTGCTGACAGCAAAGGACAGACCCTGGCACCATCCCATGCTTCCTCCCCATCCCAAACTCTCTCTCCCTGTCCAAGAGGCAACGGGGCTTTGTCCCAGTGTCCCCTCCACATCGGGCTATGGGGACATTTACGGCCCATGTGTTTTAGATGAGTGCTATTCAATTATCACTGGTGATCCCAGAGAGATCCCTGGTCCCAGTCCCACTGAGACCCCCTCATTGGGATCCATGGTTGAGGAGGGCATTACCCTGTCCCCCTTTTGCCTTCCTGTGGCAACTCCTGCCTTCGCTTTTGGGACAGCCAATCTCATGGCCCAGCAACCACCAGCTCCCTGCTTGCCATCACAGCAAAACCCCTCAGCTACAGGCACCCCACCGATGTCAGGTTTCAGCATCTGCCCACAGGCAGGTCCATCCACCAGAGCCAAACCCGGCTGTGCCGCTGCCGGGCTCTGCCCTAAGCCATTCCCCGCCGGCAGCAGACAGCTCAGTAATGAAGTGTAATGCTCCGACACTCCCCTGAGTGACAGTGGCCAGCACCGGCTGTGTCCCCACGGCTCAGCACAACCTCCTCCGCCTGCCAGGGAGGGGATGAGCATTCCCTTGCCATGAGCATGGCTGGGGGATGTGGAGTGGTCACCTGCTAGGGGATGCTGAGCAAGAATCCCCTGGGGAAAAGGAAAAATAAGAATAAAATGGGGTTGAAAGAAATAAATCAAGTGAAAAAAAAATATAAAAGAAAAGAAGTTTGAAAATAATAAATCGAGGTTTGACGCTGTGTGGTAAATTATTTCGGTATTATACATTCCCCAGCTTCAAATCCTGAAGACAAATACTGGGGCAGGTGAAGTGGGAAGCAGATTTCCAAAGGCCTTCTCCCAGCTCCCGGTTATTGACTCTGTCAATCACAGCAGGCGGCTTCCCCACCTTTGGCACCCTGCAAAATCGGTTCCTTTTGTTCCTGCTGAAAAACTGGGGAGGGGGAAGAGGAGGGGAGAGGAATTTGGGGCAGGGAACTTCCAAAAGAGATGATTAAGGAGTTAATCTGCCTGAAATAGATAAGGAGCTTAGAGCTGCTGGTATTTGACTGTCCAAGTTTGGATTCAGCGTGTCTTAAACACTGGCTGGAATGTACTTAGATATGACCAAAGTACATGTCCCCCCGAGGAATTACCAGGTTGCCAATTAGATTTGCTTCCCAGATTCACTCAAACCTTCACAAGCTTCTTCAGAGCAGGAAAATTGCTGCCTGTCCCTGGGGAGACGGCAGAGCAGCCGCTGCTGCCTGGCCCCGCAGCCAGCACAGCACGGCATGGCACGACACGAGATCCCAGTGGGCAGCCACAGGATTTGCAGGAAGGTGGGACAGCCAGGATGATGGCAGGGATGCCCGTGCCAGGGCATGGGGGCACCACGCATGGCTTGGTGGGTGCTGCTGGGCTAATTTGGGTGGTTTTGGGTGCTTGGGGTGCTGGTGTGAGCCTTGCCATGGTGATGGTGCTGGTGCACTGGTGGGGCTCTCACCAGAGCAGGCTCAGCATTCCACAGGATTGCAGAGCCAGGCCTGTCCCCACCTCCAGCCAGGCCCACAGTGCTGCCACGCAGCCAAATCCAACCCAAAACACCCCAGCTCAACCTCCGGGCAGGGAACACAGCACAGAATGGAGCCGCAATGGTACGTGGGGAAACCAAACAAACACTGGAACATGAACAAACCCTGGAGGCGAACACTTGGCTCCTGGTCCCTGTGGATACCTGGCACGCCACAAACTCACCACAACCCGGTGCTCAGAGCAGTGAGACTCCCTGCCCATGCCAGGGTGAGGGTCACCACTCAGGGGGCACAATAACATCCAGCATGAGGATGAAGTGGAGGTAGAAAAGCAAACACCAACTCCTGCAAAAAGCCCTCCCTACCCATTTATTTTAACCACTCCATTCCCATCCTTGTTATTTTTGGTGCTTCATAACATGATGGTCAAAGTAATGAAGTTTCAGGGGGCTGCATGACCAACACGGAGGTAGGACCATGACAGGGGATCCCACCCCCAGCTCCCATAGGCAGGCACTGAGCTCTTTTCTGATCACAGGCTGCATTCACTAAATCTGAGCTCAGTTTCTCTGCTGGCATCCCAATCCCATGGAAAAGTGTTGGGAGTGGCAGCCGGTCTCACCGGGCCAGTGTCGGCATTGTTGGAGTGGCAGCGGCACCATGATGGAAAGTTGCTGGAACATCAGCCTTGGATGCTGAGTCCTGGTAACAGTTGCTATGTGAAACATTCAGAGGTGGAATTTACTGTCACAGTTAATAATAGATGAAGGTTTTAGAATTTTTGATGCTTTACATTTTAAGCCGTTTGATTTATAATGTTTCAGAAGAGGGTGGGGGGAGGCAGGAGCTGAACAGCAGCACGAGGTAAACAAAGCAAGTGGGGAGGTGGGCAACAGGCTCCATCCCTCCATCCATCCATCCATCCATCCATCCATCCATCCATCCATCCATCCATCCATCCATCCATCCATCCATCCATCCATCCATCCATCCATCCATCCATCCATCCATCCATCCATCCATCCATCCATCCATCCATCCATCCATCCATCCATCCATCCATCCATCCATCCATCCATCCATCCATCCATCCATCCATCCATCTCCCTGCCCACTCCAGGGATGTGCTGAGATTCCCCACAGCCAATGGGATGGAGTCTCCCCACCAACCACCAACACCAGTGAGCATCCCTGCAGAAAACCACGGCACGATTGGGACAGAGCCCCTCAGTTCCACATCACACTTCATTTTGGGCTTTTTTTTTCTTTTTGCCTTGAATTGCTGCATCTCTTCTCCCTGTTTTCATTCCGGCAGGTTGCTGGGTTATTTACTTGCTGGCGCTCCTCTCTCCTCTCCCCTCTTGCAGGTGTATTTCAAGTAGCTCCGTAAATAGCAGTGTGCGGCGTGCCTGCGGTGGAGCGCGCGGGTCCTGCTGATTAGGAATGCGCTGCCAAAAAAAAGAAGGGTCTCACTTCCCTGCAGAATTGCCACCCTGTTTCCACAAAGAGGTGCCAATGTCCTGGCAGGTGGGAATGCTCCAGCTGCCTCCTGGGGGGCTGGTGTGTGCTGTGTCCACTCCTTCCTCGGAAGGAGCAGTGAGCGCAGGTGCTGTGTGAAGAACCTCGGTGTCTCACGGTGTCCATTGGTGTCCTCAATGTCCCATTATGGGCACCAAAGCCCTGTGACGGCTTCAGCTCCGGCACATTCTCCCTGATTCTCCCAAATGCTGGAGCATCTCAACATTCCCAATGTGTGTGTGGAGCATCCCAATCCCTCAGATGTGTGGTCAGGAGGATTTAATCTCAGCTCAGTAGGGCTTCAGGTCATGACACGGGGAGCAGAGGGGGATTCCACATTTCCTCTAGCAGTGCTGGGCACGCAGTGACATCTTGACAAAACTGGGGGGTGGAATAGAAGAGAGGGGCTCCCCTGTGCTCCCCCAAACCAAGAGAGATGACACAGGGCAGAGAGGAGATACTTTGCAATGCTGTCGGAAGGACGTGGTGACTGGAGCTGGGATGCTGAAGCCTCCAACACCTGGAGACATTCCAGCCCTAACCAGCTCCATGGCTGTTGCCAGACCCCAGGAAGTGGCTGAGGTGCATCCCCCACCAGCAGCACCCTCCAGCCCCTCCAAAGGCCCCGTTTCCCCCAGGACTGAAGATTCCCAGGGGTCCCAAGCTGAGCTGCCCCATGATGTCTCAATCAGGGCTTTGCATCGCCCCATTTACATACGCACAGCCCAGCTGGAGCCGAGTATAATTTCCTTATAAAGTGGCTTTGACACACGGGGTAGCTCGCCTTAATGAGGAGGGTTATTCCACAAAGATCCATTACTAATGGGCTTGGGGCAGGCAGCACCCATGCACGCAGGCTCCTGCTGCCAAACCCAGCACCACACCGCACCCAGATCTCCCCACAGACACAGCATCCCCACCAGAATTATACCCAAGGCTGAGCCAGTGCTGGCAACCTCCGGCTTGGTGGGATCCCACCCCTATCCTGGTAAGATCTTGCGCCTCTGCCAGCTGCCTCTCTGCTTCAAAACGCACTTGGAGGTCTAAAAATGCAACTGTGAGGCACGTCTTGGCATGGAAACCACTCAACCCTTCCCAAAAACCAGCTCTAGGGAAGAAGATCAAAGTCAGCACAGCACTGGAGTCCCCCAGTACACACGGGGTCCCCAAAACATCAAACCATCCATGTCCCTGCCCATGCGGGCACCTCCGGTATGAAGACACCGCTTCTGCCTGGCACCGGCTCTGCCAGTGACCAGCCTGTCATTACCAGAATTGCCTAATTAAAAAACACATTAAAACCCGTGATTCCCCCAAGAGCAAGTCCCTCCCTGCAGAGCCCCGACAAATTCAATGCACAAGTTCATCCCTGCCAGTCCCCCCGGCCTCCCCCGGGGACCCCCATTAGCGGTGGGTGCCTCGTTAGCCATTGCTCGTGCCGGCGATTGGCTGCAACTCGTTTGTGGCGTCAAGCAGCTCTGCCCCGGACACCTTCTCCTGCGACCGGAGGCGCGCTGCGTCCCAGGGCACTGTCACAATATATTAAGACGCGGCGCTAAAAATAAGCAACGGCAAAAATAAGCAGGGAAATCGTGGTCCCTGCCTGCCCCTGTCGGCCTCGAGCCGGCAGAGCCCCCGCTGCCGCACGCGAGCTGGGGAAGCACGTCAGGAAGGAGAGGGTTTTGCTGGGTTTTATTAAAGCGACGTGTTTTCCCCTTCCCTCCGCCCCCATCTGCAGCCTCTCCGAGGAGCGAGCCCCGCGGTGACACACAGGGCTTGGTGACAAATCATCCCGGGGGTGGGCGGTTTCTCTGCATGCTGGTGGTTCAGGGCATGGCCACGGCTGGCGTGAGGCCCTGCCTGTCCCTCCGGGGCTGGAGAGGATCCTTGCCCACCCCACACAGCCCAGGATGGGGCTCTGCTCCCCGATGGGGACACTCCAGGAGCCACGGGCGCTGCTCTGTGTGCCCAGCCATGGTGTGCCATCAAGAGACGGATGGGTTTTGGCCAGCGCTGTGTCAGACACAACAGCCACGCTGGCTCCCTGTGGCTATCCCCATTCCCACAGCTCCCCAACATCTGCAAACACCCCATTCTCCCCGCATGTGAGTGCCGGAGTGGCACAGCCCATGGGATGGGAGCTGGGAGTATCCTCTACCCGGGAATGCGTCTTGGAGCACCTGGGGAGAGGGCAAGAAGCTGCCCGCGCTCATCCCGCTGCCTACACCCCGTGGGGTACCATCCTGCATGCCGGATTCCTCGGGGTTGTCGGAGGCACCAGCAGGGACACAGCCCCTGCGTGTCTCCATGAGATGAAAGAGCAGCTCCAGGCGCGGGGACGGCTCCGTGCCTCCAGCCGAAGGCGTGCGGCTGCCCTGCTGCCTCGGCTGCGGCTGGAACGAATGCGTGCACATACCTCTGCCCCGGCACGGGTGTTTGCTCTTCTCTTCCGCGGCTGTGATTGATTAAAGGATCAGGGACATCTGAGAATGGAGGCAGCAGCGGCAGCAGCAGAAGCAGCTCCCTTTGGACTTGGAGAGCTTCCTTGCCTGCTGCTTGCTGCTGCCGTTGCCTGTCAGGCAGCTTTTAATCAAGGTTTGCTTATATCTGCAAAGGCCTTTCCCAGAGGGATGAAGGGAGGAAAAGAGGGGGGGAGAGTATATTAACATGCCAGCCACCCTCCCTCTCCCTCTCCTTTGTTTATGGAGAGGGTCAGTGCTTGGAAACGGCTGGCGGGGACTGGGAAAGGCGCTTTGGGGGTGCTGGGGGTGCCGGATTGTGATGCAGCTCTTGGCATGTCCAGGTATCGTGGCACAGACAGGGGTAGGGAGGGTATCACACTCGGCTGGGATGTGCTCTGTAATAGCACCAATGTGTGGAGGGAGCAGGACCTGGGGACCGGGTCTTGGTGGCTGCCTCCGGGTGGCCCTGGATGCCTGGCATGTCCCCACAGGCACAGTGGGGAGGGGACGAATCTATATACCCCCAAACTGGGGTCTCAGCCCACAGAGACCAACACCAGCCATATGCTGAGACCAGCACTGTCCTTACCCCAAGACCACTCAGGTGGAGGGAGCCCAGGCCCCTCCATCCCACCCCGGCCTCATGGAAGGTCAAGGTCTCCATCCTCATCCTACAGCCCACTGGGACTGCAGTCGGGAGCCCCAGGATGGCCATGTCACAACACCCCATCTCCCTTCTGCAGAGAGGGCTCTGGCAGTGAAACCAAGGCTGAGAGGGACCAACACCAGCCCCAGGGATGGATTTGCCCCAGGGCACTGGGATTCCAGTACGGCACAGGCTGGGAGCACCCCGGCATCGCCCACCACCAGAGCTGTGCACACCCATACAAGCAGTGTGGGAGGACGAGTGACCCCCAGCCCGGCGTCCCCTCATCAAGCACTGTCTCTGCCTCCACTGCCATTCCCGCACATCACTTTGGCTCTCCACGTTATCTTATTGCTCGGCTAATGACCTGCTAAAAGTATTATGTGAAAAACCACGCTCTTAGCCAGCCATTAGACTGGTTAGGACCAGCGGGTCATGCTTTATTGCTTTAATAACTGAGTTTATGAAAGGTCGTCTCATAACTGATAACATGCATAATTTTTGTAACTTAATTAATGCTGCTAATATACTGGAGTCTCCATCAGCTGCTGGTGCAACTGATGCGCAGTTTGCATCCTGAGCTGGGCTGGGAAGAGCATCCCGGGCCAGGCTCTGCCCCGCTGTCCTTGCCAAACAGCACCAACAGAGGGAACACAGCTCAAATCCACACCAAAACCCCACCATGCCACTTCTCCACACTGGAGCATCCTGTTCAGAAAAGCTCCAGCAGAGACGGGGATTGCTGTGAGTGGGCAGAGGGAAATGGGAACAGATCCAGTTCCCAACCCCACAAGCCTGAAGAGAAAGGATTTCTTTGCTTCCACTCAGCCCAGCCCACGGAGAAGCCAAGGGCAGATGCGGGACCTGCAGTCAGGGAGAGTTTTACCTGTGGAAGAACCAAAAACCTCTGAGCAATGGGATTTGCTCCAGCAATCCCATATATCCCTGCCTGAAGTTACAACTGAGCAAAGGAGCTTTGCCTTGTTTGGGGATTTGTGGCTGTGCCCCAAGAGGGTTCCCCTGGGAACCCCCAGACAGACCCTGCTCCTCTGGCAATGCTAAGCCAGGCTGGCACGGAGCAGGATCCTGATGGAACACCTGCCTTTCATCCCAGCACTGGTTTTTAAGGACAACCTCCTTAACAACAATTTTGACAGTATTTTTTGAGAATTTCTTTTAAGAACACCTTCCTGTGAGGGCGGTGAGCCCCTGACACATGTGCCCAGAGAAGCTGTGGCCACCCCATCCCTGGAAGTGTCCAAGGCCAGGCTGGACGGGGCTTGGAGCAACCTGGGATAGTGGAAGGTGTCCCTGCCCGTGGCAGAGGGTAGAAGGGGACGGTCTTTGAATCCTTTCCAACCCAAACCATTCTATGATTCTATGATTCTATGATTTTGTGACAAGTACACATTTTTCTCATTAAAAGGGAAAAAATACAAAAGCAAACAACTCCTCCCCACTGCCCGAACGCACACCTGGGGGGCTGAGCATCCTCGGGGGAAGCTGGGAATCAGAGGCATTTTCCAGGCAGCAAAACAAGGCCCTTCCCTCGCAAAAAAAAAAAAAAAAAAAAAAAAAAAAAAAGAGAGAGCGAAAAATCATGTAAATAGGAGCCCAGGTGCATGCGGTGTGCGAGTCCCTGATATGCTGCCACCAGCAAATCTGGTGAGCTGTGAATCCCCAGCACCGCGCATCCAACGCTGCAAATCCGAGCTGCTCCAGTCGCCTGCTTAGTTTTGCAAATTCTTTCCTGCTGGCTGAGAAAAGCCAATATGTCTGCTGCTCCCGCTCCAGCGCAATAATTGTTCAGCACTGGTTATCATCCTGCCAGAAAGGCACGAGCTACCGCTGGGGCACTCTGCTTGCTGTAAATGCAGCGAGATGATTTCCTAGCAAATGCAAGTTTTCCAAGGAAGTGGGTGGAATCTGCTTGTCTCTGATTAGACAGCTTGGGTTTTTGTTTTCCTGGTGCTTTAGAGAGAGAGAGAGAGAGAGAGAGAGAGAGAGCAAGAGAGAGAGAGAGAGAGAAAGGAAAAAAAAAAATAAAAAAGGCATAAAATATGTGGCTTTGCATCCCCTCTGCCCTGAATCGCAGGCTCGCATGCATCCAGGCGATGGTCCCCTTGGGACACGCAGCTTTGCCCACACTCTGAGCAATGATCCCGTGGAATGAGGCTATGATCTTTCATCAATCATTGCCGAGCGCTTCTCCCTCCCGCGCCCGCTCCCCGGGCTGTGCCCGCTGCGAGCGCACAGCCCCACAGATCTGCTTCCCCTTCGTGCCTCCAAAAATCAAGGGGTGTAGGGTTGGCCCCCAAGTGCCCGTGGGGTCAGGACTCTGCTTGGGGACCAGGGGCAGAAGGCAGCCCCTCTTTCACCCTCCCAGCTCAGCACAAGCAAGGGATGCTTGGGAGGGATGCAGGATGCCGGAGAGGCTTGCAGGACCACAGGGTGAATCCCGAATTCTGGCGCAGCAACCAGACTAACCAGGATGCTGCGAGGGAGGTGGGATCAGGACAAGCCCTGAGGCTGTGGAGAGACAGGTCTGCCTCCCCGCCCTTGCGAGGGGAGGAAAAATGACTTGAAATTAAGATTTCCTGATGTTTGGGGGCTTGGAGACCTTGACACCCCCTGCGTCCATCTGGCTCTTCCCCTCTTGTGGCAGCTCGCTCCTGCGTTCCTGTCTATCCGTGAATACCAATTATGGTTTAGGAGAATGTATATCTGAGATGTGCAAATACAAAAGGCAGGAAATAAAAGTCATCTCTTACTGAAGAGGAGAGGTAACCATGACTACCTGGGACCTCATTTAAAACTGTGCCGGCCGCAGGCTAAAAGGCAACGCTTCCTATTGTTACACACGTTTACGGAAAGCTTTGAAAACCCGTTTCCCCCCCCAAAACCAGCTGGGAAGTAAGAATGAAAACGAGAATTGGAGGCGGGGGGGGAGGATATAGAAGATATTTATTGGTGTTTGTGGGCTGATTTTGCATCCCACCTGCATGAAAACAGCCAGCGAGCTGAAACTTCAAATGAGCAACTCGGAAGGTGATGGAGCGCCAGCGGCTGCGGCATCGTGGCTCCGGCGCCACGTGGCAGCCAGCCGGGACCCCGCGCGGCATGGGCAGAGCTGCGGCTCCAGAGCTCAGAGGGGATTCACCCCTGCAGGAAAGTGGGGTGCGAGTGAACTGTAAGGGCTCTCCGTGCTGTAAACGCTGCCAGGATGTGCTGGGGGTTTGGGAAGAGCTGGGAGGAGATGGTGGCTCTTGGTGCCGGCCCCAGCTGACACCCAGACGTGCTGTGCCCACTGTCACAGCCTGTGGTTGGTTGGATTTTGAGAATGCCTTGGGCTTGCTGAGATCTCACGCGTGGCTGCTGTTTGCACGCCAGATCCTGCAGCCTGCAGGAGGGATAGCCGGGATGGCAGGGGATAACCAGGAACTCCCAGCTGCCCAGCTGAACCTTTTCACCAGTCAGATCTGTAGGGCCAGCGCAGAGCCAGGGGACACCAGCTCGTTGTCCTCAGCAAACACACCCAGTTGGTCTGGCACATGTGTAACCACAACCTGTCCCAGCCACATCAAAGACCAGGAATGCTGCTTGCCAGCCACCTGCCTCAGCAGGACCTCACACCGCTCTCGAGCTCACGGTTACAAGCCAATGACCAGGCAATTAAACTGATTTTTAGTTCAAAGGCCATCCCACCTGGCACACACAGACAGCGGGAATCACTTCAAAACCAGATGCTGCTTTCTCAGGGATCTGTGTTGGGCACCAAGAGGCATCGCTGTGGATGCAGACAAACATGGTCCTCACCTTCACCCCTGTCGTTCCCAGGCACCTGCCACAAGTCCCACTGGCAAAACTCTTCCCTGCCCGCTGCCAGCACAGCCCTGGCCCTCAGGCCCCCCTGCCAGCACTCCGGACTCACACCTGGGACCACACAACAGGGCTGCAAGCAGGAGCCCAAGCCAGGAATTACGGTCTGTACAAAAGACAATGACAGTGAATCTTGTTACTGGCTTTTCAGCAAACGTAATTCCTTTTTATTAGAAAATTAAAGGGTATGAAAAGCTTTCCAAGGCTGAAGAGCTGAAATGTGCTTTCATAAAATATGCGGCGTCTGATAAAACGGATTTGCTTGTCTGCCTGCCCCGGCCCCCTCCCCCTCCTGGCTATTATTCCTACTGGCAAGGTGATGCCTTTTGCCAAAACACCGATCCTGATGTGGCCAGTGGAGACTCTTGGGGACCAGCGCTGCTCCCCAGCATCCCGGTAATCCAGCCACGAGGCATCCTGCAGCCTGCACCTGCTCGAGGTTGGGTTTGGGCTGGGTTTTTTAGCTAAATCAAATTCTGAGGGGCAGTGTCTCCCCTCCAGTGTTGCAGGTGAAGGCTGACAACAACCCAAGCCATCACCCCAAACGCAGCCGTGAGGATGCATCAGCTGCCAGCAGCAGAAGGTGAAGCCAGGCAATGGCAGACAGAAAGCAGTGGATTCCCCCAGACACCACACAAACAGTAACTATTAAAATCTTCCTGAGAAGCTTCCTCTCTGGGAGAAAGTCATGTGCCCTCCCGTGCCCCGGCACTGAGCTGCATGCGAGAGGTGCCGAGGGCCTGCGAACAGGCAGCAGGCAGCTAAGGTAACGCAAGGAATCTCGATTTCCTCACTTTAATTGTTCCCTCTCTCAGTCTCTTTCATCTTTCCGATGGTCCGAGTCAACCTTCCATGTCTGTGAGGTTAAAGATTCTTGCTATCTTCCACTTGGGGCTGCTGGGCCAGCACAGGCCAGAGACCATGGCACCATAAAGCGATGCTGACAGACGGTGCTGCCTCTTCCATCTTTTGTGGGCAGAATGCCCCCTCCACAAGGACCACAACCTTGGAGGTCACCTCGACCCTCAGGGGTTTTTATTTCCATTCCATTACTGGGTCAGTTTTGCCTCTGCAAATCCCTGGGGATGCGTGGGAAAGGCATGCATCCATCCCCACACAGGGACAGTACACAGGGACCTTGCTGTGGCCACTGCGTGCACAGGGCTGGCACCCTCTGATGGTTTGTCACCCTTGGCATGCCAGAAACAGGGGAAGTGAAACAACATCCCCTGGGTGCCATCAGAGAGCTGGCGCCAGGGCTGGGAGAGGACCTGGCAGCCCTGGCCACTGTCCCCAGATGACTCCAGCCCTGGCGATCTGACACAGGGGCAGGAGGCAAGGAGACAGCAGCACCACTGGCACGCACCCACTACAGTGCGTGGGACAAGCCACTGGACACGGGGTCATTGGGCTGGTGGGGATAAGGACAGGCAGATCCGGTCGTGTTCCTGCCACCATTCTGGGCACCAGCCCTGATGCCAAGGGGAGACACAACTCCGGTGGCAACACCGTGTCCCCACGTGCCCCCTCAGCTCTCTCGCAAGCAAACGTGCTGTGACCCAGCTACAGCATCTTCTCCTTCCCACCCCATCCACCGCAGCAGCCACGGGCTCCCGGTGCCACCGCGGGCTCCCAGTGCCACTGGCAGTGCCGTGCGAGTGCCACCCGGCTGGCTATTACCACAGGAAGAGCTGTAACACTACAGCAAACCTCCCTGCTCAGCCCTGCTACAAATCAGGGTCAGGCGGCAGCGCTGTTAGACAGAGCCTGCCGGTACGTGCTCCTGCTCCTAATGTCCTCCCGGCACACACTTAATGGGGACGCGCAGGAGAGCGACGCGACGAGGCAGAGGCTTGGCCCCGCTGCCCATCCGGGGGTTCCTGCCCTCGGATCCGGCTCCCTGCCACCAGCAGAGCTGAGGGTTAACAGCGGGGAGGCACGGCCGGGGATGTTTTCTTCCCCGGGGCTGCTCTGGCTTTACCTTTAACATCTGCAAATGTGGTTAAAAGTTTGCCGAGCCTATTTTTAGAGCCTCTCACCACATGCGATTTCTCCATCGTGAGACAGGAAACGCTGATGAGATTGTTCGCCACGGAGCTGCCTTCTCCTCCCTGGATGGCCGCTGAGCTGCTCTGGCCTGTGCAGTGCTGCCACGCCACTGGTGCCCCTCGTCCCCACCTGCCAGGGTGTCCCACAGTGGCAAGCCCAAGAACAGGGTGACAAACTGCTGGAGGCTGCTGGCCCTGCACCTGCCAGCGTGGCGGTCACACCGAGCTCCCCATCCATGGTCCCAAGGCAGAGGGGGGACAGATGCGTCCCAATGCCGTTCAGCCCCAGGGATGTGGAGGCAAGACTGACCCCAGCAATGGAAATACAAAACCCAGAGGGTGAAACCAGGCCTCAGCATCGTGGACTTTGTCCACCATCTTGCCCTGTGCCTCAGTTTCCCCAAAGGAACAGTATTTTGTTTCACTGCCCACCCTGGTGCAGCACTGAGGGCTCGGCAGCTGCTGCACCTCCTTGACCACGGGATGCCTCAGCAGCAGGCATGGGGGCTGCCAGCAAACAGACCTTGGCAGGGATGTCCACTGTCCTTCCTCAGGCCCACTGCCCCCAGCATGGCCAGCTCAGTGTGTCCCCACCACCACACTGAACACAAAATGCTCTGGAGCCAAAGCAGAGCCCAGCTGCCCCATCGGGCTCCGGCCCTTCTCCGTGCCTGGATCCGTGTTGCGGGCTCGGCAGCACGCAAGCGCGGCTGCGGCCGGGCGGCGCGGGTACCTGCTGTTTGAATGTCAACACCTCATTTATACATCTTGATTGGCTCTCATCAGCCATGCTGCGCTACACCTGATTGCTCCGAGCCGACGCGGGGTGCCAGGCTGCAGCGCCTAATTCCAGTTAATTGGCCCTTCATCCGAAGCAAAACAGAAATACAGGAATAAAGAAACAATAAAGCATCCTCCCCCGCTAAAAAAAATTAAAATCTCAGCTTTCCGGGGGTTGGTTTTATTTCGCAACTGTGAGCAGGCCATGCTGTGGGCTATGGGAATTCCTTCCCAGGAGTGCTGGACCCTGTGTGAGCTGGGAGATCTTTGACACCCCACAGACTCATCTCACTCGTGCTCCCCCTCATCCCACAACGAGCCCTGCCTTCGTGTCATGCTCGCCTGTGCTCCTGCTCCCACCCGCTCTCGCGAACCACTGAGGCTGAAATTTCAATTAAGAACGAGAAATAATTACCCGCCGCTCCACATTTCCTCTAAAATGGTAGCCAATGCCGGCAAGCCGAGTCACCGCCTCCTGCCACGTCCTGGCGCTCACCGGCGGGCTGGCATTCGGATGACATTTCCAGAATAATGCCGGCCCAGCTGCCGCACACTGGTGGCTGCTCCCACAGCCATGCTGGGAGGCCAATGCCGGCGGATGCTTGGAAGAGATGCTCTCTTCCTCAGTGGTATTTGGGCTGCTGTGAGCCCTTGCTGCCCTGACTCAGCCTTTGAACCCTCAGCCTGGCGCTGCCTGCTCCCAGCCATGCCCTAGGCTGGGATGCTGGTCCCCTGCTCTTCACCTGGCAGAAGTGATCCATGATAATGACTTGGCTCATCTCCTTCCAAGCCACACGTCACGGGGAACCACCACGCTGCTGCCCCCAGCAGCCACCATGTGCAGGGATGGGGCACATGAGGATGTTCCCCTGACTCCCAGGAAGACATTAAAGTGCTGGAGCGTGTCCAGAAAAAGGCAACAGAGTTGGGGAAGGATCTGGAGCACAGGGAGCAGCTGAGGGAGCTGGGGGGTCTCAGCCTGGAGAAAAGGAGGCTCAGGGGAAACTTCTCACTCTCCACAATTCCCTGACAGGAGGGTGCAGCCAGGTGGGGGTCAGGCTCTGCTCCAGGTAACAAGCCACAGGACAAGGGGAAATGGCCTCAAGTTGAGCCAAGGGAAGCTGAAGTTGGATATTAGGAAAGTGTCTTCACCAAAAGGGTTCTCCTGGCCAGCCAGCCTGTCCTGGCTCCAGCTCATACCCCGCTGGGGTGACAGAACCCCACCACAGATCCCCATGGTCCTTCCCCAGAGAGCTGTGGGAGATGCAAACCCTGGCAGAAGGCAGAGATGGGACACTGACCTGGGCACAAAAGGCTCCTCCATTATGAGGAAGGATGAGAATGAGGGAAGAATAAACAAGGATCCACATTGCAGCAGAACAAGTTGGTGTGGAAGATGCGCCACATCCCCAAAATCAGACCCTCTGCCATCAATATGGATGGTGTCTTAATTTCCCTGGATGTTTTCCCATTCTTCTTCCCATAATCCAGAGCTGGAGGGGGCCACTGCAAAGCCTGCAAGTCCCGTGACTCCAGTGGCAGGAGATGCAGGAGCCTTGGGCAGTGATCACAAGAATGGGGAAAGCAGCAACCTCAGGTTGCAGATTAGCTTCATTTTACAGCCAGGGAGGCAGAAACCTCCCGTGGTTCAACATCTCGCTGGAGACCACACAGGGAGCCTGGGGAAAGCCAGGGAGAGGTCGCAGGTCTCTGCGGGGTGACAGCATCCTCTCTCTAGAGAGGGAGGGAGGGAGGGAGCTCAGAGCCAGCGGGACCCCACGGCGGCCCCAACCCATTGCCACACCCCAAACCTCACACGGGGCCACAACGCTGCACCCCTTCCCCCTCTGACCCCAAACAGCCACCGCTGCAATACTGGAGGGGGCTGCAGAAACCAGTTTGGCGAAGAGAGAGAGAAGCTCTTTAACCAAGTTTAAATGCACTTCCCTTGACTCGGTTCCCAGTTCAGCGTAGAGGAGACCCAGCTTGGCTGGCAGCCACGGCGCTCAGCTCTGCACGTCCCTGCCGAGAGACACATTCCTCAGCACTGCAGCTAAGTGCAGCACAGCCTTTGAGGCCTTCACCCCTCCTTCAATGATAATTTATGCCCTCTGACCCAACTCCCCCTTTTAAATCAGGCTGATCAATAGAGAAATCAGACAATCCTTTTAAGAAACTATCTCATCTGATCCTGCCAGCTAATGATCTCTGCTCTCCTTACAGCTGTTTGCAGATCTGTAGCCCAGGCTGCCGGGGGAAGTGGGAGGAAAAAAAGCCACTGGGCCAAATTCCTCCTTCCCCAGTCCAAGCAGGAGCAGCAGCAATGCTGACGATTCGTACGGAAGCAAAACAGGAGATGCCGACTCCTGTTTTTTGTAAAACAAGCTGAGCATCATGCTGCAGGGAAGCACTAGCTCCCCAAATCTGCTCCCTAATCTATCTCGCCACCAAATATGCTCTTCTCCCATCCTGGGAGCCCTGACATGACATCCTCACTCTTGCTACAGGCTCCAGCTTCCAGGCACAGCTTTCCAATGCCTCCCCTCCAGAGAAAACCCAGCAACACAAAGCAACAACCCCAAACTTGGTTCCTGGCTGAGCCACGGTCACCCACACTCTGTTCCATGCACAGCCACAGCACTGCGGCCCACGGCTCCAAGGGGATGCTGTGAGCACTGGAATCTCCATACTGGTCTGGAAAAACCCCCACCCTTCACAGGGATCCTCGCTTTAGCAGGGCAGCAAAAGCTCAGGGGTGCAGCCACCTTCTGCCCATGGAAGAGCTAAACCAGATCAAAGGAAGAGAGAGCAATGTCCAGCACAGGGCTGGGAAGAGAGCGGTGTGGCAATGTCCATGGAAGAGCCTGCAGAAGGGCTTTATTGATGGCAGCTGCATTCCTATTTAACTGGCAAAGGAACAGGGTTAACCAGCAAAGAGGGAAGCATCAGAGAACCCTTTAAGTCTTCAAAGTAAATCAGCTCCTGGAACAAATGCGCTCAGTAGCCAAATGTCCCCCTCTCCTTTGTGTGCGCAGAGATTTTGTCATTTATTATGATGCCCAAACCACCCAGAGGAAGGATGCTTTCCTTGCATCCAAGGGCTGTTTCTCACCCTGGCACACTCACAGGGATTTCTCCCCTGCCAAGGCAGGGCTTGGCCCCCAGCACTCCCTCCTTTAAACCACTCAGGAGGCAGGACGGGACCGTGTCCCAGGGATACTCAGCACCTTCCCACGCCCACCAGGGACCAGGCTCCAAGCCCAGGGCACTTCCAAGGTCCCCCCACTATACATCCCCTCCCACCCAGCCCTTGCTCTGAAGCCCAAGAGCAGATGCAAAAGCCAAGGGGTCTGAAGGGCTGCGGCAGCACAGCACGGTGCAGGTCCTGCCACAGCAGTCACAGTGAATTACAAGGTATTAGAGCCTCGTGCTGCCGTGTCTCTGTGCAGCAGCAGTCACGGTGAAGGACATGGTATGATAGGACTAGAGTCTCCTCTGGAGAATCCAGTCACTGGCCTGGTGGAAGGCAGTGGTACGAGAGGCCAGCCCTGTTCTATAGATCATGTAGCGACAGGCATGTGAAGGACACGCTATTACAGGATGAGGCGGGCTGGGAGCCGTGGGGTTTGGCGAAGGGGGGACGGCTGTGCCTCGCTGGATCACTGAGTGCCCACGCTTTGCGAGCCAGCAGCCGTGAACGTTTTTAATTATGCTTTCCTACTTTATCGAGCATCTCATTTTCATTTACACGCTGGCCATCTCCACCTGAGAACGTGGCTGCTGCCGCTCCTTTCCAGCACTGCTCCCATATTCCCTCACGCACGAGCTGGAGGGACCCAGCAGAGCTGGAGATCCATCCTCAGCACAGGGGACCCATCTGGTGACCGACCTGCCCTGCAGCTCCCCTACACTCCTCACATCATGCCAAGGACCATAAGCTGGGCAGAGCCTCCCTGATGCTCAGTGTCCCTCCCTGTCAGAGCAGCCAATTTTAGTGGCTGCCATAAATGCAGCAGGAGCAGTGTCCCCTGGTGAGGCATCGAGCGGTGACTAAGAGCGGAGATGACAATAAAGCGGAGGAAGCAAGGTCTGACTGCAAAGCAGCAAAGCACCCCCCCCAAATCCTGCTCAGAGGCACCGACGGATGATGCTCCCCCAAACCAGAGCCCGAGCCCAGTGAAGGGGAGCTGGGTTCTCTGGGGCTCAGGCTGAGCCTCGGAACACACTCGGTTTGGGTGGAAATCCCATAAACAGGTGGGGAGAAAGGCTTCCCCCATCAGGACACCGGGATGGAGTTCAAGTCTCTCAGCAAAGCACACAGGAAGACTTGTGTACAGCCCCTGCAGATAAATCTACCCCCTCAAAGCTTTCTCAGTGGTAAATGCGGTAGAGACTGTGCAGGACTTGACAGCTCGAGGTGTATTTATGGTGTTTTGGCACCAGGGATACAACCAGTTGGGATTTTTGCTCTGCTCTACCACTTGGGCATAGCGCAGCCACAACAAACCCATTTGAATACCTCTTGTTTCAACCAAGGCAGAGATCCAGCCTATTCCCTGCGGAGCAAGCGCCAGACCTTGGGCCAAATTAATCTCCGATGGATCTCCATCAACTTCATGGAGTTACAACTACAATTTGGCCCATGCCTGACACGTAAATCTGCTCATTTTTCTTCCAAATCGTCCAAATACCGCAGCATTTGTTAGCGCAGGAGAGGGGACGCATCCTCCGGGAGAGATCTCTTTGGATACCGCGCCAGCCCTTTCCTTTTTTTTTTTATTTCCTTTGCTGCCTGGGATAAAAGGCAAGCGAGACAGACCATGGTACGTGTCTGAGCAGTTTGGGAAAGAAATAGGAATTTCCTCCTGCCATTCCCAGTCTTTTGATAGGCAGGTGGGATGCGAGCAGGAATAACTCAATCAAGACAGAGCAATTTTTAATTAATTTGTGGATCCCTTCGCCGGCTGATTGCCTTGGAGACAAAAGGGAAGCCTCTCCTTTAACACTTGTGTGTGCCTGGTACTCTGAGCCTCCCCTTTTCACCGGCGCATCTTTGGTCTTGAAAGCTGCACAAAAGGAAGAATTCCTTGATCTTTTGCCTCGGCTTTTGCTAAGACAGAGACACACACGACGGGGAGCTGGGTTGGGGGGTTTTTGGGGGTTTCTTTTACATTTTGGGGGGATTATTAAAGCCCAAAATGCACATAGGGTGGGGAAGAAAAAAACAAGCAGGAAAGGCGAATAAAACCGCTCAAAGCTAAGAAAGGAGAGCGTTTTCCGTCAACACCTTCTGCCCAGCCCGCTCCATCCCCAAGGGGAGGGAGTTGAAAGGTTCAAGCTACATCAAGTAGTGAGTAATGCAGCGGGAGGCTCCTGCTCGGGGCTGGGCTCTCGCCCTCTGCCATCCTCCCTGCCCCGTGCCCGGTGCTGGCAGGGCAGAGCACAGCTCTCACCCTCCCCTTCTCCCCCCGACCAGCGACCGTGGGGATGCGGGAACTTCCAAGGCAGTGAGTGACACCACAATTATCGATTGCCGGCTGCAAAGGCTTGCTCTCGCCTCCCCCCCTCTTCTCACTTGTTTTCTTCTGTGCAGCAGTGCCAGCCTTCAGAGACTGCTGCTGTAAAAGGCTCGGATTGACGGGGTGTCAAGATATCCGCTGCCCCTGGCTTTTAACGTTCCCTTGCAGGGGGGAGCAGGAAGAGCCCCTGCACCGGTGAGGGGAGCTTGGATAGCTCCAAAAGAAAGGCAGGAATGAAAAGCCTCCCTCTCTCCTCCGTCGAGGAGATGCTCTTGAACCACAAGCAGCTTTTTCAGCCTCAGCTTGGCTGCGTGCGTCTCGGAAATCTCAAGATGCTGGGAAGGAGGAGAGGCGATGTGCCAGCCGGCCCCCGCCAGCGCCTGCGTCCTGCCCAAAATCAAGGCACCCAAAAAACCCACCACGCTCCCCAGCAGGGCTCTCTCACACACACACCTGACCACCCAGCACATTTGGCAGAGGCCATTTTAGAGGTGGGGAAGGTAAGACACATCCAGGCCAGATGAGGTCACCCAGAAGAGGCTGCAAAAGGAGTGGGACACCCCAGCTTTGGCACATCCTCTGCTGCTCAACACTGGTGGCACAAGGGGACCACATCAGAGGGTTTTCCTAGCAAAGACTGGCAAAGCAGGAACTCCAGGTGACCCCTGGATTCCCCAACAAAGGCTGCGATGTCACCCTGCCTGATGGCCCTGAGATGGTCCCTGCCAGCCCTGTCTCCAGCTCAGCTGGCCACCCACAGGAAGTGCCATCCCTGCCACAAAATGGGGACCCGCCTGTGGATATGTTTGTTTGCAAAGCCTGGCGGCACCTTGGGACCATGGCTAAGTGTTACGTGCTGGAGCCAGAGGCCTGAAATTAAAGCTGGCTCCACGACTGTCGGTGTCGACACCTGGTGATGGGAGGAGAGGGATCGATGATGGAGAGTCTGTCGCTCCTGATGCATCGCTGTCAGGGTCAATACACAATTCCTGGGGAGATCAGATGTCCAGGTTAACTGCTTTGCCTCCTTGCTGGCGGAGCCTCATCCTGCTCACACATCCTCTTCCCCAGCCACACTCACCCCACAGCCACCAAATGCCACCAAGAGCAGCCCTGGGGCTTGTGGCTCTTGTTTTCATCCATGCAGAGCTCAAGTGTCGTTCAAATGGGTGCCCAAGGCTAGGAAAGGGACACAGGGACAATAAGGACCTGCCCTCAGGAGCTTTTGGATGCATCAAACCAGCCCACTGCCGTGGGCGGCATCACCATGGGACCTCATGGGGACACAGGGCCTGGGGATGGCCACCACCTCCTCTGGCCACCCAAGAGGGCTGGGAGGGGAAGTGGGGGTGATGAGACCTCTGTAGGGAGCCCCATCTGCCAGTCCCCTTATGCACCCCCGGTCCTGAATTCCTGAGCAACAGAAAAGGCAGGAGAGGAGGGAAACTCGCCTCTCCTGCCCAGCCCGGGTCCTGTGGGCTCAGTGGCCGTGTCCTGCTCCTCACCCTGGGTGGGCAGAGGATCCACGTGGCTTTGGCACCCGTCCCCTCCAGGTGACACCGCAGAGCCCTGTGGGACAGGAGTGCTGTGACAGCAGGGCTGCACTGTGCCCTCTGCACCAAGCAGGTTTGTGGCACCCCGCTGCACCCTGAAGTCCTTGCAGCGAGTGCAGGCAGGAGGCAGAAGCCCTGCTTTGTACCCATTCCCAGGTGCCACGCTGGGCAGGATCTATCCCCCGTCCCAGGGGGTCCTGTGAGGACGAGAGCCACTTGCAGCCAGACTGCAGCATCTCACCCCGACAGCTCCCGGCGGGTTTCAGCTGCTCATCTCCTCCTCCAGCACAGCACAAGCCACCCGGGGGAGCCCGGTGTGACCCCCTGAGGAGGAGACCAGGGGGTCCTACCTGCCGTCAGCCCACGGAGCCAGCCTGGGGAGGGCCACAGCACCGCACCCGGCACAGCCAGACTTGCACCAGTCTCCCCAAAAAATCCCAAGAAAACAGAGCGCGGCATGAATAACAAAAGCAGCGATCAGTAAAGACTCTCCCAAGAGGCTGCAAGTTCTTCAATTAGAGCTCGCATTATAGGAATGAGAAACTCCACGCTGTCTTCCGTACGGATAACACTTTTTTCCCCCTCTTTTTTAAAGAATAAAGGGAGGGAGGGAGAGGAAGGGCTGCATCTCTAATGCAACAGACAGGTCTGCTGAGATTCACTTTGGCTCTTATTTTGACTTTCATCTAAAAGAGCTGCCCTGGGAATCCATTAAGTCCAATTTAAATCGGCTCTCCGCCCT
>VZRN01004183.1:46723-64776 GCA_013397935.1 Dasyornis broadbenti
CTGCAGCTTTCTGCGTGCCGGAGCCAGCTGCAGCCCAGGCAGCGACCGGCAGGAAAAATCCAGGCGCGCGGGCTCCCAGCACCATCATCTGCGGGGATTTAGGTGCACAGCGAGCTGATGGCAGCTCATCGCTGGGAGCGATTGATTTTGGGGAGGTTTATTATTAGAAGGAGGGGAAAGGGAGGTGGTAACAAAGAGCAAACCCTTCCACACACACTGGTTTTTCCAAGGGGTAAATAAAACCCGTCGCAGAGGCGAGGAGGGGGAGCCGGTCCCCTCGCCAAGGGACGCAGGGCTGTGGTGGCCCTGGCACACCGGGCCACCCGTGTCCTGCCGCCGGCGGTGCCGCGATCGCTGCCGCACAGCTCCGCGCCCCGCGGCTCCTGCCCGAAGGGCGCAAACGCCCAGCCCTGCCTCCTCCCACGACTCCGCTCTGAGCCTCTCGTTAATTGAACTAAAGCTGTTCACCTTGATAACGCAGCACGGCAGCAAGTTTCCGAGCCGTACGCGGGGGGCTGGAGAGCTATTTGATCCACTTCCAAGGCGCTGCCTTTCAATTCAACCCCTTGCTCTTGAAGGATGGATAACCAGGCCCTCTCTTTTCCCTGTTAATTACTCGAGATAGGCAGCATCAAGCTGCAAACCAGACCAAACCTCCTAAGGGGACACAGCACCTGCAAAAGCACACTGCTTGTTCTCATCTCCCCTGTCCTTTTCCTCCCCGTCCTCATCCTTATCCTCATCCCCATCCCCGTGGCAGACCCAGCCTGGCTGTTTGTAGGTAATACACCACAACACGCTCCCGGCCACCTCCAACTTCACACATGCCTCCCTGCAGGATGGTAAATCAAGCTGGGACCTCATGGCTCTCCAGGGACTCAGTGTTATTCTCCGTAATCACCAATCTGCCCTGCCCTTCACAGGGAAGAGCCTGGCACTGTTTGGCACCACAAGCCGTGACTGCCACGCTAGTAAAGCCAAGGTGGGATAGACCCAATGGATGTCACCCCCAGCTTCTCCTCTGGGATTGAGAGAAGACTAAAGGATTTGTTATTTTTACACTACAATCCAATAAATTCAACAATCTGATCCGCCCATGTCATTTCCCAGCTCTGGTGTGTTTGAAATCCCCACCTCCAGGAGTCCTGTGATTTCAGGAGGACCTCAGCCCTGCTCACCTCAAACTCTGACCTCACTGTGGTGAGAAAGGTTGAAACCACAAGCCCCAGAGAGCCCCATATGCAAATTAAATCACCACCAAACACTTTGGTTTTTAAACACTGTTATTTTTCCACAACCTTTATAGTTCTGCGCCTACGATTTCTGGGTTCAAAAAGGCTGATTTCATGACTTCTCAGCATTTCTGAGGTGTCAACACCCACATCACCTCTGTTTGTGTGACACGGTCATGCCTGTCTAAGCCCAACCACTGTCTGGGTGGGAGACCATCACCTATAACACCAATTAACTTTACTCATTAAAACCTCCAAGCTCACAGAGGATGCTGCTGCTCCATTGTGCAGATGGCAAAGTTTCCATCCCCTTGATAAAATCCAAAGCATCCTGGAGCAGATCTCACCGTGAGCTACCACAAAACAGCACGACTAGCATCAAAAAGCCTCTTCCCATCTTCCCTGCCATGAGAGCACAGCTCACCTTGCTGATCAAAGCCGGAGGCTTCCCTGGACGTAACCCCGCACCTCCTGCCCCGGAGAGGCTAAAAAATAATGACTCATTGCAATGTTATTTCTGGAGCTGCTAAAACAAAGGCACATTCTGGCTCCCTTGGCTCCCTCGGTGTCTCACTGCTTCAACCTAAATGATAAGGCATCGTGAGATAACTGAGCTTTTTCCCACCACCCTCCCCTTTCATCTGGCCCTGCCATGCTTTGCCAACCCGGGGTCCAAGGATCTCCCCAGTGCCTACACGGGATGCTCTAAGCTGGCTCTTTCTCATTCATCTTCCTTTCAATCCCTCTTCCTGGCTGATTCTCCCTCAGCCCCTCTCCCAACCATCCCAATGGATTGTTTTCTTCCCCTGGCCCGGGTGACACCTCGCAGCGGGTGCCACACACCCCACACGTGTGGTGGCTCCTTGTGCAGGCAGGGAGCAGCAGCCCTGCCCCAGCTCTCATCAAGCTCCGTGCATCAGCTCCAAGCGGATCCGATGGATTTTCATTTCCTAACTTTGCCCTTCAGGCTATTTCTAACGAGCTTCCTCACGCTTAAAAAAAAAAAAATAAAATCCTTCATCTTGCAGCGCGGTGTCAGAACAGCAACACTCGGGATGACTGTGCCTGCGAGGAGGCTAGAAATTAATTATATCACAGTGGCTTTAGGTAGGGATCCATCCACTGACCTCCTCGTTGGGCTCCAGTCTGGGACCCAGGGAACAGCCAGAAAACCCCTCCCAGGGCAAACAGGCTTTTTTTGGCCTTGAAAAATGTATTTTTGTGGTGTGATGTTTGGTCCGTGCAGCACAGCCCTGGGCGCGGAGCCACCACTGTCCTCCCGTGACCCTGTCCCCTCCCCACATCCCCAGCCTTGAGCCCCCTTGTGTAGCCTCTTCCTGCAGCACCGGGTCCATCCATCCTCCTGGACTCATCCCTCCCACTGGGAGGGAAGAATCAGTCCTGGGCACCTTAATTTCCACTAACCAGATGTTTTAATGAGTTTTCAGCGCCCAGCACATCCCACTTCCCACCACCACCTCCTCCAAGGCCGGCCCCGCTCCCGCGCCGTGCCCAGGCCCCTGACATCTCGAAGGCTTTCCTTGGTGGGAGAGCAGCGATTATTTCTCTCAAAAGGTCTCTTATAATGGAAACCATCTCTGCATCCCTCCTTGGTCTCCTCCTGCCGTGACCCAGGCTCCGTTGAGAGGAGCTCTGCTCCGAGGCAGCGCCGTGTTTCCATGGAAAGAGTGAATAGCAGAGTCTTCCCAGTGGTTTATTAGAATTCCTTTTACCTCGATGGAGAGTTTTAGAGCAAAGTAGAAAGGCTTTAATGTGGGGCTAATGGAGCCCCTGGGAAGTCCAGGAAGGAAATCTCCCCTGGAGAAGAGGAGGCGTGAAGAGAGGGAGGGCAACTTTCAAGACAAATTCCTGGACAGGTTGAAATTTTTTTGCAGGAGCCATCTCAGGCAGCGAGAAATGGAAATGAATGTTTGTTTTATTTTTAACAGATGTTACAAAAGACCTGCCAGTAATTCAGCGAACGATGCAAAACCTAGATCCCACTCACTTTTCCCGGCATGTCTTCCATCCCCTCCCTCTCCTGCTCAGTACAAACGCTTATTTGCATTTAGCATATCATATTTAAAAAAAAATAAAAATATTAAGCAATAAAATAACAATCGTACACCACTTCATTTCCTCCCTCCCTAAGGCTTTGGTTTCAGTTTAAATCCTTGGTTGGAGCAGCTATTAATTGTTTTTAATAAATTTTTCTGTCTCTTCAGATTTCCCAAACCTATCCTCTACTCACCCACTTTGGGGGGTGCCCTCTTGCCCTGGCCCCCATCCATCTCTCTCCCTGTTGTTCCCTCAAGGAACAGCTCTTGACTCTGCGAAGTGTTTGGAGCCCCAGCATGAAATACAGACCGCAGCCTCTTCTTTGGGGAGAAATACAGGGATTTGCAGTTAAGAGATGGGGGGATGGAAAGGGCAGGAGGTACAATGGGGAGGTCCTACAACCATCCAGCTGGGGGCCGGAAAAGGAGTAAGAGTATGGCTCTCCAAAACAAAAAAGTGCAGAAGGTGATCTATGAACACACATCACAGCACCTGGCCGGCCCACAGGGAGCTCTGAAGTTGATCTGAAACCCACCACGATGCTAGAGGGGTATTTGTGATGAGATAGAGCATTTGCGAGTGTCACACATGAAACCCAAACCTGGCAGGCCAGTGACAGTCATGGAATCCCAGAACGGTTTGGGTTGGAAGGCACCTTAAAGCTCATCTCATTCCAACCCCCTGCTGTGGGCAGGGACCCCTCCTGCTATCCCAGTTTGCTCCAAGCACTGTCCAACCTGGCCTTGGACACTCCCAGGGATGGGGCAGCCACAGCTTTTCTGTGCCAGTGCCTCCCCACCCTCACAGGGAAGAATTTCTTCCTAATATCCAATCTAACCCTGCCCTCTGTCGATGTGAAGCCATTCCCCCTTGTCCTGTCACTCCATGCCCTTGGAAAGAGTCCCTCTCCAGCTCTTTTGTAGTCCTGGCCAGAGGAGCCCTGAATCCCACGGATACCAGATTTCCTGAAAATGAGCAACTTTGGCAGCTCCTGGTTTAACTCTTGCCTGCAAAACACAAGCTGCAATGGTTCCCCTTTTCATGCCTAACCATGGAATACCACTTCTCTTCATTATACCCAGCTTTCCAAAGAGCAAGGTCCCAGGAAAACCTGGAGCAGGCAAATGCAGGGTGGTTTTCTGCCCTGTTTTCTGTTAGGAACCCTGCTTGCACAGCCCCAGGTGGGGCTGATGATCCCACACACCACGGCTTCACACTCCATCGATGCCTTGTTTGTGGGATCCCAAGTGGGAAGGGAGGAAACAGGCTCCAGAGAGCAGCTACAGGTCAGTACTGATACAAACGGGGTGTCCCTGCACCCGTTATGAATCCTAAAATCTGTCTGATTTCCAGGCAGAAAATGGCATCCGTGTGCATTTCCAGGTGACGGAGGAAAACTGGCTGTTTTCACTGAGCTTTCTCCTCTTCCCGTTACAATCCTGCACCTGGTTAGCAACTGTCGGAAAGAGGTTAATCACAGTCCTTAAATCAGGAACCTTGTTGTGGTATGCTCGGGATGCACATCTGTGCTCTCCATGGCTCATCCCCGGCAGCATTTGGGAGAAGGCAATATGCCAAAAAAACCCCACCCCCAAATAAGCCACCCAACCCCCCCCAAAAATGAGCGACAAGCATCGCAGGGTGCGGGATCCTGCTGATTCCTTGAGCCGGTTCTGCAGCACATGTGAAAGGCTCATGACTCCCCCAGCCCCGCCAGGGCCGTGGGTTAAAGGCATCTCAGATAACGCGGTGTTGGCACAGCCAATATGGGGCAGAAAAGGCTTTTTAGGGATGGGTTTTTGCTCACTGGCCAGCCTTGTGATGGAGGGGAGGGGGTATCCCCTGGAATGCCTTGGGAGCAAACCGTGGGGACCAGGGGTGGTCCCACATCCGAACTCAGAACTCAGCCCTTGGCAGAGGGAAGGCTGGAGCTCCAGCAACTGCCAACTGCCCGGCTCGGCTTCTGATTTCCAAGCACTGCAAAGCCTGGCCTGGCCTTGCTATTTCTAGGCCTGTCCCAGGGGATTGCCCTGCTCTCCCTGTTTTGGGAAAAAGAAGCATTTTGGAGCGTTGTAGCCCTGGTGCTCAGCCGGGCCCCAGGCTGACAGTGTGGCAAAGCCGGCGGCACCCAGCACTAGAGACTGAGGCTTTTCCACGCACGAACACGTGCACAGCCCGGAAAATGGAGAGGAATTGATCCCGGAGGCAAATCTCTTTTGTTCTAACCCCATTGCTGTAACTGGATCTCCCCAGGTTCTCGGCTCAGGAGCCGCGGCGGATCACATCGCTTTCATGCCTTCTCCCAGTGCCAGCTTGTCACATTCCCCCGTCGCCGGCGGCGGGGAGGGGACGAGCGGGAAGGGGAGGCATCGCTCCCAGCGCTTGTTTACCTCACCGCCATGCACGAGGGGTGTACGGCGGTAATGAGCAAAAACCTGGAGGGAGCAGATTGCAGAGCCGCGGCATGAGACCACCCCCAACTCACAGGCTGCCCCTTTTTAACGAGGTCTCCCCATCCTCCTCCCCGCCAGGCTCCCCGTGCCCTGACATCCTCCTGCCTTTCCCCGCTGTCTCGTTCTGACTGCAGAAATGCTGATTCACAGAGCCCGGCGCAGGAGGCGTTCGGGAGGCAGAGAGAGCAGCTCAACGCCGCCCGAATGCACCCGACCTCCCCGGGCGCCTTCACACCGGTGACTGGCGACAGCGGAGTCGCTGCAGATTAATCCTCTATGCGCTTATTCCAGCACCTCTCTCCCGGTGACTCCCCCTCGCCTCTCAGCAAGGTGAATCCATCCCCTCCGCTTCTCGGGAAAGCTCGCATGCGAATTTGTCTCCCCTTTCTGCACAGGGGAAAGCAAGGTGAAAGATTTCACGCGCCACGCAGCGAGACGCCAGGACAGCGGGATGGGGTGGATGGCACTTCCCCAGGGAAGTACTTCGCTTTCCAAGTGGCAGGGCAAAGAGAACAGCACCCTGACCTGCTGCCAGGCATGTGTCAGACCTCACTCGTGGATACTTTGATGCATCACCAGCAACCCAGACCCCGTCTCCTCCTTCCAGGGCAGTCAGTGCCCGGCGGCGGGGTCTGCGCCCCGGCTGGCTCCTGGCATCCACGGCCACGTCAAGGGCGCAGCGCCGTGACAGCAGCCGGCAGGGGCCGAGCCTGCCCGCCCTGCCTCACCTTCCCTCTCCTCTCCTGCCAGCACGGTGCAGCTGGTGCAGTAGCAGGGCTGAAATCCGAGACAGCAAAAGGATGTTTTTTGGAGGCAGGCTGTAGGAACGGAGTCCCCAGCAGTCCAGGGCAGGCAAATGGCTGCAAAGGCAGGGGGTGGCTGTCCAAGCATTTTGCTTCTCCCAAGTCCAGGTCCCTTCCCTCTGGGACAGCCACAGCACACTGTAGGAGAGCTCAGGTGAATAGATCCGTCCTATTTTATTCCATCTTGCATTCCGTGACCCCATTCACTTCTCCCCCCTGAGGCCACTTCATCCCAAAGTCACCTGTGGTGCCGCGATGGATGCAAACACTTGGGGACCTCATGCACTGAACAGCACGATGTGACACAGACCTTCCCTGTCACCCTCACACTCCTCCCTGTGCCATGTCCCTCTGGACCAGCTCAGCACTGTTTGGATCAGGTTGGATCCATCCTCGAGCAGGGCATGCAGGAGATAAGCCCATTAAGCCAGGCAGGGAAGCCAATATTGCATCCAGCTCCACAAGCTCACAGGCACACTCTGGATGAGTCTGGGGACACCAGGGCATCAGGACACCCCTTGCCACCATCAGGCTGCTGCATCTGCAGCCCCGAGGCTCAAAGACCAAACCCATCTTTTACTTTAATATTTCCACGGTTTTTGCCGGGTGTGCCAAAGCTGTGCTGGTCCCCTGGTCCCCTCTGCATGGACGACCGCCTGCACACAGCCAGTGGCCAAGCTGGGCTGCTCATCTGGCTCCCAGAAAAGCTATGGTGTATCTGAATAGATTTCTACCATGCAACTGTAAAGGCCCCAGTGGGTGTGAACAGGAGCCCCTTGAGGTATTATCTCAGCGGTGCCTCGAGGCAACTACCTGAATCCTTCCGTGACTGCTGCACAAACCTGGAACGTCTCCAGCAGCTGGGGATTATGGACAGACCCTGCAGAGGAGACTCCAGATCACCACAGCCAGCACCATCAGCTCTCAGATGCTCCCACGTGTGCCCAATTCTCAAAAAACAAGGCGCAGTGATGCTAAGAAGACCAAAGCCCAGATGCCAAGGCAGAAAACCAAGCTGAAGTTTTCACATTAATCATATCGAGCTCTATTCTTTTTCATCTATTTCAAGGCAAGTCAAAAAGAGGTTCACACTCTCCCCTGGCAAACCACAGAGGATGACGTGAGCCTGTCTCTTGCATTGCAAGTAGAGTGTGTCAAGCAATTAGCAAGTCATCAGGAATTCAGATAGGGTGGGCAGGATACGATCCCTCAAAGCTCTGGCAGGAGCATTACCCACCCTGGAGTTTCCCATCAGGCATGGAAGGCAGCAGAGGGAGCAGGGGCTGTTGGTGAGCTCTCAGAAGCAGAGCAGACACCGTGTGCCAGCAGGGCCTGCCACAAACCACCTCACGTTTAGCCTGTGCTGTAGCTCAGAGGCCCTGGGCATTCAATACAGATTTTTCGTCGCTCATTCCCAACCTCAGCAAGGCGGCCAGGGCAATTCCAAGATCCCTCAGGCATCCTGCAAGCCTGCTGGGTCAACCTGAGCACCCTGCACATGACCCAGCCCTGGGCGTTTTGGCATTGCACCAGCTCTTGCTGCCGCCACCAGTTTCACTCCCTGCGGCTTTGACTGTGCTGGTTTCCACTCATCATCCTCCCAGCAGCCCAAAATTCTGCTTTCCTGGGAGTTAGTAGCGAAACCCATGCAAGATCAGGATCAAGCCTTCCACGCTCGTGTTGGGACAAGATTTGCACTTTGGCCCCCTGTGCTGCTAAACCCACAGCACACCAAGCCCTGGCACGGCACACAGGTGGAGCGCGACCATTGCACCAAGAGCACCTTGGAGGGGGATTTGGTGGCTCACAGCCTCCCCAGACACCTGGCTGATCCCCATGAACACCCAACCAGCCCCACAAGAAAAGAGGGAGGATTATCCTGAGGTGTGAGCAGCCAACCTGGGCACACACCTCCCTCTGCAGAAGGATCCGGCATGCCGGGCGGGTGGCACAGGGGACGCCTAATCTGCCACCCGCCCTTTCTCCTCTCCATTGCCAAGGTAGCAGCAGACAATGCTATCTGCTGGGTTGTCAGTCGGCCCTCCTCCCGCCGTCTCTTTAGCCAGAAAACTCTCCATCTGTCTCCAGATGGGGTGTTTCTACCACTCCAGTCAAACCGATTCAGAGTGAAACAATGATGCTTTGTTAACAAAACAATTTTTGTGTGTCAAGCCCTCCTTCTTGCGGGTTTTTTCCCCCCCCCCCAGTCCCCAGTGGGTCAGCTTTGTGTGGCGTCCTACATTTTGTTGTTTCTTTCACATTTTAAAGGCTCCGTATTTTAGTACAAAAGGTGCCTGCGGAGCAGCTTTTATCTGCGAGGCAAGATTTGACACATACGCAGATCACAATTGCGACAGGAGGTTCGTGATGTGGTGGTTAAGGGTGGTGTCAGGACCTTCAGAGTGATGAAGCATTATTTCCAGTGATTTTTGCCTCCAGGATAAAAATTAGAGCTGGTCCGACACTGCATGTAAGGCTTCTGTGAGCTGGAATCCCCCAAGGACTCATGGAGGGGGCAGAAGTTTGAGCTTGATTAGGTACAGGGCAAGCTCTCCTGTGTCCACCCATCCTTCTAGTGTCCTCCTGTGCAGGACAGGTCACCTCTGTCCTTGTGAGGGGAAGGGATGGGTACATGGAAGAAATCTGTGTGCCTGTGAGTAAACTACACAATCCTCTGCCCAGCACAATCCCTGTGACGGCCAGGAAGATCAAACCTCAGCGCTCCCGTGGCCAGAATCTCCGACCGAAGACCCTGGGGAATGTTTGACTTCTTCCCAGCTACCCGGGGTTGCATCAGCCCCCTTGACCCCTCACTCAGCAGCAGGAGGGAAAGCTCTCTTTCCTCTTCCAAAGACATCTCCACCACACAGGCCTCCAAGAAAACCAGCTCTTCCTTTATTTTTCCCTTTTTTTTTTTGCCCTGAAGCAACAAGCACACAAACCACCTTCTGCTCTGCACAAAACCAGCGATTCCCAACAAACAACCAACCCACTGCCTCCAGAGCAAACAGCTCCGTGTTCCTAAGCAGGCTGGAAATTTCTACACAAGGGGGACTCTTTCTTCCAGCCCCCTCCACATTTGCAGGGAAGGTCCCTCCTCCTTCCTGTCCTCAGGTAACAGCATCTTCATGGAAACACCAATATTTTTATGAGTCATTCGCCTTCTTCCCCTCTCCTGCTCTGTGGCCAACACCCCTCTGCTTTCAAGATCAAAGCCGAAGGGGACCAGCTGTGTCGAGTCCTTTCCTTTCCAGCCCTTTCCATTTTCCATTTGCAGCCGTCGCCAGCGCGAGTCCCTGCTGTTCTGACAGCGCTTTGTGCCGCCCATCCAGCACCACAGCTCTGTGCCCGCCGTCTGCTCCCCCTCCATCCCTCTCCTGCCATCCCTGCTCCTGCTCCAGCCACACTGGGAACACAGGGAACCCTCCCAGGCCCTGGGCTCAGTCCCTCCGGCAGCCACGGGAGCTGCCCTGATGGCTGCCCCGGCTGCCCTGCCTGTCATGTGCTGATTCAGAGGCAGAAATGTGCTCAGAGAGAAATGGGATAATCTGTTTCCACTGAAATCCCATCCTAATTCCGTGTTTGGTAACTCCTCCGCGGACCAGAGCATGAGACTGCATCTCCCTTCCAAACAAGCAACTCCATGGGGACCTTCGCTCCAGGCTCCTTTCAGCAGGGCTACAGCCTCAGCTGGGAAAGTCCAGCTCCTGCTGCAAAAGCCGCTGAGGGAACAGGAATCTCCCTCCCTATCCAAAAGGCTGAAAATCTCACACAGCCCCCAGTGCTGCAGCAGGGATTTGCAATGTGATGGGATAATTAGAGTCAGGGATGTGCTTCTTGTGCTTCTTAACTGACAGAGGGCAGGGTTAGATTGGATATTAGGAAGAAATTCTTTCCTGTGAGGGTGGTGAGGGAGGCCCTGGCACAGGGTGCCCAGAGAAGCTGTGGCTGCCTCTGGATCCCCGGAAGTGTCCAAGGCTGGGTTGGACAGGGCTTGGAGCAACCTGGGATAGTGGAAGGTGTCCCTGCCCCTGGCAGGGGGTGGAATGAGATGATCTTCAAGGTTCCCTTCCAACCCAAACTGTTCTGTGCTTCCAGGATTCTTGATACATCCAGGAAAATCTGTCTGTTTTTGGTCTCCCAGGCAGTGTCACTTGTGCACGTTTGATGGAAGCTACTACCATGTGCAGCGACTCACAGGTCTGACAGGTCCCTCTCCGGGTCATATACCCCATCCTTCCTGACATCTCATCTTGCACCACCTGCACCTCCTGGGTGCTGCCATCACACGCTACGCACCGATGCAATCCCTGCTTCCCAACACCTCGCTGTAACTCAGCCAAAATCCAGCTTGGAGTTGTCTCTCCTACAAAGATTTTGAAGAAAGCATTGCACAGAATTAAGTCTCGGTGCTTTTTATATGTAGAACACTGAATTGAGCTGCTAATGGCAATTCCCAGCAGAAAAGGATGGTTAGTAGTGGCAGGTATATTTATGAATACTTTCTAAGCAAATGCCGTGAGGCGGGAAATGTATCAGTCCTCATGGAAAGCTCCTCAGGTTGCTGCTGCAGGCGTCTAAATGCAAAGTTTCACCACGGCTTTTTGAGTTTCGTGCTCTGCTACACATATCCCTCTCAAATCTCTTCTCTCAGGAAGATTTTCCCAGCCTCTCTCCTGCGGTCATGTGCGTGTCACCATGACCCGCCCCTCTCACTGAGGGTGGCAGCATCTCCGTCCTTCTCCAGCCACTCCACTGACTTGCCAGTAAATAAAAGTCAGCGCATGTACTTGACTGGTTTCCTTAGCTGCTCTCTCCAAAGTGGAAAAAGGCTGACTTATAAAATACCCACGTCCTGGATTTCTGGGAAGTTTTCACTGAGGGCACATTGTTTTCCCCCAGCAAAGCCAGAAAAGAATTTACAGTCGGTCCACACAGCGAGACTGTTCTGCTTTCTCTTTCCTGGGACAGGAACCCAGTTTGAAACAGATTGCTAGCAGCTAAATGCAAGTTCCTTAGCAGCTTCCAGGGTGAAAATATTCCCTCTCCAGATCTCCTTTTATGTCCACAACACATTATTCCGGTGGAGGGCTCTCTTGCTAAGAAAAGCTCTGGAAACTCCCAGCCTTGTCTCCAAAGTGGTTCAGGTGTGGGAGCCAGCTCCCCTGCAAGCATCCCTTGGTCCTGCTGCCCAGCTGAGATGTCCTTAATTCCTCCATCTGTCCCCTCCAGGCTCTGGCTGGCTCGGCTCTCAGACAGCGAATACATACAGCAGGCTGCAAGGCTGCTTGTCCTAAATATATACTTTTCCCACAGCTTCAGGAGAAACGATGTCTTCTAAGTCCCCCAGCCCACTCCTTGGGGTGCTTCTGGGGCTTTCCGTGCTAAACTGCCTTTGTCCCACACACTGCATGCAGACAGACAGGAGGTTCACACCAAAACCCACCTCTCCTCTCTGCCTTTAACTGAACCAAAACAAAAAACAGATGGAAAATCAAATGCTGGCAGTGTGAAGCACGTGGGCTGCACTTGCACCAGCCCTCCTGGAGCTGCAGAGTGTATTCCCTCCTGCTCTGGGGTCCCAGGGCAAAGCCAGACCTTCCCAAAAGGGTTATTGCTGGGGGGGATCCTGCTATTCCCCCTTGCCAACCACCAAGCAGCATGGAGTCGGGACAGAGGGAAGGATGGGAAAGACAGAGGCAAGAGCAGGCTTAGCATTTTAGGATAGTCCAGGAGAAACAATTTCAACCTCCACACAGGATTTGCAACCTCCAAGCAGGATTTGCACAATACACAGCAAATGAGGCACTGGGCCTGCAGACAGAATAGTGGGGGGACAGTCACAAACTGGACACTGAGCTGCTTTTAACCAAGCTCCATCCATCCATCCATCCCACACTCCCTGAGGCAGAGACATTGCAGAGGAAACACCTTGAGACCAGAGTTAAGACTGTCCCCTAATGAATGCACGGCGTTCTGCGGCCATAAGCTGCTCAGATGTCCTTAATTCCAGGATTTCTTACACGCTCCGTGCCTGACTTTGTAACCTTAATCATGTATTTTTTAGTGTTGCTCTTGTGCGCATGTGAGCTTATCTCCTTTTACCACGGGCTCTTCTTTTCGCTCTCTTTTTAGGATAAACAATACCATTACTCTTCCATGTCCCTCCCTGGGAGTGTATATCCCTAAACTTCCTGAATCCTCTCCAATTTTGGAGCCGAATCGGGGTGAGCCGTGCAATGATGAAACTGTTCAGGCTCAACTCCAGTTCCTGCTGGAGGCTTCATCACCCTCAGATGCTCAGAGGTCGCTCCCACGTGTGGATGAGCATCTGGATAACCCCTGTCCCACACCAAGGCTCCCGGCACGGCGCAGGAAGAGCAGGAGCAGAGGGAGCCTGTGGTGGGGGCAGGGACCAGCAGCGTGTTTGAGGAGTAACGCTCAAACTGCCGTAACGGATTGCCTTGTTTACACTGGGCCCAGGCAGAATCACTCCAGGGATGGAGACACAGAAGCATCCAGAAGCCTCTGAGAGCAGGAGAAGCTCTTCAGCCTCCTGCCTCTTATTTTTGCTTACAAAAACATCCCCCCCCCGCATCACTGCCAAGGGGCGGAAGCTTTAAAATCACTGTAGTAAGCACAGGAGGGATGGGGAAAGGAAAGGAAAAGTATTATCGGATGGGAATGTGGTTTTTCCGCTCCCCCTTGCCAAGAGGAGCCCTCTGTACCCAAGGACGCACCAAAAAGGGTCGCTGGGCCACACCAGGGTGCAGCGAGAGTTGCCATGAATTGCTGTGAGATGGAAAAGAATAAATAGGAACCACCTTAAAGGAGGGAAGCTGCCAGCAGAACAGTTAAAATGACTAAATACTTTCCCAATATCACTCCTCCACGTAAGCATTTCTGTAATTGCCCTTGGGATGTTGCACAACGGCGAAAGGGAGGGGCAGGTGCTGGCAGGGAGGGAGCAAAGGCGTGCAAACCTCCAAATCTCCATCCCAGGCGCTGCTGTCATCGAGGAGAGACGCTCACGGATGGACGTCTCTGCCACCTCGGGCCCCGCTGCTGGATTTATCCCCCGAGGGGCCGTTCCTCACACGAGCTGGAGGACTCCCGGGAGGACTCACTCCTCATGCCTCTGAGACACAGCGGGCTGCCCCAGGGAGCAAGAGCAAAAGGCGAGGAGGAACAGAGCCCACGCTGCACTGTGTGGCAAAAAAAAAAAAAAAAAAAAAAAAGAAAAAGAGAGAGAGATATAAGGGCTTCATTCAAGCGCTCTCGCTCTCTGGAAGTCTCACGCAGAGCAGCTGGTCTTTAAGACTGTTGCAAGCACGCCATGCAAGCACAGAGCCCTTCCATTCCTGGGTGCTTTTATTAGTGACACTCAGACAGGAGCAGCCACTCGACCCCCACGAGAAGGAAAACGGCTGACTCATTCTTCCAGCAACGCTTGAGAGCAGGACACGGTGCTGGTACTCTGTAGCAGCAGCGTGGGTCCTCTCCTGTTTCCTAAGCCTGATCACCGGATCCGGGCTGGGATGCCACACACACACGCACACACCAGCTAATCCGCAGATGTGCTGGGTCCCTGGATAGAGCATCCGCAGCCTTTGCTTCCAAAAGCTGCCCGCTGATGCTCGACTCGAAAGGGAAACCTCGGAGAGATGCAGTCTCGAGGTTTAAAACATCTGTGGGCCATCAGCCATTAAATGGGATGCTATGCTGGTTTGCTGCTCTCGGGTCTCACGCCAGGTTCATCGCTGTGCCGGCTGGGTACCGTCCAGCAATGCATTAAGTGATGTGACTATTTCTGTTCTCATCACATGTTTGCTCTCATCCTCTCTAGGGTGTGAGCGGGGGGGAAAAAAAACACATATTCATTATGGAGTGTCATATTTTGGTAAGGCTTTTCGTTTCTCTGTGTAACACCGGGCTCTTGGCAGAGGAGAAGGGGGATTTTGTTTTCCTAATATCCATGTACTCAGGTATTTCTGTTAGAGGAGGCAAAGTCAAAGAAATGCTAATCAAATATCCAGGAGTGCACAGTGCTGACATCCGCACCTCGCTACTATATGGCCTTTCATTAGCATTACCTAAATGTACGACTGTACAAAGAGCAGATTTCCTTAGCAACAGGGCTGCCTTCATATTTCCTCCCCACTACCCCCTGCCCTTAGAAGAAAAATGACTTCAGCTCTTTCTCTGAGCCGTGCTCTGCGCTGCAGCAGTGCTCTACGCCGCTGCCAGGCTTTGCTATATGCTGCATCTGGGACGCCTGCCTCTCCACGCTGGGATCCAGGAGCCATAAAGCAACCTCTTGACTTAGCTCTTCTGTACAGCCACAATAAAACTCCTCTTTTCCTAACGGAGCATATGCAAAACAGCCCTGTAACAGCAGAGGGGGGATCCTCTCCTCCAGATGAGTTACAGCTCCCATCGCCGAGGGAGGATGTCCAGCACGCTCAGCAGTGCCGGCATCACTGGCTGGCGTCTACTCTGTTCCCTGCCCACCTGGTTGAGGGGTGACAACTGCCCTCGTCCCCAAATGGCACTGTAAGCCACCTTTGCCTTGGGCAGGGAGCTGCCAACCCCTCCTCTCCCCGGATCTGGGCCAGGAAGACGGAACACTTCATCCTCCGCGCTCTCCCCCGGTGCCACAGCCTGGTGCGCTGGGCTATTTTAAGAGCTCGTCTGGGAGACTGGCACACGCACCGCACTGCCGGGAACTCCCTGCTTCTGTTTCAAAAAAGCTGGAGGCTGGGAGCCTGCTGGGACTCACCCCTGTGATTCCCAAGGTCTGACCCTCCTCTCGCTGGGACTGGCGCAACGCTGCTGAGTCAAACGGAATTAGTCCCAATTAGCACCGGTGAAACGGGAGGAGAATCGTGCCCTCCCCGGCATTTCAACCCCCCCGGCTGGAGGCTGGGACCACTGAGCCTCCCTCTCCAGCCATGCCCCGGCTTTTCATCTCCCTGCTCTCCAACCTGCTCGTTCTGTGTCGCCATTCCCTGCCTTTCCCACACGGATACTCTCTCCCTTTCCCATTATGATAGGGTCTTTGATTGCACGATCGCATAACTATAATGAGACAAATATTTATTTTGCAGATATGGGTTAATCAGACCGAAGGTATAGAAATATTTCATGCGCTAATCAGAGTACCTTCAGCAATCAGTATAGTAAATAACTCAGGTAAATTAACATAGGAGAGTTCCCTTATCAGGTTTTAGTCTAAGATATATGTGCATTAAGGACTAATTTGCTCTCCCCCCTCAGATTTGGGTTGGAGCCCAAGACGAGGTTGAGACCAAGGTTCCCTCCCATCAGCTTTCACGGGAGCTGTGCAGGCTTTGCTCCTGGCAGGATCAGATGCCAGGATGAATATTCAGCAGTGCAAATGCCTTTGTTTTCTGTGCTCTGCACCTTTAAATTTCCAAGGGCTCCGCTGTTTTCAGCTCAGACAGCCTTTTTGCATTCAGTTCGCTGCAAGCTGACACAGAAGACACGATGGAGCAGGTTGTGTCTCCTGCTCCGAGCCCTTCACGCCACTCTGGCAGCGTTCAGGGGCCATATTAAGAGCTGCGAGTAATTAGTGAATTCCTCCTGCCCCAGCGCGGCGCGGAGCAGCCGTACCGGGCATCTCGTGGCAGGTTGGCAGTGGCCAGCAGGCGTACGTGGTGCCAAGAGCGTAGGTGGCTGTGGGGACACTGGGCTCCGTGTGGGTCCAGAGGGGCTGGGAGCAGGATGAGCCAAGTGAGAGCCCAAGAGGGGCTCCTGGGTTCAACAAGCCTTCGCAGGATGCTCACCCAAGATCCTGCAAATTAGCAGTCCCAGGAGACACCTTATAGAATCATTAAGGTTGGAAAAGGCCATCAAGAGCTGCCCAGACTCCTCAGGCTCAGTGTCCCTCACTCCAGTGTCCCCAAACCAGGACTGGCTGCACTCCTGCCCCAAAGCAGCTCCTACAACTGCATTTCCCCCGTTTTGCTCTGGAAAAAGCTCCCACAGAGAAAACACAGAGCATCTGCCCTTGCCTCTGTCATGTTTTGGGATCCCTGAGAACAAAAAGCACCGGAGGAATGGCAGGCATTATAGTAACGATGGTGACAAATTTAATTAGAGCAGGAAGCTCTGGAGTGGATTTCAAATGGCAACACGGCATTTTGTGTGAAAGCATTGCCTCGCTCCCCGCCCCGCTCCCTCCCCGCCTCCACCACGCGGCTCCATCCAAACCCACCCCACCCTGCGGGATGCATCCCTCTAATTTTCCCACATGTTGTCCTCTCCTTCATCCTTTCCCCCCCCTACACTCCTGAACCAACACATTCCCGCGGTCTGGAAAATGCAACCGTAGAGCAATTCAATAATACAGCGGCCAGATGTGCAACAGTATATCCAACATGTCATTCAAAGGAGCCCTTCAGTGGAGCCGAGACATGCTATCCCACAATCTTAACTAATACATCCTGAGGCCCTGGAGGAGTTGATGGATGTATACAATTCCCTTTCCTACAGCTGTGGTCCCTTTTAGAGGGGGCATCCAGACTCAACAATAGCCCTGCTGTTGCTTTCAAGACAGAACCTCTTCAGACAAACCCGGCTTAATCCTGACCCCGGTTATGCCCGCCCGGGCTCTGCCGAAGTCAGTGGGGTTTGGGAGCCAAGGGCTGGGAGCAGGATCCAGCCTCATGGAGATGCTGTCTGCTGTTTCACCTTGTGCTACAGGCTCTGAGAAACCTTGGTAACTGGTTGGAATATAACCACCTTGGGGAAAAGGCAAGCGGAGAGGAGCAGGTAATAAGATTTCTAACTGGTGCTGGTAGAAAGAAGGAAGTAATATAACAGTTTAATTAATCTATGCCTATTAGCGTTATTAAAGAAAACAGGGAGCTATTGGAGATTTACCTCGGAGAATATCATCAAACGGGGACCTTCTGCAGGGAATTTTATGTCTCTGTGCCCAATTTATAACCAGCACGGAGGTGTGGTGTTAGTGACAGCCAGTGCTGAAATGTCACAGTGCTTAGAAGTCATTAGCTGGGGACACAGGGAGAGAGAAAGAGAGGATGGAGGAGGGGACAAGGGAGAAATGGGGAAGGAAGGAAAAGGAATTAATTTAATTAAAAATATCTTTAGAGCCTGTCTCTTGATTTGTGTGGTTTTGGGGCTTGGCAGAGCTGCTGAGAACGGTGTGGAAGGAAAATCAAGGTTGCTGGGGCTTTTTGAAGCTGATAAAAAAAAATAAGCACACTTTTCATGTTCAGGAAGATAAATCCCCATTTTCTCAGTCTCAAGACAATCCAGTTATTTACTGACAGTTTTACTGTGAAATAAAAAGGGCTTTAAGCTTCTTTCTACTTGATGTCTCCATAGCCTGAATATTATTAGATCCCAGCCTGGTGCAGCTGGAGTTTTGGTTAATAAATTTAACGTCATTAGACAGAAAAGCCTTCGACTGAATGTTGCAATTCTTTTTTTTTTTTTTTTTCCCCTTTTTTTCTTTTTTT
>VZRN01004183.1:64796-80874 GCA_013397935.1 Dasyornis broadbenti
TTTTTTTTTTTGCCATTGCAGTCAGACTGTATGTAGGTGGTAAGAATCAAAAGAAAGGAAGTACGCTTGGCAAATAGGGGAGTGCTAAAAAAAGGTTTTGCTCAGGCTGGGGGTTCAGTGTGAGGGTGTTTCGCCCACAGACGAGGCAAGGCTGAGCCCCCCCCAACAGGGGATGCACCCTGACGTGGCGGCGGTTTCGCAGCATCTCTCAGGAGAGCAAAACACTCCAGATTTCACAGTGATGGCGTGTCTCAGGGTGCTTGTCCCACTCAGAGGGGTGGCACTGTGGGTGGCCATGCCACTGTCACCGCAGCGAGGTCTCAGGTAGTCTCTGGCAGCAGCAAGACCACAATGCTCAGGGGCTGCCTTGGTGCCACCACCATGGACCTGTGCTCAAGGTGGCTTTTCTGAGAGGAAAATCTGCTTTTCCACCCAAAGTCTGCCTCAAAGCCATTGCAAGGCCAAGTGCTGGTGCAGCAAAATGTCTTGCTGGGACAATGGGGGAACAGCCAGCACGGAGTGGGCGAGGGGAAGGCAGATGGCAGTGGAGTCACTTGTTCTTCCCATGGGGAGCCAGGGCAGCTGCGGCCCCTCGGAGCGGGGCTCGTTCACAAGGAGGGAAAGCTCCCACCAAAAACCAGGCAGGTCCCTGTTCTCCCCCTCAAAGTTGCCTCCATCTCGTGCCTCCCCCTGCCACCAGCTCTCCTCAGCCTCCCAGCCATGGCCGAGCCTTCTGCCACCACGAAATGTGACCACTGGGCGAAAGACATTGAGGAAAACACCACAGCACCCTAATCCCCCACCACACACCTCACCTGCCTCTTCCCCAGCTCCTGCTCTGCTGCCTTCCCACCACATGCAGGCAGCTGCCGTGGCCAGGCCTTCCCTCCCTGCCCAGCCTGAAACATGGCGGCCTTGGGGGGGATGCTTCATTTGGGGGAGCTGGTGCTGGTGTGTTGGCTAAAAACATGTCCCACATGGTGGGTTTCTAACCCCAAAACCCCATAGGTGTTGTGGACACCAACAGGAAACTTTTATGGTGGAAGTGGGACACTGAATAACCCCCTACCCAGCAGCTCGGCCACCATCAGCTTCACTCTAGGAGAAACAGTCTCTAAGTCCTTTTACAAAATAAACAGCAGTGGCTGGAGGTGGAGGAGCAGGAGAGGGGTCTCGGGGAGATAGTGAGGGGCCGGGGCTGGGCACGGACGGTTGCGGAGCTGGGGGCTGCCGGGACAGGAAGGAAGTGGCTGTTGTGGGAGTAACGTCAGGAAGAGCCTCGGCTGGGGCCCGGGCGGGCAGGGAGAGGGGAGACCTGAGAGTTCATGGGATGGCTACGGGGAGGAAGTGCCCAAGGGAGATGAGCCAAGGGAAGAGTCCAGTGTGGGGACGCGGAAGGGTCTGCTGTGGGCATGGGGAGGAGTCCAGTGGGGGTCCCTGACCCGGGAAGGGTCCAGTGAGGGGATGGGGATTGGTCTGGTGAGAGCCCGGTGTGGGGACAGGAAAGGGTCAGGTCTGGGGATGACGAAGAGTCCAATGTGGGGACAGGTAAGGGTCCAGTGTGGGGATGGTGAATGGTCTGGCATGGGGATGTAGAAGGGTCCAATGTGGAGACCAGGAAGGATCCAGTGTGGGGATGGGGAACGGTCTGGTGTGGGGATGGGGAATGGTTCAGTGAGGAGATGGGGAAAGGTCCAGTGTGGGGATGGGGAAGATGTGAGCATCCAGTTGGGCAGTGGTGCACTGGGAGACACCTATCCTGGGAGCACCGACCCCAAATTCCTGCTGGGTTCAATTTATTCCCCTGCCAAAGCGATTTCTAATAAAGGTTGTTTTTTTTAGTTTTTTGTTTTTTTTTAAAATCCCCCCTCTGGTGAATAAAAGCAAAACAAATAACCCCAAGCAGTGAGGCTGGGTAATGAGCAGCAGATGGCTGGCGATAACAGGTACCTTCATACCTGCGCACCCCTAACCCACAGCCTTCCCACTTGGAGGTGCTCCCAGCCCCATGGCTCTCGCCAGCCCAACAATCCCAGCCCAGCTAGAGGATACAGGAGTGCAGACAGCAGCGAGCTGCTTTAGGGAAATCCAGTTTGGAGCCAAGTCAATGCATGCAGAGTCATTAATCTAGGTCTGGTGCCAATAGGGATGGCTTTGCATTAGCCGGGCCCCTTTGTAGTTCAGACAATCAGTCGTATTCAACCAGCACGAGATAACGCTGCAGAAAGCTGAGACCATCGCAGCTCATTCCTCCTGTAAGGGGCGGGGGGAGAGGATTTACAGGCAAAATAGCATTGCATTAATGGGACTGCTCAGTATTCTGCACAGACGCTGGAGGATAATGTCTTTGCAAACTAACTGCAATAAATTAATTAAATTAATCTACTATGCCGTGCTTGTCCCCACCCAACATCAAATTCAAGGATGATCAGGGCTTGCCTTATCCTCCATAGCCTACGAAAGAATCTGATCTCACTTGCTCTAGAGTTTCTGAGGCACTGAATTGCAAAGTACCACCTGCCTCACTAAACTAATCACCAGCCTGGTGGTTTAGATCACATCAGTTTTACATGTAATTAAGACTGTCCAGGAGGGCATGCAGCTGCTTACATGGTCGTTCCCTCTTATACAGCAACGTGCCTCCTGCTCAGATAGGTGCAATTAAACAAGCCTGTTCACAGTCATTAAGCATTAATGCACCTCATTAGCATAAGAACTGGAAGAAGCTTTGATGCAGGGAACCCCGCAGGAGAAGGAGATAGAGAGAGATGTACATACAGACAGGAAGGCGAAGGGCTGGGCCACCACCTTCTCGTGGCCCCGACCAACCATTCCAGCTCCATTTCTCCAAAGCAATGAGCCATGCCGTGCCCTCCTCCCCAGAAATGGGCCTGGGTTATCTTTCTCTACCCCTCCCCCTCTTTCTAAATTATGCTGGTGGAAAGGAAAAAAAAAAACCACCACACCAAACTGTTGGGATATTAACCTAGCGAATCCATTAATAAGCTGAACTCTCTGTTGGCTTTGACACAGCACACTAAAGCTTTAAAGAGACAGGGCCCCAGACACTGGAGATAGGGGCAGAGACAACAGCGCTAACAAAGAGCCACTGTTGCCACAGCCGTGGCCATCTCGGGTAGGTCCAGCTGTCTTTGGTGTTCTGTTTTCCAGACACAAAGAGCAGACTGAACCGTTTTGGTCTGAATGGCTTTCATTTGATGGTAGAGAAAATGAGAGGGAAGAAAGAAGCTAAGTAAAGTGTCCAGGAGAGAAAAAAAAAAAAAAAAAAAAAAAAAAAGGCAGGGGGAAAAAAAAAAAGACAGGAGAGGGAAAAAAGAGCATGGTGTGCTGCAGGTCTCCAGTGAGAAAGGCTGCATCTCCCCTGAGCACAAAATGGGGCTGTCTCAGGGAGCAAAGGGAAGGCGACATGGTGATTTTGGAGCAGGACGGAAGTGAGGATCCGTGGGCAAGCAGGATGTACACTCCAGGGGAGCTGGGATGGATGCTGGCTGTGTCTCACCTGCTTGCCCAATGCTTTGCACAGCAGCGTACTCAGCACTGCCAGACCATAGACTACAAACAGCTTGTCAGGCTGGGTTTTAATCTCTGGGGAACAACCTGTGTTTGTACAGTCCCTGGCCCCTCTGAGCTCAGAGACCATTAGGAGCCTCTAGCCTGGACCCGGTGCGTTATCATGCAGAGCCTCAGCCAGCTTCACTGTCACCATGGCAAGAAATGGGCTCGCACGAGGACGTGAATCAGCTGGAAAAACTGAATCTCCAAGTAAAATGTCTTCAAGGAACCACCACATGCTACCATGGAGCCGCTCCAAACCCACACCTCAGCCCAAACTGCATCCCGAGGCACAAATAACCCTTCTGCTGCAGCCTCAAGCTGCCCAAGTCATGCCCTTGCATCTCTACCAGAGGCCAAACCCGCATCCCATAAAGCTCGAAAAACAGGCCTGAAATGTCCATTCCAGGTTCCTCTATCATAAAGCACAGCTCTGAAAGCGAGAAACGGAAGCTGAGACTGGATAAATCAGTACCTACCCACTGGAGAGCCACACGGGCTCGTCCCTACAATGCGCTCTCTGGCCTCCATCTAGTCCAGCCTGTAAGTGATAAAAGCGTCCACGACTGCAGCTCTCATCTGGGAGGAAGAACAAACAACCCAAGTAGATCTTACCACTGGGAAATGGTTTCTAAGGGTCTCCAGAGATATCCTCTTTCCTACGCTCATTCCATTAGTGCTGTGCATGCTCCATTGTCCCAGTCTCTCCCTCCTTAGTGGTTACATCCTACAAACACAAACAGATTTCGAATCCCCCGTAGCTCTTTGGCCCATGATGATAATAATTTTCCCTCCTTGAGCACCTTTTATCTAGAGATCTGGAAGCATCTCTCTGGCATTAATAGCTATTAGCTTCACCATCAGGCAATGTAGGGTGAGCACCGTTACATCTCACAGCTGAGGGGAACTCGGGCACAGCACAATTAGGGATTCACTCCTGCCAAGTGGTGCATCCTCTTGTGCCCTATCAGTGGCACAGGGATGGCAGTGTTTGGTCCCCGAATGAATCCGGCTAAATCCTAAAAGATTTGCCAACAGCGTCAGCAAGAGGAAGAGATCCCAGGTTTGAGCCTGAGTCACCAAACCCTCTGTTTTCCCTTCTGTGCCTAGAGAAGTCAACAGAAAGTCTCCCATGGATGGTAATGGGAAATTCAGGCTTTTTGAGTCAGTAAATAGCTTTTTTTATTGGGGGGATGGGGTGGAGGTTTGGGCAAAGAGGCTTTTACTGCAGTCATTTTGATAAACCAAGGAGCTGAGCTTTTACCCAGCAACAGGCTGGGAGAATGACTGATGGAGACCATGACCCCAGTGAACCACAGCCTTGCTCCCCCAGTCCCTTCCCATTTGCCTTTTGTGATTACAATTAGTAGTGGGGGCTGGCAGGTGGGGGAAAAATGAAATAAAATAAACTAGAAGCCCCCCCTGCCCCGCTGCCAGCCCCTCATTGTCTGCAGAGGCTGGCTGGGGCTCTGCACACTGCAGTCCTCTGCCCATTGTACTGCTGAGAACATGCGAACAGACGCTCTCGGGCGATGGGTTTTATTGAACGCAACTTCAATGGCAAATGGAGAGAGAAAGGGGGGAGAGGAAAGAAAAAAAAAAAAGCCTTGAAAATCCATGCCAAAAAAAAGAGGGGGGGAGGGTGTTTTTTAATGCAATCAATGGCTCCTTCCTATAACTCTGCCTGTTGTGAGGAAATTTCTTTCCAGTAGCAGCCAGCAGCAGTCCCAAGGCTGTGACATTGCTGTAACGCTTGGAGCTCAGCTCTCTATCTCTGGCAGCAGCCCCGTCTTTTTGTCATTATTGGCTGTGATTGCAGGGGGTGCACGCCAGCTCGCCGAGTGCTGAGATATTGCTGCCTTCCCCTCCCTCTGGACAACCTGCCCTCAGAGAGGAGTTTGGGGAGGGGATGAGGGTGAAATAGGGAGCTGAATTCTCTCTGCCTCCCCTGAGTACGCTCTGATCCAAGCCCACATGGATAGGTAGAGGTCCCCAAGGCCCTTTTCGGAAAGCTCATTAGGAAAGTAGTGACAGATGCATTAGCTATTAAAAAAAGGCGGGGGGAGAAGCTATCATAGAACTTTAAAAAAAAAGCAGCAGCAGCCGCCCGACAGTTTTATTGCTGTCAGATCCTTTTTTTTTGTGGGCACGTTGCAAAGCAGGAGAGGTTTGGGTAAATATCTGATGCATGCACACACTTCCCATGCTCTGGGCTGTCTGTCAATAATCCAGCCAGGGTATTTCTCACACCCTCAGGAGGGAGCTGCCAGCTCTGCCCATTGCCACTGCAGCTACTCACCCTTCCTACCCACCCCCAGCACCTCCTGGAGAGGAGGTTTTGGAACAGGCATGTCTGGCTGCATGCAAAGCTGCGGGAAGAACCTGCCAGGATGCCACAGGGGGTGAAAAAAAATGGGCGTCAGCTGCTGCCATCTCCGACTCCGAGCTGCAGCCTGGGGAGGACAGGTCTTGGCATGAGATGTTCCCTCCTGATCTAAGCAGAGGCTGCTGAGATGGAGATCGAGTCCTGCATGCCGGGACCTGCTGTCCCTGCAAGCTCCAGCAACGCTCTCCATGGAAGGACAGGAACAGGTCACACTGTGCAACTGCAATGGACACTCAGGCCCCTGTCCCTGTCCCACGATACCCACCACAACTCAGAGCCCTTGGAGCTCAGGCAACAGGCGTACACACATCACTGGGGTGCACAGCAGCAGGAGGAACTGCTTCCCTGCACCCAGGATGAGTGACACATCTGACAGCAGCTGGAAGCCACAAAGGCCCACGTAGGAACCAGGGACCAGGCATGAAGAAGGTGGGAAATGCTGAGTACGGGATGAAGATGCTCTGGATACAGGTCTGGGCTGGCGAGCTGTGGTGGGCAGAGGAGCAGATGATGGGGAGGATGAGGCAGGATGATGGCGTGGGTTTTGTCCCTCCCCATCCTATGAACCAAAAAGGCCACCACAGCTCTTACACCTGTGTGAAGAGCAGAGCCCAGGTAATAACAGAAGAACAACAGATGTTGCACCTGCATGACGGCTCCCGAACGGCGCCAGACGAGCTGGAATTCACATCTGAGCCGCAACAGCAAAGCTCTTCCCACAGACAGCAGTGGGAAGCAGGGATCAAAACACCCCTTCCACAAACACACTCCCAGCATTGGGTCCTGCCTCCACACACTGCATTTTCCAAGGACCATCCTCATCACTACGAGACAGTCAAGCCAGACACATCGCCTCCAGGACCTCAGCAACCCTCAGAAAGGGGGCACAGCTATTTCAAAAGAAACTATGGGGATACCAGAGGCAGCTGCCAGCCCATGCCCCCCGGCCTCACCTCCTGCCACCTCCCAACAGCAGTCAGGAGGCAGACAAGGCAGAAATCTCACTGGAGGAAAACAGCAGCAGCAGCAACCGTCCCCCTCGGTCGAGTTTTAAATGGCTCTCAGATCCCTTCAAACAAATCTAAATGCACCGATCCTATTGTGTGCATAAATCTTTGCACCGGGGCCTGCACGCCTCCACACTATTGATAAAGAGAAACGAGTCTTAAATATTTAATGAGCGAATAAACCCGTTAAGAGGATATGATTAACTGCACGCCACGGCTCTGCATTTAAGGTGTCCCTGCTGTACCTTTAGAGGGGTTTTATTTTTAAGGGAAATCGGCAGCAGCAGCTGGTGGAAGCGAGCAGCCGGGCTGTGCGGGTACCGCACAAACGGGAACGCCGGCACAACGCTCCACTTCGGAGGCATAAATATGCCACAGGAGCCTGGGCTATTCAGGGGCACTGGGGGGGCTGTATTGACTCAGCCCGATGGTGGGGGGACAGAAAATACAGCCAAGGAGGTTTGAGGTTTTAGGTGAGGTGGCAGGAGCCAGGCTGTCGGTTAGAGAAGACATGTGAACTCTGCACCTTTCCGTCTCGCCTGGCAGCGAGGGGGCTGCTGGGGGGATCAGGAGACCTTGGAGCTATTTCCAGCTGAACCAGGGAGCTGGAGTGTGACCTTGGGCAAGTCACTTACGGTCACCCTCTGCCTGGAGTCGAGCTCTGTGTGAGGCAACCGGAGTCTTGCCTGCTGAGGGTGTGGATCAAGGCAGTGTGGGGTGCCAGAATGGTTGGACCTTCCTTTTCTCCACCTCCACCGAACTGGCAGCAGCCTCAGCACGGGGCCGGAGCACTGAGGGGCAGGGTAGAACACACCAGCCAGCCCACAGGATGTTTCTCAGGCACACAGAGAGCAGTTGATGGAAGATTTTATGAAACCAAGTGCTATAAATGTCCCCTTGCTATGTGACTTTTTATGTTTCTAAATTATTTTGATCATTATTTTTACCAGAGTGAGGTGAATAATACACAACAAACCACCGTGAATCATCACTCCAGTTTTTAGATATGTTAAATTTAGCTGTTTTGGTGCCACCTTTTTGTTTATATTCTCCAAGTGTTTCTTGCCAACAAGTTACCGGCAGGGATTTTTGGCCAGGAAGGGGAAGGGGAAAAAAAAAAAAAAAGTGAGACAGACTGTTAATTTCTGTTAATTTTAAGCATCAACTACAGATATCGGAAAAAAGTGAATTTCAAATTCTTAATTGCAACAGTTTCCCTCCCCAAACCTCAAGTCTAAAAATTAAGCCTGCCCAATCAGGAAGCCAAAGCCCATCACGTGATGTGAGATCCCAATTAAAACGACTCTCATTCTTGAGACCGAGTATTCACAAAAGAGCAAAGACCGCGAATTATTTGCAGAAATTATCTGGAGAACAATTTTGAATAATGAATACGGTGGGGGAAATCGCAGTCACTTGGAATGCTTAATGCAACTACAAAAAAATCACCAACAATTTGCGAATAGAAAAGAGGTGAAACGTGTGGAATAGATCATTTAGCACCGTCCCGCCACCACCAGCGACTATTCCAAATGACCGAGGCCCCTGCCTGGCTGTAAATGCTGCAGGAATTAGCGACAGCGACTGATGGACAGATGGAAGTCATGCTTGGAGATACACCTAATCAAAGAGGCTGTGCCACCACGGCCAAGTAGGGGACCCACATGCCCGTGACCTAGTAAAATCAGGGTGAAATAACTCGGGAAACAGGATGTTCAAAGCAACCCCAGGCAGGAGGAAGGGATGCTCCGGGTGACGCAGCCGAGCGGAGAGCAGCTGGAGAGGAAGAGGCGCGGAGCCCTGACACACGCTGGCCAAATCCCAAGAGGCACAAGCACAGAGGAACATCAAGGACGAGCTTCTGTGTGATTGCAGCTGGTGGAAGGGGTGGGAGATGCCCAGGGAAAGGAGAGGTTCCAGGGAGGTCTAGATACAACACAGGTGGATGCTGCGTCACCAAATGCTGGCTCTGCCATGGGAAGTATCGTCCCAACAGCCAGGGACTGTGAGTATCCAGATATCTCCGGGCTCTGAAGCTGAGAGATGGGGCTCCAGCAGAACCCACTCTGCCTATGCCACCTCCCTTCAGGTGCTGGGCTGAGCCAAACTCTGGCTTCACCCTGAGAGCTGCTCCCATGGCCATGCTCAGAGCGTGCAGGACCTGAGAAGCAGGAATCCACTGAAACCTCAACGGTCTTTCTTGCCCAGGAGCCAAACTCCACATCTTTATTAGATTTACGTTATCACAGCACAAGCTTTGCATTTCACCCACCAGCGCTGAGCATGGAGGCCAAAACCTCCCCATTGCCTGTAGGGTTCAGCTGGGAGGAAGGATCTGAAGGGAGAAGGCAGGGAGAATTTGGGGGGGGCAGGAGGAGGTAAAGGAGAAAAGGTGCCAGAGGACCTTGGGGGAGCACAGAAGGGCATGAAGGAGATGGGGACCTTTTAGGGCCAGGTAAAGTCTGCAAGCATCGCTCATGTGGGGAGATGCTGGGCCCTTCCCTGCCCAAATACTGAGTCAGGAAGAGCAGCAAAGGTCTGGTAGAGATGGAGCTTTTTTACCTCCCAGCCTGGTCAGCTGACATTTATCAGGGTAACAAAAGGATACAGCCTGATCACAAGACAGGCTGACAGTGCATCTTCCCCTTCTGGGGAGGAAAGTCAAGTGCCAAAGTTGTCAAAGTAGTCCAGTCATCTTTCGTATCTTCTCTTTCCTGCAGTTTGACGCGTGCAGGGATACTTCCTCTCCTCCTTTGAAATGAAAGAGGAAAGAAAAATGCAGAAAATTCTGCATTTTAGGTGCAGGAATTAAAAATAAATCAAATTTTTCCAATGTTTCAGGTCAAATGTTCCCCAAAGCTTCCGTTATGGCAATCTAAGAAAGTAGAGTTTAGATCTCTTAAATTCCCTTGAATTCAGGATGTTTCGATCAATCTGTACCAGCATTTCAACAAGCCTGGCTGAGGAGGCTCAGGAAAGCCTGGCTGTTATATTCCTGGACTGCGGCAACCAGAGAACCACTCAGGAACTGAGAGACTCATTATTTGTTATTAACTCACCTGGAATCTCTGATTTCTTACATGGTATTTTGCTACTTGGGTGCAGAGTGAAATAGCTCCTCAAAAAACAGAAAAAGGAAAAAGTGAACCACCCACCAGTGCAGGATCATCTTTCCAGTGGATTCTAGTAGGTCACCAGCAACTGAATCTAAAGAGTGTCCTGGGGGCTTCAGTGTTTGCTTCTTGTGCCCCTTTATTTACTGTTGATTCCCTCTGTGGCAGCACTGCCACCCTCTGCAGAGATTGCCCTGTTCCAGCCTCCGCTTTTCCAGGTTCAGGCACTGGGTATTTATTGCATTTGGTTGTTTTCAGAGTGTGGGTGTTTGCTTCACACGTCCCCACAGAGCAGAGTCCCCTTGGAAAACCGTTCCAGGCAGGAAACTGCTGCTGCTCCTGGTCAGGGAACTGCATGGGGAAAATCAGTTTCTTTTTCAAAAAAATCCTGCAAGTGAGGAGTTTGTTCCGGAGAGATGGAGAACTGAGATCCCATGGGCTCTGCTCCTGCCTGTCTCATGGATTCCCCCCAGCACCAATTTGGCTGCTACGGTGGTTGCTGTAATGAATTTTTAGGGATAACAATTTGTTGGGATAACGACTTGAGGTGCACAGGGCACTTCCATGCCCCAGCTCTCTTACAGCACCTGCGTATTATCTTGCTAACCTTGCAGACAGGGAAACTGAGGCACAGGGCTGGCTCTGGAGAGGGGCAAGGCTCCAGCAGCAGCTCCAATTGCAGCACTCAGGTGCTCCATGGATGCTGTAATATCAGCATCACCCACAACCTGGCTGAACTTCCCTGCATACCCCAACAAGGGATCTCCTGTATCCCCTCCATCCCCAACTCAGCTGCCATGAGCTCTTGGCCCTGGTCCCTCTCTTGAGCATCACTTTCTGTCCCTGGGACCCAATGAGCTCCTCTCCCAACACCTGGGCTCTGCCCCGGGGATGCTCAGGATGCCACTTTTGCCTGCACCATCCCCAGGAGGGTATCACAGCAGGGCTGGTGCATCTCCACCGTGGCTGGGGACAGCAGGGAGGACAATGACATTTGCTGCAGAAGCCTGACATTGAACCCAGCCAGTCAGAACGGCGGGTGTTTTGCTGGCAAGGGTAGAGGCTCTGCTCTGACACCGTCAGCAAGGGGACAGGAGAGGGAGGGGAAAGGAAAAAAGCCGAAGCAGCAGCCAGACAGCTGCCTCTTCCTCCTCCTCCTTTTGTGCAGAAATGTGGTTTTGTTTGTCAGTCAAACAGATTGTTTTCTCCTTCTTTGCAGGCCAATTGTTTCTGCTCCTGCAAGATAAGGGATTGAAAAGGGCTATATTTTTATGGCACAGAATTTAGGTCCTCTGAATTGGAGGGGAGACATCAAGTGGGAGAGGGATGCCTGTTCAAACCAACACTCCTCTCCCCAGCTCCACTCTCCAATCCCATTTCCACCCCCATTTTCCTTTTTTCTCCTTCCTTCTCCCGCCTGGAGCTGCCTCTCGGCCCTCTCACTATTTAATCTCCGTCTCTCCAGTGGACTCAGGAGGTTTACACAGCTTCATCCTCTTTGCACCATCTGCTGAAAAGAATCTGCCTTTCCCCTGCTGCTCTGTCCAGTGGCTCCTCCTGCCATCCTCTCCCCAAAAATGGGGAGAACAGAGCTGGTGCCACCGCATGTGACGTCAAGAAGAACAAAACCCAGGAGGGGGCTTCCCTTTTCTGCGCAGGATTTGCCTAGAGAGCACCTCGGAGAGCCAGACCCCAGAGTGTGGCAGGAGCAGGATGCAGAGACGAGGGAGGAAAAGGGTCACTAAGAGCAAGCCCAGGTCAGGGTAAGACAGCAGGATCCCCTCCTGGCTTCTACAACGGGTTCAAGGAGTCTGTGTCCAGTCTTCCTCTTCTTTCTTGTTGAATTGCCCCAAAATCCGCAGCCCAGATGGGATGCCGTGACTCACAGTGATGGAAACGCTGGAGCGATGACCTCGGAATAACCGCCAGCATCCCCAAGCCAAAGGACCTGGAGAAGGTCCTTGCTCCAGGGACTATCAGGGCTGGAGGCATCCTCAGTCTCGCTCTATCCCAAGCGCGAGTCCTTTGCTCCCATGAGCTGATCACATCGCACACTGAGGACCAGAGGGAGGATTTACCTCCTCTCCTTGGGGGATGAGAGCCTGGAAGGGGGCAGCGTGGTTCATATCCAACTTATAAGCCTCTCAGAGCTCAGGCTTGAGGACTGAGATTCACTCAATTAATTTTGCTTTGGCAAAAAGTCCATTTTTATTGCTATTTCATGCCTTCAGTATAGATTTTCCCTGCTCGTCTCAAAGGGATAATAAAACCCGACTCGTTCTTTTTATAAAAGTCTCACACTCCCTCTCTCACCAGGCTCTGTGTTCCCCAGCTAGAGATGTAAATTTAAAGGGGAAATGCTGTCATTTAAAACAAAACAAAACCAAAAAAAGCAACTCAGAAAGCCCAGCTTTGAGCATATTCCAGCTCTCAAAACTAGGCCGTGCAACCAAAGCAAAAACCAAGCTGTCACCTTCCCGCGGTGAAGCGGCATTCCCGCAGCGATCCCAACCTCCCACAGGGGAATCAGGGGTGACTGCCAGCCCTAGGAAGCCACTCTCCATCTTGCAGGGCTGATGGTGGCCCTCAGCTTGCTGGGACGTGTAGTTTTTGCCAGCTGGGTGCTGGTGGGCGCAGGTGATCGCTGCTTGGAGCCGGCTCCTTGTGCTTGGATGTGATGCTGGAACCCCAGCACCTGCACCTGCCTCCCACCTCCTCCTCCTCCTCCACATCAGGTGGAAGCTTCGCTGCTGACGGCCTCAAGCAGCTGGACCAGTCCTCCTGGGGGAAATCCCAAATCCACGCAATGCTGAGCAGGTGGATTTTGAGTGTGTTTTCAGGCAGGAAAGAGGACAGGATGGTGGCAGGACAATACACGGGTTTGCCTGCTCCACCCCAGCTGGGATGCATCCTGCCTGCTCTTCGCAAGAGCTGTAGCTGTGGACTATCCCTCCGAGAGGTGAAAAAGGGAAAGGGAAACTGCCTTTCCTCTGCCTCGTGCCCAGCTGTCATGACCTTCTGCAGGGGATAGGATGAGAGCAGCAGAAGCCAAGTGGAAATCTTGTCATCAGTGAGTGGCAGCAATCGCCTGGGGACAGGGTGGGGTGCCCAGCACCATCAGGATTTAAGAGCAGGTTAGACCCAGGTGCGTGCCTGGCACTGCAGTCCACTTGGACAGACTCAAGACAGTGTCTCCTGCCTTGGCCGTGTGTCTGGTTTGGTGACGTGCATAAATCCACCATCACTGGGACTCTCCTGCCTCGGCAGGAACCAGGAGCAAATCCAAAAGAGAGCAAATCCAAGGCAGAGCAAAGCCGCGTGAGGCAAGAGAAGACATACAGGTACCTGCACGGTGCCAACCCGGCACAGGACCAGACCAGGCCAAGAGGTGACAGCCAAACCCTTCATATCCCAATGTTTCTCCGTCTCCCCATCCTGTAGTCTTTTCCTGCACCCCCCTGCCAGGCTGCCTGCATGCCCTGGCTGCCAGGAACTCAGGGCCCTGCTTGCATCTGGCAGGGCAGGCAGCGCCCACGGCGAGAGGAAACACACAGCTCGCTCTGCTCCTGCAGGTGTGCCTCCAACAGACAAAAGTTGCAGGGCAGCTAATGAGGACGGGCAGGAGAGGAAAGACAAGGAAACCCCAGGTGATATCACACTTCCTGGCTAACTGATGGTCCAGCACCTCCAGGCTCACCTCTGGTACCCCCACTGAGGCTGTGGCACAGCTCAATCAGTCAAACCAAAGCTGTGCCATTTCCTCCGATGGCAGAACAAACCATCCTTCCCCGCTGTGAGCTGCCAAGCCTGAGGGATGCTACAGAAAACAATTCTGCAGTTCCCCCATTTTGGGGGAAAATCAGTTGGAGTCCCTAGATTTTCCTGCAGAGCCCTCACAGGACTCGACCCTCCAGGCTGAAAAATCCTTAGTGCGCTCTGACAACCTCTGCAGCTCAGGCAGAGGCGAGAGATGATTAAGACTGGCTGAAATCTCCTAGGACTCTGACATCTGAGAGGCCCCATGCAAGGCAGAGAACCACCCCGGGCTGCTCCTTGCAACCTGCAACTCCCCTCACCTTAGCAGGGAGCTGAAGGGAGACCAGGGACCCAGCGGGGCCAGGAACCAGGTCACTGCTGCTGGTTTCCAGGCAGCAAAGGTTTGGAAGAGCAGAGGATCATTTAGCAGAGCTACAGTGAAGGTTCAGAGCAGAGCCTTCAAATTACACGCTACAGAGCACTTTTCCTGCCTAAAAGGTCTCTGAAATGACTGTGGCGGCTCTGAAACGAAGCACTCTGTATGCAATTGTTCCCTGGGGCTTGCAGCGGAGACAGAGCTGGGAGAGGAGAGGTGGGTCTGCGGTCCCTGGCACGGGCAGCTCCTCATCAGACAACGATACACACTTCTTCTGGGCTCCACAGCACAGCACTGCTGCTTCCCTAAATCTCCCCGGTGGTTTCTACCATTCGAGGTCTTTTTTTTTTTATTTTTAATTTCTCACTTCCTGCTTTGAACTTCACACAGCTCCCAGCCCGGGCTGCAGAGCTGCTGCTCAGGCTGCGGGTGCCCCCAGCTGCGTGCACAGACCCACATTGAAGTCCTCACCATCATCGCTCTCGCCACGCCTCAAGGCACACCTCAATCCCATGAGAAACGGGGAGGGAAGAGCACTCAGGGGGAACATGTCCTTTTCTCCATCTCACTTGGCTTCTTCCCATCTTTCTCCACTCCATCCCCCAGCAGCTCGAGGTCCATTTTCATCAGGCAGTGACAGTCACCAGGAGATGCAGTCTCAGCACTGGTGGGCATCATGCACAGCCAGCCTGCACCTCACCTGCCACAGGTCCTGTCACCCTCTGTCACCAACACCCAGGTGACAGCACCCACATCCGCACAGCCACCACGGTGATGCTCACCCACCTGGGACACACACGCTGCCACCCTGGGAAAGGTGGCTGTGGGGTAGGAGTGCTCCACAAAGTCCCGGCACTCTGCAGGGAACCACTTCTGCACCATCAAAGAGGCTCCGGCGATGCCCAGGAGCTGGGGCAGCTGGAGCTGAGCTGGGAGAGCCCTTGGAAGCTGCTGGCACCACCGGCAATGCCCTCCCTCGGCTGGCACAGGGCCCTAGGAGCACTCTCCCACGCAAAACCCCAGCTGCTGGGTTTGCTCCTCCACACCACCACTTCGGGAGGTCACCTGAGGGCAGCCAACATGGGCACCGCTGGCAGCCAAGGGGAAAGCGGGCAGGGATCAGTGGCCACAAGAGCTTTCAGCAAGCCAAAATCAGCTCACATCTAAGGGATGGCATCGGTCTCCATCAAAGGCAGTGGGGAACACACATGCACCCCAACAGCATCCCGCTCTGACGTCAGTGAGAACCTCCGGCAGGTCTGCAACGTCAGCCGCGACGCTTCCACCGGCCGGAGAGCCCTTGGGATGCCAACCCCTGGGCAACTCAGCACCTCTATTGGGATCCCACCAGCATGCGCAAGGTGCTGCTCCAGCTGCACATTTCCAGGGAGAGTGGGAATGGGGACACACACACACACACACACACAGACACACACATACACACACAGAGGAATTTAAATGGAATTTCACAGCTGCAGCAAAAGGGCACAGGAGGGGCTCAGGGCTATCCAAGATGCACCATGTCCCCGCTCGGCATTTCGGCACCACCAGCCGGGAGCACCGCGGCCACTCGCACCCGCGGGACCGGGGGGGCCGGGGAGCCCCTCCGTGACGTCACCGAGCCAGGGCCAGGCTCGCGTTTTGGGGCGATCGAGGCGGGTTTGGGTGGGGGCCGGAACGGGCTAGGGTTGGAAATGCGAGTGCGGTGTGGTGGGAGCGCGGGCGGAAGGGAAGGGAAGGGAAGGGAAGGGGAAGAAGGGGATGTGGCGGCGGGTTCGCGGTGCCACCGCCGCTCCGGCGGGAGCTTTAGCGCAGCGGGCCCGGCGGGAGCCGCGGTTGCAGCCGCAGCTGCGACGCGAAGCCCCGG
>VZRN01004183.1:86573-104333 GCA_013397935.1 Dasyornis broadbenti
CCATCTCCACCACCCAACAACAACCAAGAAAGGCAAAATCTTTCACAAGCCCGGAAGATGTCACCATAGAAACAGAAATCAGACCCACTCCACGGATCCTGCCGCCTGGGAAGGTGATAAAATGTTTTCTATCGATTGCTGTCGGGAAAGTCACTGCTGATAAGCCATCCGAGGAGAAATGGAGCGGGGACGCGGGGACGTGGGAGCTCTTCAAATGAGGCTCCAGATGGTCCCTCGGCTGCCCCTGTGCAGCAGTCAGGGACCGAGGGACCGAGGGCTGGCCGGGGGCGGCTGCTCTGCCCCGGGCTGGTGCCAGGGTGTGCCCAAAGGGGTGTGAGCGTGCCATGCCCTTGGTGTGGCGATGAGTGCGTGCCCTGGCTGCTGCAAGCACGAAGTGGAAAGCTCACTGTCTGCCTTCCTGCTCGCTTCTGCAGCACAACAGCTGTTCCTGGCTTTAAGCTGGAAGAGAGGCGGTTTAGATTGGATATTAACAAGGAATTCTTCCCTGTGAGGGTGGTGTGGCACTGGCACAGATACCCAGAGAAGATGTGGATGACCCATCCCTGGAAGTGTCCAAGGCCAGGTTGGATGAGGCTTGGAGCAACCTGGGATAGTGGAAGGTGTCCCTGCCCCTGGCAGGGGGTGGAATGAGATGAGATTTAAGGTCCTTTCCAACCCAAAGCATTCTATGGTTCTATAAAAAAACCACCATGTCGGGACAGATGAACCTTCCCCTGACTCCTGGTGTGGCACCACCACAGTTTCACCTCCTCTTGCCTCGCCTTGCTGGGTGTCACTGTGATAATCCCCATGGTGCTTTCCAGCATTCTGCCCTCCCAGAGCCCAGATTCCCACTCCCCATTTGCATGCCGGCGGCTGCTCTGCAGCTGGGAGCATCCCTGTGGCTGTGGCGCCGGCTGGGAGGTGTGGGATCTTCCCGGTGGCTCTTCCCAGGGCTCTGCACAGCGCCGGGGCCTGGCTCGAGTGCCCTTTGAAGAGATGGAAAATCCTATTATCTGCTCATTCTTCTCACAGTGTGAAGCCTCGGAGCATTCAGCAGCAGTCGAGTGTGGTCTGCTGCCTGCAGCCCGGCGCTGCCTCTGCTCCCACCCACGCAGGAAGCTCTGGGTCACCAGGGATGGGCACCACATTCCCATCCCCTGGTCCATGCAGCTCCCCATCCCCTGATCCGTGCCAGAGCTATGGGATTCAGCTGTCCCCACACTACCCTATGCAGCTTCCAGCAGTGGGGTGCAGAGGACATGAGGGGAAGCAGTGTGGGGGGCTGCGTGCTGATCCCCTGCTCCGCGGGGAGCCGAGGTTGCTGCTCCAGCCTGCAAATCCTCAAGTCATTAAGGCCGGGAAGGTGTAACCCATCTCACATCCTCCATCCCCGAGGCAGCTTTGCTGCCAGTAATTGGCAGCAATAAAAGAGGCGGTTAATCCAGGGCAGCGTGGGATGCAGGCAGAGGGATGTCTGCGGTGAAAGGCACCCTGGCAAGGAGGAGCTGAGGAAGAATACGCTCCTGGGCACAATTTGCAGCCCTGGAGAGCTGGTTGGATGCCACGGGGAGCATTTGCTGGGGATTTTGTTAATGATGTAGGCGCAGCTTTCCCAGCTTGGCCTGTGCTAAAGCCCTGGCTCGCGCAAGCTGAGGCTCTTTGGCTTGAACTTAGACCAGCTGCTTTCCACTGGCTGGTGGATTTTTGTCTTGTTACTGGGTGGTTCCATGCGGGAGATGAACAAAGGAGCAGTTAGTGGGGTGATTTCACCTTGGGGTTTTTTTTTTTGGAGGAGGAGGGAAGGGTTAAACCATGCCTTATTAGTGAGTTATTTTAGGATGGTAGCGCTGAAGGGACTGCAAGAAGATTTGTCTGCACATGGGAAGATGGAATTTAATCAATATTGACAAGAGCCATTCTCCAAAACAGGCTCATTCACTAATGAAAGCCAGACCTGGTGTCTCCCTGGGGAATGACAGCTTTGGGAAAGAGGGGAAGGAGGCACTGGGAAAGACACAGCTCCCACTCCCATGCTCCTGGTTCTTATGAAACCAGGCTGCATTTGGGATTGATTTTCCCTGCACAGAAAGACTTTGGCTTGTTTGCCTTGTAGCTGCAGGATGCCCAGGACCAGCCCCTGTGGCTGCAAAGCAATGTTCCCGTCCCTGCCCAAGGATCTGGGTCCATGTCACCCTCCAGGCCCCAGTGTCCCAGAGCCAGGCAGAGGCTGGGACGTGTGTGGTGTCAACAGAGCCAGTCCCACACAGATGGCTCGGGATGCAACAGGGCAGGAGAGGGGTGCAGGGTTTTGCCCTCCAGCTCAGATCACAGCCAGGGAGTGAAGTGTCCTTCCATGAGGGGAGGTGATTGCATCCAAGCCCCGAAATCTGTTGTGTTTTCAGGCCCCTGTTTAACTCAAACACGCACCGAGGCAGTGGGAGAAGACTGGTTTTGTCAGAGTTTTGTGTTTTCCTCTCCGTCCTTGCACTTAAAATCAGGAAGTAGCCAAGACACCTCTGCAACCAGCCCTTCCCAGCAATGTACCACACAGAGAAGAAACCTAATTTCTGTGGTTGGCAGCTGATATTTCCCGTCACTGCCAGCTCTGTATCCTGGAGCCGGTCTGAGCTCGTTATCCCACAGTGGACAAAAAGTCCTGCCATTCCCCCCTCCCGCATGCCCAGATTCCTGGAAAGCCATGGAAGACAGCAATCCAGGCATCATCCTGCTCCCTCACAGCACCCGTGTGGAGCAGCAACCGGTCTCTGCTGTGTGGAGGACTCGACTTAATTTGTTGGGCACTTTTTTTTTCCCTCTAAAAGGCAGCATCGTATCCCCCAGCCTTCTGGTGCAGCCGCGGGGCTGTTCCCGGAGCGTGGGGGCTGAGCGGGATGCAATTGGAAAAAAGGAAGATTTTGATCCCCCGCCAAGCCCGCACAATCCCATCCAAGTTCACACTGGCAGATAATGAGCTTTAATGAGCAGGCCACACTAATTGGTAAGTGATCCCAGAACCGTCTGTGGCAGAGGCGAGGGAAGAGCAGTGGCAGCTCCGGGTGAGGAGGGGGCCAGCACTGAGCAGCCTCGGTGCTCTGGAGGGCAGGGATGGGGCTGCTGGCAGCAAGGCTCTGCTTGCCCCCACGGGGGGCTTCCTGCTGGGCTGCCAGGGGGGCTGCAAGCGGGACTGCGGGAGGGATCGCAGGATCAGTTCCTGGGTGCCCATCTGTGTCCTGGGATGCAGCAGCAACAGCTTGGCCAGCAGGGGAGGGGATTCTCCCCCTCTGCTCTGCTCAGGTGAGACCCCACCTGCAGAGCTGCCTCCAGCTCCAGGGCCTCCAACATCAGAAGGATGTGGAGCTGCTGGAGCAAGTCCAGAAGAGGCCATGGAGATGCTCCAAGAGCTGGAGCAGCTCTGCTCTAGAAATGGGATGAGAGAGCTGGGGGTGTTCAGTCTGGAGAAGAGAAGGCTCCAGGGAGACCTCAGAGCCCCTTCCAGGGCCTAAAGGGGCTCAAAGAAAGCTGGAGAGGGACTTTGGATGAGGGCATGAAGTGACAGGACAAGAGGAAATAGCTTCTCACTGCCAGAGGGCAGGGTTAGATGGGATATTGGGAAGAAATTCTTCCATGTGAGCGAGCCCAGGTCCTGGCACAGGGTGCCCAGAGAAGATTTTGCGCTATGGGGTGATGAGTGGCCTGAGGCCAGCTGGCACCAGCAGCCCTCAGACCCAGAGCGGGCAGGGTGAGCCCGGGTGGATGGTGTTAATCAGAGACATTCCTAAGGCAGTCCTAATCGGAGATCATTGTAAATTCCCCTCTCAAATGGAGTGGAAAAATGCTATTAAGCTAATATAATATCACCGGGAAGGACGTTCTGCCACCGCCGTCTCCAGGGAATCAGGCTGTAATGAGAGGAAGGAGCAGGAGATGACAGCAGCCGGAGTGCTTGGGGTGGTGGGAGCTGCTCAGGACCACCCAGCCCTGCTTTGCTGTGCCCTGCCTCAGTTTCCCCAGATGGCCAAGGGGCCTCGAGCTGTGCTCCAGCAGTCAGGAGACCATAGGAGCTGGCTGGAGGGCTTGTTTCTCATTGAACCACTGTACATTCTGGGGAAACTGAGGCAGGGGAGAGCTTGCCAGAGTCACCAAGGAGACCAGGGACAGGAGCAGGATCCTGCACCCCCTGGGTGCCTCGGTGCCACATTCTCTAGAAAAATGGTGTCTAAAGTGCATTGTTTAAATAGAAACATATCCAGCTGGAGAAGAAGACCCCAGGGAGACCTTAGAACACAGGGTGCCCAGAGAAGCTGTGGCTGCCCCTGGATCCCTGGAAATGTTCAAGGCCAGGCTGGACAGGACTTGGAGCAACCTGGGGTAGTGGAAGGTGTCCCTGCCCGTGGCAGGGGGTGGAACGGGGTGGACTTGAAAGTCCCTTCCAACCCAAACCATTCCAGGATTCTGTGTTGGAAAACGCAACGTGGCTGTTTTGGGCAGTGCCTGGGCAGGGGTGAGGTCCTTCCTCAGCTGTCTGGGGGTGCAGGGCAGCTGGGGGTGAGCTCTGCCAGCACCCCGAGGGAACGAACAGGAGAGGGATGAGCACCAGCCCCATCAGCCCCGTGAGCAGTTATCAGCAGAGCCATCGTTAGATGGGACCACCCGCACCCAGGGATGCTCAGGCACGCCGAGGTCTGAGCAGGAGCCTGGGGACCTCGCAAGGAGGATGGGAGTGGCCTGTCCCCAGCCGCAGCGCTCTGCCAGCTCCCTGCAGCAGCCGTGCTCCCTTCCAACACTAAGTGGCAGCCTCTGCCCGGCTTTGGGGCAGCCCCTGGCAACGCCTGGGCAGCGGAGTCTGGGCAGCAGCATCCTCAGAGTGCACTTCGGCATCTTCGGAGGGAGGGGGGGGCCGGGACTTCAGCATCTTCAGAGGGGGCTTCAGCATCCTCAGGGGGTTCTTCAGCATCCTCGTGGAGGGCTACAGCACCCTCAGGGAGCGGATACAGCATCCTCTGGCTCCCAGGACTCCCAGCCTGGCTGAGACCTGCCTGGTGCAAAGCACACTGAGGGTCCTGCCAGGGGACATCCTGACCCCCACAGCCCTGGGTGCCAGGCTGAGCCCTGCCCAGGGTCAGACCGGGTCAGTGCTGCCTGCTAGGAGGGCGATAAGGCTCGGGGTTGGCAGCTGTTGGTACCATCTGCTGAATTAGAATCGCAATCCACTAAACAAACACTGCCTTGGGATAAAAACGCGCTGCTTAAGGCAAGGCGGTATTTCTGCTGCAGGTATTGCTGTGACCCAGGAACCCACCGTGGGGATTTGCAGAGCTATCAAGAAGCACAGGGATAGAAATGAGTCCTGGGAGCTGAATTCTGCTTGTGTGCATGTCGGTCCGTGATTATGGAAGCACGTTGGGACTTGTGCTGGATAAAGTGCTGACACTTTGAGGAAAGGCTGCTCTGGATTTTCTGCAGCGCAGGATGGGGGGAAAATAAAATAAAAATAGGTCAAACGACCATCATGGGTGTTTTGGTGGAAGGCAGCAGCTCAGCCCAGCGTGGGAGATCGAAGAGACAGGCAGCATGACACAGGGCAGCCCCTGCTCCCTCCCAGGCATTGTCCTTGGCACGGTGACAAATTTTAACCTTGGGAATTGCACCCAGTTTGCCAAGATACCCTTGTGCAGAGCAGAAACCCGCGCTCCCACACTCAGCTGGTCCCACAGCCTGTCCTGCACCATCTGGGCACAAAATGCTGCGTGTGAGATCAGGATCTCCCCAGCCCCAATCCACCTCAATGCGTGCAGCTAATACAATCCTGCACAGACCTTACAAAATAGAATCACAGACCGGTTTGGCTTGGAAGAAACCTTTAAAATGTCACGTAGTCCAGCCCCCCTGCAATGAGCAGGGACATCTCTAAGTAAATCGGGTTGCTCAGAGCCCCGTCCAACCTGACCATGAGTGTTTCCAGGGATGGGGCATCCACAGATTCTCTGGGCAGCCTGTGCCGATGTTCTACCACCCTCACTGTACAAATATCTCCCTTATGTCTAATCTAACTCTAGCGACACACAGCAGGCTGTGTTTTATATGCATCCCAACGGGGCTACACGCAACCTGAAGCTCTGCAGGTGCTTTTTTTCCCCCAGGCTGAGGACAGGTACAGCTGCTGGGCAGCCAAGGACGCGATGAATCTTGGCAGATCCTTTCCAGTCCCGCTCCCCGGAGCTGGCGCGGCCGCTCCGCAGCTGCAGATCCCGATAAAAGCCCGTCCCGGCTCACGTGTGAGCCCCTCGGTGCCGGTGCTTTGTCACAGCCCAGCGCTCACGCCGGGTTTATCGCAGCTGAGTCGGCTGGCACGCGTTCCACTCCACATTTATCCCTTCCAATTTTGGAGCAACCAGCCGCTCGAAACCACTCGCCCGATGCAAACAGCCCCGGGCTGAGCGCGGTGCCTGCCCACCCCGTCCCGCACCGCCCGCGCTCCGGAAAGCTCCTTCTCCTGTTGGAGAAACAAGCTATGTGCTAAAACAGCCCAAAATCCTGGAGAATCCCAGCCTCCAGCAGGCCTGGGAGGTCTCCAAGTAGTTCTCCCTGGGATCAAGTGATGGGATGTGTGGGAATGAATCACAGAATTATTAAGGTTGGAAAAGACCTCCAAGATCATCAAGCCCAAATTCTGTATGGTGCAAAGTTGTGTTGGGGGTGGGTGTTAGACTGGATATTTGAAATTCTTTCTGGAGACAGCGCTCAAACCCTGGAACAGGCTTCCCTTCCTTCAATGCCCCAAGCCTGTCAGTGTTCAAGAAGCATTTGGAAAATGCCCTCAATATCATGCTTTAGCTTTTGGTCAGCCGTAAAGTGGCCAGGCAGTGGGACCAGAGGCTCACTGTAGGTCCTTTCCAGCTGAAATAGTTCTATCCTATCCTATCCTATCCTATCCTATCCTATCCTATCCTATCCTATCCTAATTTGAAACTCATTCCCACATCCACCTTGGAGCCCCTTTGGGCTCCCATGCCTCACCCCCATGCCCAGGCTCAGGCTGCTGAGTTATTTCCATGGCTGCCAGATGATTTGTGGCCGCCTGCCACTGCTCAGAGGACAGGGACACTGAGATGAACCCTCCAGCATCTCCCCCTGCACCTCCCCGGTGTAAATCAGCACAGCACCGGCGATTCCAGCCTGGCTGATTTATGCTGGCAGAAGGACATTCTGAAGCTCAGCCATGATTTAGAAATCCCATTAGGATTTCTAAATTTCTGGGGTGCAGGAGGTTGGTTTGTCTTCTCCTGGAGAGAGGGATGCAGTGCTGAGCAGTGACGGCACCGGCTGTGCTGTCATTCCATGGCTGACTCCAGCAGGATCAGTGCTCCGAGAGCACAGCTTCATCCCAGGAAGGTAAAACCTCCTCTGTGATTTACAGCAGGCAGGAAAAGTCAGTCCCATCTGCTACCCCAGGCACCTACTCTCTTTTTTTTTTTATTAAAGCTGATGTGAGAAACAACAGGGCTGCAGGAAAAGTGACTTCTGTGGGCATGGTTCTTGGGGAGGGAAGAGCTGTGAGGCAATGGGAGCTGAATTTACCTCCATGGGAGCCAAATTTACCTCCATGGGAGCCCTGGAGAAGATGAGCATCATTTTGAGAAAGGGAGAGGCAGACAAGCCAAAAACGTCACCTAGGAGAAAAAGAATCTCTCAGTGTTCTCTCTTCCTCCTTTCCTGATCCTTCCTCTGGTCTCTGCACACACTCAGGGCGTTTTGCCCTACATGATGTTCTGCAGCTGGTGCTCAGCCACACAAATCACCCCTCGGCCAGGCTAACAAATGACTAAACAACTGCAAAGGCACTTTGCAGCATCATTTTTCTCACCAGCTTCAGCAGCAGACTGGCTTTTACAGCACAGCTCTCCCTTCCGTCACTTTATCCAGCCTCCATAATGTACCACCCCCTCAAGAAAAAAAGAGGAAAGCAGTTTAAAACCAGGCCATTGCAGAGAAACAGCTCCCACATGGAAAACGGCTCCTCGAGGGGTGCTGCAGCCTCCCCTGCTGCCATGGAAAGGCCAATTAGAGCTGGAAAAAGCTCTCAGGGGAGTGCTCGGGTAGGAGGTTTGCTGCTCTTTTGGGGTGAAGCTCAGAGCAGCCAGCGCTCAGCTTGGTGTGAGGGTCTGCAGGTCCCACCAGTGGGAAGGGGTTGCTAAAGACAGGGAAAACCTCCCTGGAGGATGACTCTCCCATCTTTTCTGGGCACCCCCAAGGCTCGTTTATGCTCTCACGGCACCATTGCTGCCAGGAGCAGCACATCTTCCACACTTTGCCTTGCCCCTTGGCAGCACCATCACCAGGATGCTCCATCCTTATTCCTGGAGTGGGGGAACCCACAGGCCCGCCCTGTTCCTGCCAACACTCATCTCACAGGGCCCTCCCAGTGCTCTCTTCCTGGGGGATTTGTTAACACTTCAGTTCCTTTTTGCAGCTTGTTGTAACAAATGTTCCCAGATTGGTTTTTTGGTGCTAAAATAAGTTATGTGTGTGCTGGTGCTTGTGTGGCAGCCCATGCTGGGGTTTTGTGGGTTATTCATCCTCCCTTTTCCCTCCCCTCTGCTGATGGCAGGATCAGACCAAGCCACCAGCTCCTCTCCCCAGTGTCCCCAAGCTCAGCACTGTCACTGTCTGCGTTTGGGGGGCGAGATGAGAGCTTGGGGGGAGAGGAACTGTGAACTCTGGGGAGGGCACAGAGCATCCCGGGGACATCCCCAGCCCTACAGCAGGGTTTGACCTTCACAGATGAAATCTTCCCCCTTTTTCCACTTCTCTCATCCTTCCCTTTCTCCTCCAGGAAATCAAAACTTCAGTGGCTCATCTCACACAGAGCTTGGGCCAGGGAAATGCCGTGCCAGCAGCCACAGCCTTGGAGAGCCGGGGACAGGCTGTCCCTCCGAGGGAACTCCCTGAAAAGTCAAGGCCAGGCTGGCACTGTGTCTAGCACACCCAGAGGAGGCTGGATTTACTTCTGGCCATAATAATCACGTAAAGCCACAGCCTTGCCGTGTGCCCTTGGTCACATCCCTGGTTCCTGGCGTTCCCCAGCGCTGATGGTGCTGTTGGAGACCGTGGGTGAAAATACGAGCAAGATGGAGGGATGGAGCAGGAGGCTGCTGGCCACACACTGTGCTCCTGGCAAGGCTGGGAGCTGCAGACGTGTCACACGGCTTCTCCCTCACGGTCTCCAGGATTAGCTTAATAGCACGGGGAAATAACAGGATGAAAAATTCGCTCCCCTCCAAGCACTAAAAGCCAAGTTTCAAGGTTAATTGTCTGCCCTGTAGGAATAGCTTTTACACACTGCAAGGGGCTTAATTAGTGTCATTTTAGCCAAGCAGAGAGAGCGTGCCCTGGACCCATACTGCATGCCCCCAAGCCTATTTTCCTCTCCACGAGAGGTGATGGATTGCAGGCAGCTTCTCTGCACCAGTACGCAGCAGGGACAGGTTTGGGGCTGATCATGGAACCCCAAGATGCTCCTTGACAGCTGCAGTAGCCCTGAGCCCCATCCCTGCACCCACTGCACTCTGAGGTCCTCCTGGATGTGCTGCAAAGGGGCTGGATCCTGTTTCTGTCCCCACACGTGCCCCTGTCCCCACTGGCCAGGGGAGCACCCATCCCCACTGAGCACCCACCTGGGGGAACACACTGCCAGGCCTGGCTTTGAGGAGAGCACAAGGGGATGGAGGGAATTTCTCTCCCCTGCTAGGGCTGTCCTGTGTGTCCCTACCAGCTTGGGGACATGGCCGCTCTCCATGCAGCCAAGATTTGTTTCCAGCTCAGCACTGATCCCAGAGCGAAGCCAGACATGGTCCAGCACCAAGGTACGAGGAGAGGCAGCTGAATACCAGGGTTGGTGCCAGCAGTGGGGTCTCTGGGGCAGCCCATCTGCAGAGTGCCTCAGGACTTTCCTAGCCCAGGGCAGCTGCTTCCCACTGAAGCATCCTTGGCAGCAGGGAGGGAGCCCCCATGGAGGGTCCCCATGCCCTGGCTTGGAGCCCTCAGCAGCTCCTGAGTGTGGTTTCCCATCACCCGGCATCCATCCTCTCTGGGCTCCAGCTCCCAGACCCCACAGGGATAGCCATGACCTCCTGTGCAATCCAGGCCAGGAGGCTGCCCTGGATGCCTGCCCGGCTGGGCTGGAGCAGACCTTGGAGACGAGCAGCCTGTTGGGATTTAAAGTTTTCTCCACATTGTAGAATTCATGGCAGCCCCCACTAAACCCATCTGCTGGTAAAGCCTCCTCATTCCTGCTCCAGCCACACTTCCAGCTGGGCTGTGCTCCTCCCGCATCCCACACTCTGCCATGGGGTTGTGGCTGGTGAGTGCTGTGTCCGCCCCGTGCTCCCAGCTTCACTCCAGCCTCTCTCCCCTCCCTCTCTGACCTTTGGATTCAATTTCTCCCTGTTAGCCAATGTCCAAATGGGGTCCCAGGGACTCTCCAGCAGCAGAAACGAACCACAGCAGAAATCAGCCATCCCAACGGACAGAGCTGGCAGGGAGCCCCTGCACCCCTGCCTGGGCAGTGACCCACATCCCAGCCGCTTCCCTGTTTTACAGGAATCTGCAAAAAGACCCCAATTCTTGGCAAGTGGGCGATGCTACAGGCAGACACCCTGGCAAAGGGAATGTCTGGAGTTCTGTGTTTCCAGGTGGGTGTGGAAAGGAGGGATGCATGAGGGAGGGAGCAGGGTCAGCACTTTTCTTTAGCACTAACGGGATTAAACATCTTAAACCTGAAACAAGCTAAACAGTCTGCTTTGGCTTAGGTGGGGAAACCCCAGAACTTCTGGTTCATGCCATTTTATACAATCAAAGATCAGTTTGGGCTGAAAAGGTGAAGGAAGAGAAGCAAAAAGTTGGCTCCTGTAGTTTCTTTTTGTCGAAACTAGTTGAATAATCACCCAGTAATGGCACCAAGTTGCCGGTCTGCCTACAAGAGGATCATGGCAGAAATCCCGGTTGCTCAATTTGAGGACTCCAAGGACCAAGGCACTCTCAGCTCACCCTCCCCTCCTGCCACTGCAGCTCCAGGCTCACAGTGGTGAGATGTATTTTTAATTTGTTTAAGGGAATTAAGCTCATCTGTGTCTAACTACTCACATGGCCTCCACTTCCATTAGCTTCTGAGCCGCTTGCCTGGATTCCTCTGGCTCTGGCAGGGGTTTGACATTGCAGGGAGACCAATTTCCTGCAAATTTGACAGCTATGGGTTGCTGGAGGACAGCAGGAGATCCCATCTGCCCCTTCCCCACGGTGCGGAGTACCTTGGGTCACCCACCACATCAGTCCCATGGGGACATTCCACCTCATGACCAGGCACTGATTCAGGGATGGTGTGGGAGCTTGCCATGCCAGGAGCAAGGACAAGGTGGGAAAGGCTCTGCTGAGCCCCTTCTGCTTTTAATATCACTCCAGCCTGGGGCAAACACGATACCAGAGCGAAGTTTCCTGCTCCAGGGGCTGTCGTGCCCCTTGACCGTGGGATGCAAGGGCAGAGCTCTTGCCCATCATGTGCTGCTGGGAGAGCAGCATGCTGGCAGCTGGAGAGCCTCTGCCCTCCTGAGGTCCCCAGTCTGTTTTTCAGGGTCCCCAGCCTTCTTCCTGGGGTCCCTGACCTTCCTCCCATGGTCCCTGACTGTCTTTCCATCTTCTTTTTGAAATGCTTCTGCGATGCAGCTCGTAAACAGATGCAAAAGCGGGGGGGGAAGAAGAGATAAGATAAAAATAACAGCAGCAGGAGTGGGTTTGAAGTAAATAACAGAAAAACATCAAAGAGGAGGGGGAGTGATGCTCTGAGGAGGTATTTATAGCTGGCTCTGTGGGTCCTCAGGATGGACCTGTGTGTCCCCATGGAAGCCTCTTCCCTGGCCCACACAAGCATATGTTTGTGTCCCAGACTTGCAGCCAGCCCTTCCATGTGGATTCAGCCTGGAGGCAGAGCGCATCCCCACAGCTTTCAGAGACCACTGAGGGAAAGGCTGATGCTCTGAAAAGGCTCTGAGCCCAGCCCCCTGTGGCACTGAGCACTGGGATCAGGCACCTGCTGTAGGGGCCATCGCATCTGGCACGAAGCAGCCTCCACTTCCAGGCTTTTTTTCCCTGCCAAGTCCTCAGTGAGAGCTTTTTCTCCACACAGCCCTCCTGGGTGTCACATTTGAGAGCAAGGCTGATTGCCTGGGAAAAGCCAGCCACCATCAGAGTGAGGGATGAGAGATGGCTATGGAGGGAATGCATGGTGCTGTGACTCAGCACCCTCCATGCGATGGGTCCATCCCATCGCTCCTCAGTGCTGCGGCGAGCATTGGGTATCTGGATGGCTTGGCTACTGGGGACGCCCTAATTAGATGTGTCTGGAGCAATGCTCCTTATCCCTGGGCTGCTGATGTGCAGGGATTTTTTTTTTTTTTTTTGGAGGTTGGTTCAGCCCTTTGCACGTTACTGCAAAGGCACTGGGGGTGCCCAGGGTGGTTTGTAGGTGCCGAGAGGATCTGGAGGTGCAGAAAGCATTAGGGAAAGCTGCTCAGCCTGTTTGGAAGGACCCAGAGGCAATGGCGATTGTTTCCACCTCTGTCATGGGACATGCCTGTGGCCAGGGAGTGTGGTAGCAGTGACCTTTTCAGCTGCCTTCTGCTTTGGGAAGCCTCAGCTTCTCTTAAAGCATCTGTCCCCATGAAAAGTACTTTGGAGGGATTTAGGGCTTTGGGGGAGAGCAGATTGGCAGTAAACCCTCCAGCCAGCTGTGCAGAGTCAGGACCTTTTGGAAAAGGGAAATCTGGGGGATTTCCACCCACCTGGAGCCCCAAAATGTCCTTCTTTGCAGCCATCTCCCAGGCTGGGGAAGCAGCCACTGCTCCGTGGTAACTGCACGCTCTCGCTGCTGATCTCTAATCAGACACGGGGTTTGCAATTAAGCGACACAGAGTAACCCTGGGGACAGGAGCTGCTGTTTGAGCCCAGCTCAGACGAGTTCGGGGAGGGAGAGACCTGATTTCCCACTTAGCAGACAGGTCACGATCGGTGGGTTCATTGATCCCAGAAAGCAAAGCCTCCGCTTCATTAGAGACATGCTGGTGATGAACGCGGCCTCGGGGAGCGGGGAAACTGTGTGAATCCTTCCCTAAATGTTATCTCCACAAGGCTCAGAGTGCAGATGTTGAGAAGCTCTTCCGACAGGATGGCTTCCTCTGGAGGGAGCCTGCTCCTTCCCACTGTGCCCATCACGTGTGGCTCTGAGGGGCACTGAGGCTCCCTGGAAATGCTGAGGCTGGAAAAATGCACCTTTATGCCTCTGTGTCTGCCCTATCTCTCCGTGCTTCTCCCCATTGAGGCGTGACGAGGGCACAATGCCCCGGCTCAAAGCAATGCAAGCTGTGGCTGTGCCAGGGCAGAGCACCCGGGCGAGACCCAGCTTTGACACAAGGTGCACCTGGAGTCAGCATGGAATTCCCAGAGCCTGGGGGTTTTGCCAGGGGTGTTCACCCAGAAGCATGGACACAGCAAGGCCTTGGAGAGCTGGTTCAGGTGCAGGCGGCAGGGGCAGGGCAGAGAAGAGGCAGCCCCACTGATTGGGCACACTGAAGCTGTGCAAGACTGTTATGCAAAGTCCTGCTCACTCTGCTCCTGAACCACGACTGTGTGTATACAAAATGTTCTGGGTGTAACAGCCAAATCCTGCTCTGTCCTCTGCTGCATTCCTGATTTTCCCTCCCCAGGTCAACTCTCCCAGAGGGAGGTTTCCACACGGGCTCCTGCCAACAGTTACTGGCAATAACTCCTCGGTGCCCTTCAATGCAGCTGCTCGAGGCAGCAGATGGGGATGGGGGTTGAAGCTGAGCCAGCCTGGCTGCTTTGCAAGCCTAGTTCAGGATAAGCTGGGCTTATGCAAGTAGCTCCATCTACTCCCAAAGTTCCCATTCCCTCCTGTAAACACCTATTGAGTTACCGGTGTAGTTACTGGGAGCAGCTTCACCGAGGTGAGCACTGCCCACGGGCTGGAGCAGGGCCCTGCACCATCCCCTTCCCTGAAATCACGACTCTGCATGGTGACAACACCCACAGGCGAAAAGCAAGGGAAGGGCTGTGAGCCTTTCACATGGAAATTTTGAAGGTTTTCGTGGTTCTCTGCACGAGGGGAACCACGCAGGAGATGTGGCTTTTAAGAAGGTTTCTGCTCCAGGGAATCACGCTGTGCTGCTGGTTCAGGGCAGGGATGTGTCATCCTGCTCCTGCAGGTGTTAGGACTTCTTTTTGCCAGTTCTTCCAAGAAAATATCTCCCGTGGGCAAACCTGGCTGGCAGGACTCCCTGACGCCAACACAGGCATCCTCAGCTTTCGCCAGTGACAAGCCTCCCACGTCGTGACACGCCCCCTTCGCAGGGGCAGATCCTGAGCTCCCGAGTATCTGGCTCCAGTTTCTGGCTCATGCTGATACACGGACGAGCTGGAAGCAAAGCATCCTCTATCCAGCTTGGCTTCCAGTTTGGGAGCATCTCAGGCTTTTGGGGAATTTAGGTACGTGGAGGTGGTGTTGGTTGTTCCCTGTATCCCTGGGTATTTAAGGGAACTCAAGGAACAGTGAGGGCATGGAAAGGAGGAAAGGAGCAGCTGTCTCTCTGGATTTACAGGGATCAGCAGCTGAGCGAGTCCTCAGCATAACCAGGGTGTAACCGGGAGCAGAGTCTGCCTCACATACCATATGCTCCCAATCCACCACGCTCAATCAAGCCTAATAAAATTGATAGGGGAGCATTGAAAATCTCGTGATTAATTCTTTATGATCTGTAATAGGGGAGCTGTGTGCCAATTACTCAAGTAAATCATTCATCAGAAAATAAATAGAACTAACCTCCAGCACAAACACTAGAGGATTTCCACCAGGATTGCAGGTCTGGATTGCAGCATCACACCGCTGGTTGAAAGGGTGTTATCTGAGGGAGGACTCAGGAGTAGCTGCAATTTTGCTGCTTCTCCCCAAGGTTTGAGCACTGTGCTCCAGCATTATTTGTTGTTCGTCACCACACGTTTCAATGCTCTGTCCTTGAGCTCCATGACCCACCAGTACAGGCCCTTGCAGGTTTACAAGGGCTAAACCCACGGGGATCAGCTTTATTTCAGGCCAGGTTTGAACATGGGGACCATGACACAGGGACGTGGACAAAAAGGAGTGGGAAAAAGGCTTTTATTTTCCCAGCAAGGAAACCTGTCATTTGGCCTGGAAACTTTTTCCTATTCTTGTAAGGAGAGATGTCCCTCTGTGCTGAAGTTACTGGCCTGCAGTTTCTCAACCAATTTCCAATTTCTAAGGGAAAACCACTCAATAACACTCCCTGCCCTAGATTTCCACATGTCGGGAATTTCCCGGGTTGTGTTTGAAATGCTCCTGAACAAACTGCATCTTGCCAAGCCACAGTGTCCTGCTAACACACATTCAGCATCCTTCTCCATGATGCAACTCCATATCCATTGGGGGCCTTTTGGGACCGTGGTGGGATTTCAAAGGGCACTGAGGGAGTTCATGCTGAGAAGGGACTTGGGAAAGCTGAGGGCGATGTCCTCTTCCTCATCTCGGTGCTCAGAAAAGAAGAGCTGGATAAAAGGTATGCCATGGGGAGAAGGGGAGGGATAGGGACACAAAATAAAATCCAGACCTTGCAGAAAGCCCTCTTTGTCTCCTTCACAGCTGCAGGGATGTGTCCAAGGTGGGATGAAGGCCAGCACAGAGGGGCGCTGCTGCCACAAACATCTTCTTTCCCTCTTACATGGAAAAATTTCCACGGACAGGGAATTTGGCAGCGGAAATGGCATGGAGGCTCAAATGTGATTCACTGCCCTAAAGGTAAATGAGCTGGTGATAGGACACTGGGTTCTGCAGCTTGTGCCTTCACTGCGGTGGTAAGACAGACGTTTCCATGGCATGCCAGCTCTGCTGAGGAGCCAGCGAGACAGTTCATCCCTCTGCACCTCCTCGCTGTCCGTCCCTCAGCCAGACCCAATCCTCCTCCCACTGCACCGCAACATCCTCGTCCTTTCCCAGCTGGCACTGCTGGCATCACCACAACACCCACCCCTTGTCCAGGAGGACAGTTTGGAGGCTCCCCCCTGCTAATTCCCTCCTGGAGAGGGACGTTAGCACCTCACACATCCCAGCCACCATCGCTTCCCCCACTGCATCCCTGTCACCCTTCCTGCTGCTCCCAGCACCCAGCTGGTGGGACTCAGAACAAACATCCTCCCACCTGCTCCCCGCGGCCCAGCCCGGGAGATGGCAGAGGCGATAATTACACACTCGGCACAGCAAAATTATCCAGCGTGGGGGAGAAGAGGCCGGAAGCAGCTGGAGATCATCCATGGGGAACGCTGCTCCCACCCACAGTGCCTTGGTGTGTGCTTCACCCCAAACCAGCCCAGTTTACACCGTGAATGTGCTCGTCAGGCCCTGTGTGAGCGCCCCAAGTGCAGGAGCTGACAGTGCACATGGGGAAGTGGAGATGAGCCGGTGCACTGAGGGGTTTGGAAGCAGCAGAACTAAGGAAAGCTGGCTTCCTGTGGAGCCAAACTGGGATCCCTGGGGTCTGCTGAAGCCTATTCCTCCAAGGATGCCATTTTCCTCAGGAGGACTTCATGTGAGCCATCACTCATGCACGCTTTCAGTGCCTGCCAGGACACAAGTACTCGGATATCCTGTCCCTTCCGTGCTCCCATGAGACCTCTGGGAGGGACACTTGCAGCTCATTCACAACAAATTCCTTTTCAAAGAAAATTTATTTCCTTGCAAAGCAGGATCTGCAAAAGCAGAGACCCTCAGGGGCCTACAGGGATGATACCACCTGATTTTCCAGACAGGTCCAGGACTGCAGCCCATGAGGTGCACCAACCGGAAACATCCTAGAGAGAACTGGAGAAATAACATGAGTAGCAATAATAACAGCAATAAAAAAATATAGTGCACCAGCTGAAGGCTGCAATGAATTGTCCTTAAAATATATTTAGACTTGGTGGCTTTATGTTTTGCCCTTGAATGAGTAATATTGGTCAAGCAACATTTAATTTTCTGTGCCAGGGAGCCACTGAATGTTTCCCAGCTCCTAGCCCTGGTGTGAGCACTGAACCAGGACAGGGCAGGGGATGGGCAGGGATCACAGAATCATGGAATCATACAATGGTTTCGGTTGGAACGGGCCTCAAAGAGCATCTCGTTTCACCCCCAGCCATGGGCTGGGACATCTTGCACTAGGCCAGGTTGCTCCAAGCCCAGTCCAGCCTGGCCTGGAACGCTTCCAGGGATGGGGCAGCCACAGCTTCTCTGGGTGAAAGGGAATGGGCAGGGATCAGGCAGGGGACACGCAGGGGACAGGCAGGGGCTCGCAGTGCCTGTCTCTGCCCCCGCAGCAGCGATGCCCCCTGGGTTCTCGCCCCCTGTCCCACCAGGGCAGTCCCACTCCAGCTCCCGGTGCGGCCCCGGGGGGTCCGTCCCGCCCGCTCCCGCTGCTCCAGCGGGCAGGGTCGAAGTCCAGTCCCGGCCGCAGGGCCGCTCTCCCTCCCGCCGCGGCCCGACACGATCTCGCACCCGCAGCGAAGGCGGCCGGGCCGGCGCTGAGGTCAGTGCTGTCCCCGGCCCGCAGGCCCCGGGCCCAGCGCGGCTCCAGGCCCGGCTCCTCCCGGGTAGGCGGGACCGCGGCTCCCGGCAGCGCCACCGCACTCGGCCCGGGCCGGGGG